>CM040427.1:55924596-56524596 GCA_022702705.1 Papilionanthe hookeriana x Papilionanthe teres | reverse complement strand
TGGCAACCGAGCAAAGGAGTCCTCTGAAATAGTGCATTCGCCGCTCTACTCTCGAGATGTAGGCATCTTTGCCGAACCTCGTTAAATCTCTGTGTTGTTCTTCTGGATTTGTGTCGATTTTTGCATTTCTTTGCCCTAAATGTCTCAACAAAGACAAGGTGGTGCAAGCAACTATATGTGTGGGAGAAAAAATATGTTTGGGTAGCTTCGACGAGTGAAAGAGTGGCAATATATTATTTGGAGATGAGGCTAAGGTAGCAATGAAAGGTAAGTATAATATTTGTATCCAGATGAGGAATAATAGTCACCAATTTATTTCCAATGTTTATTATGTGTCAAATTTGAAGAGTAATCTTTTAAGCCTAGGTCAGATCTTAGAGAAAAGTTATGATATTATTTTGAAAAGCAAGAACCTTTCCGAAAGAGACATCATGAGTAACTTAATTGCAAAGAAATCAATATCGGGAAAAAAAATGCTCTTGCTTAACATTCAAAATAATAATAAATTGTGTCTCAAAGCATGTTATAAAGATCCATCTTGGCTCTCGCATCTTCGATTTAGACATTTTAATTTTCGAGTATTGGAACTATTATTAAAAAAAAGATGAGAGATCTGTCTCACATCAATCATCCAGGCCAAATATGTGAATGTTGCTTGCTTGGAAAGAAATTCAGGAGAAGTTTTTCAAATGAGTCAAATTTAAGAACACAAAAGTTACTTGAGCTCATACATAGTGATCTAATAAGGATAAGCTATATTGATAAAAGTAATTATTTCCTTCTCTTCATAGATGATCCTTCAAGAAGAAAACTTCTCTTGAGGGAGATGATTCTTTAACTTCTTATTATGGTTAGACTTGTATGTTCTCTTGTAGTAGTTGGTTAACGAGTCCACTACGACTCGGGTCTTACTTTGACTTGAGTTTTACAAGAGACATCATGAATTTGAACAATGATAGATCCATCTTAATTTTCTTACTTCCTTTTTCTGACTTTGTTTTCATTTGATAGAAGTCGCGAACCTATTTGATGAATAACATGTGAATGATCTTACATATGATTTATAACTGTTAGTGGCGCTTAATTAAGGGGATTAGATGATGCCTGAGATTGGTGCCTAGGAGCCAATATATCAGGGATAATCTTATCTATGAGATTATAATCTATAAAATCATTTAGAATGTACCAAATTTATCTGTGTAGTGATTCCCTTAGAAATTTGGAAGTAAGTTAGTGAGATGTGATGAGTTAATAGAAGAATTGACCTCATTAATTATGTGTGTTTGTGTTTGTGTTACAACTTTATAAGAATTGAAGAACATTTTTATATTCTCATGTTGATACATACTATGCTAGTTAGACTTTTATTTAGTGAATGTCATTCTGACATGCTTAGTTTAGATTTACTTTCTGCTACATGATTACTATCCTGATTATTAATTGTAGAAATTTATGTTATGCATTTGTAGTAGATAGAATTTCTGAAATATTTTTCTTCCTACTTATATTATCTGTACTGAATGCTATATATGTTAAAAATCAAGTTTGAGGGTAGGAAGAAAAATAAGATTTTAAAGTGAGTCTACTTCCTTTTAGTTTAATATTATTGCAAGCTTGTTTTATGCTAGATTTACTTTCAACTACAGTCATTCTATCATGATTAAGCATGAATATGAATTTGATAGGATGTTATAGTAATAAGTAGATTCAACATTTACTTTTTCTTCTTGTTACATTTTATGGAATTAATTGCAACATATTTAAAAATTCAAGTTTGGGGGGAAGAAAGATTTTAAAAACCTAACTTTATTTGTCCTCAGTAGCTCATATTTAATTTAATATCACTTTTAAAATGACTAGTGGTATGTGGTGTTACCTTTAGTTTACTATAATTTCAATTTTAGGAATGTTAGAAAAATAACTTAGTTGAAATCCCATGTGAAGAAACTGCTATAAAGTTAAGATATTTTGTAGGAAACTTTAGAAATATGATTTTGCTATTTATGATAGAAAGGAGTTGAATATTTGAAAAGCTAAAATTCTTAGATTTATACTTATTGAGAATTGAATCTTTATTGAAACATTTTTCAAACTAATATATACACTTTTATAAAGTGAGGGAAAGTTTTGAGTTTTGGATTTTAGAAAGAGGATAGTGAAATTCAAAATTATTAAAGGCCTATCCAGATATATTATTCCTCACATAAAAAAAGAGAAAAAAAGGGGATTGAAAATGATCTCAAAAGAAATAAAAAAAAAGAAAGAAAAAGAAAACTGAAAAGAAAATATGAGTAGAAGCTTGAGGAAAAGTTTAATAAAAAATTAGTTTCACTTGAATCTTTTTAAATGAAAAGACTTAGAAATAATCATACGCTTATTCTTATTTCAAGAAAGTATTGGTCAAATGGGTATAGATAAGGTGTTTAAATTCTATTTTTATACTTTCTTTGAATCATTAGTTTGACAAGTTTCAATAACTTTTGAAGTAAATAGAAAATCAGGATTCTCAAGTTGAATATGAGATATTCTTACACTATAGTCCTAGTTTGATTTGCTAGAATTTCTCCTATGTTACACTATGACATTCCGAGACAAATTATAGAAAACTCTATTAAAACCCACTACCTTAAATCAACAAATTTAGTATTAAAGTTATAGTGTTACATGAGGACAAATAACAGTTAAGTTTGGGGGAGTTGACACGCCTAAAAAATACTTGATTTTTCATATATATTTTATGCTTAATTTTAATGATATTGCACTTTAAAGGAAGATATTTTTCATGTTTTTGGTTTTAGGTACAAGAAATAGACTCTTGGAGAAAAAGAAGCAAAAACGGTGCAATTTGGAGCAAAAACGAGCAAGAAAGCAAATTTTAGCCTAACACATTTCAATATGTCTTTCTATGCTTAATCTACTTTACACTTATTGCATATTTTTTTAATGAAATTACACTTTAAAGAACTGTTGTTTTTATACTTATCTTGTAGGTGAAGATGTTAAGAACGCAATGCAATGCAACTAAAATGGGCAAAACGAACTAAAATGAAGTCAAACGAAGCGAAATGGTGGAGCTGCGTAGAGTGGGCACTAACAACACTTGATAGAGCCGCCAACGACGCTGGAATCCCAAGAGCAACATTTTTTGGTGTTGATGACGACCAAAAAATGGCGCCGATGATGCCGTGGACGGTTATTGGTCATATTCATATGATATGGATGCTTTTGGAAGGTTTAGGATTTTACTTGCATTTCATTTACATTACTGATAAGGGCATATTGTATTGTTAAAATTCGTTGTAATTGCACTAAGTCCCGAGAGGGCGGTGTAATTCTCAACAAAGTAGAATAACATTCAAATTCCATGAATGGTGAAGTTCGCTGGGGTAGAGTGCAAATAAATAGAGAAATATAAATTGATGAGTGTAAAATTAGAGATTTTAGGGTGACAAACTAAAATCTCCAATTCGGTCTTAGTGTTAGAATACTAAAGCGAGAGTTAGCCTTCAGGCGAAGGGAAGTGAGAGCTCTCGAGTGAGAGCCAGTATCCTCTAGAAACTAAACATAGGATTAGCCGATGTTCTTCATAGCACTCGAAAGAGCTGTAAAGAATATGATTGCTTCCTTTTGAGACATATAATATTTAATGTATCCATTCCTAAGCATTATCCATTCCTAAGCATGATCTGAAATGAAATTTAGGAGTTAGAATTCAGCTGGAGCTTGCATGCGTCACCAATCATGAACTGGAAAGTAGTGTTGAAAAGCTCTTTTCTTGTTTGTTATGAATATGACGTCGTTATGTACATTTATAGCTGGAGCCTGCCCATCGTTAGTGGACAATGTAACATCTTTAGCACTGCCGACACCTTAGAATGGCTGGAATTAGTTAACATATCAATATGATACAAATGTTGGTGTTTAATATGATAAAATGTAAATGTATTATAAATTTTGTTGAATTTTAGAACCTGTCATCTATTTTATTTTTATTCTAAAATGTAAATGGCTGGAATTAGTTAACAGGTGGTACCGCTAGCTTCTAAAATTAGATTTGACAATGAATTCTTTTATCTCAAATAAATATCAGAAAGAAGTGTTCAAAATTTATGGGCATGGATAAGCTTAGGTGGATCGAGTTGGCTTATTAAAACACAAGTCAAAGTTCCATTGCACTATAAACTCCATTATATTTAGGCCATTTAATATATATATATATATATATATATATATATATATATATATATATATATATATATATATATATATATATATATATACAAACACTTCACTTCTAAAAACTCTGGAGAGATACCCTGATTCTTCATATAACACTAATTTAAGCCTTCGACTGCGAAACGACATAAATCAGGACGCCATAACCATAATCTAGTGCATAAGAGTGTCTGAGAGCCAAGAACTAGAAAATAGGCGCTTAGGTGGGCAAAACTTGTGCTTGGGTGTCTGATCCTCTAGATACAAGTGTCTAGATGCCCAAAACTGACACACAAATGTCTTTTTTTGGGTTTTGGGCGCTCAAGCACCCAAGGCTGACACTTGGTTCTCTGGATCCGATTGCCTGAGCACTAATGAATGGTGCTTGGGCGCCTGGCTCTTTGGATATGGGCTCCCGGGCGCCTGGGTGTCGGTTCATCCCTTGAGCACTCTAATTCATCTCTTTTGCTCCCAAAGTCGCTAATCACTTGTACTTACATATACAACCACAAATACCATGAAAAAGAATAAAAATGACACAAATAAATATAAGAAAATATAGAAATATCATGCATATTTGATACATATTACTTTCACATAAGCAATTTCAAAATTTATAATTAGAATTTGGAATAGGGTCATGGAATTTTTTTTTAGAATTTTTGTTCTTACTAATACTTTAATAAATATATAAATCAAAATGCACTATGTCTGTCCTTCGGGTAGAATTTTTAGAGCAACCTCATAATATCCCAATTTACCATTATAAATGTTGGATCTATATAATCCATCTTAAATTAATTTGTAAGGTATGACTATAATGGAATTAACACTTCACATGTAGAATTTGGTTAGCTACACTCTTAAACAATATTAATTTTTTTACTATCTTTCTAAATATAAAATTTAATGGACAAGTAAGTCATAGTTTTGATGCTTTAAGTTATTAGAATGGTTTATCAATATCAATTTTTAAATTAAGCTTAACCTAAAGCTTCTCCTCATAGCTAGGTTCCTATTTTTTTTTTCTTTGTAAGCACGAACTTTATTTTATTTTTCTTTTGAATATCATTTTATCTTTGTAAGCACGAACTTTATATCTATGTAAGATTTTTTTTTTTTAATGATTTTGAATTCTAATCCTATCCTAAATCAAATTTTTATTTTCTTCCTAACCTTCCTAAATTTTTTTTTTCCAAAGATATTAATTGAGAATCTAATCATTTAAATAAATAGGACTAAATTTTGTACTGTTGAGGTGTTAATTCCATAATAGGGTTGGTGTTGCACCAGTGGCGGATAAAATTAGAGAGAGTCGCCTTAGATGGTTTGGTCACATTAAACGCCGACCACCTGATGATCCGAATAGGAGAGTAGATGTTTTAGATACAACTTATGTTAAGAAAGGCAGAGGTAGACCTAGGAAAACTTGGGCTTATTGCTTAAAAAATTATCTTAATTTATTAGAATTAAACGAAAATTTGACACTAAATAGGACACAATGCAGAAAAAGTTTTTATGTAGCCGACCCCACTTAGTGGGATTAAGGCTTTGTTGTTGTTGTTGTTGTTGTTGTTGAGGTGTTAATACCATAAATAGTCATTGCTCTAGAAATAATTTAAGAAAACTTATTTATATTTTGTATTATAATAGTTAAAAACCAGGTATTAGTGAGTTAGTAAGTCTATTCACAATATTTAGAAATTTCACATCACTTTCATTTAAATTATTTACTTATTATTAAAATTCACCTCTATCATAATTATCTACTTCGACCACTTTATTTTGTATAAATTTTAACACTAGTTTTTTATGTTAACTTAAAAGGTATTAATTGTACAAATTACTCCCCTCCAAACTTCTTTTATACCACACAAGCATATAAGAACATAAAAAAAACGTAAAATATAGGATATTACATTATATATGACCCACGATTTTATATTATGATATTTTTAATTTAATTGCAACGACGCCAAAAACTTGACCCCGCTATATTATATGTATAGAATTGTAATTGTTTATGTTGTGGATGCTACACAAGTATACGTATCGTATCGATAATACGAGTACTCTAATGGAGTCATAGTTATCGATCCCACAAGGAAAGAAAATTAAATAACAACTAATTTTAAAATAATAATAATAATAATTTTAAAATAGTATACGAAAATTTGGAATTCTAAATTTAAGCGCAATAAAGTAAACTAAGTATTTTAATTAGGTAACTTAACTAAGTAGAAAATTAATACGTATTAAAAGTGCAGAAATTAAACTATTTGCTAAATAAGTCTTAATTATTCGAAAAAGTATCTTTCCCTTGTTTAGAAATTTAAGTGATTGATGAATTTAAATAGTATAATTTTAAGGTATTGTGACAAATAGGAGCATTCCTATTCTTTACCCTTTGGTCCAGTGTAAAGAATATTGACTAATCCTATGTTTGATTATCGAATCATGAGCTAAGCTGGGAGGATACCGACCGCCACTTCGTAGCTCCCACGTTCCCTCGCCCGAGGGCTAACATCTACACTTCGGCTCTCAAACAATAAGATCTGAATAGAATATTTTAGTCCGTCACACTAAAATGCTCAATTCTACGCCCAGTGATATTATTTCCCTATTTATTTGCACCTTCCTTCCAAAGCTTTTGAATTCCCCGAATATCAGATGTAATTTTTACTATAGTTGATAATCAACATATTTTAACAAATCAAATGACCAGTTTGAAAGTAAATTAAGTTTTAAGTAAAAATTATCACAATTTATTAATATTTAAAAGTACTTATGTTTAAAGTTCATCAAGTCACTTAATTTCATAACAGGGAGAAAGACTAGTAAACTACTCAGAAATGCATGGAAACTAAACTAAGCATGGATTTCATTTAAAGTTAAAAATAATAAATACAAATACTTATCTTGATTTATCCCCAAGCAGACTCCTCGTAGTTCCTTTGACTCTTCCTTCCAGTACAGCACGACTCACTAATTACTCACTAAACTCACTCAAGACACAATTTGACACACACTTCACAAAATAACACTTACAACACACCAAGACACACTTAGAGGCTGAATTTCGGCCTCTATATATAGAGGTGAGCAAAGGACCAAGAGGTGTGTAAGCATCCCTTCAAAAAGTGTCCAGGTTCAATGTATCTGCACCATTTGAACTAGCTCGCCGTCGGCGACTGAACTACCTCGGCTGTCGGCGAGGCTTCTGAAGGTCTTCGAACCGCGCTATCTCGCTGTCGGCGGGCTCGGGCTCGCTGTCAGCGAGACAGTTATAAATCCTTCAGAATTTTCTTCCTCGTACACTCGCCGTTGGCGGGCTCGATCTCGCCGTCGGCGACTCAGCACAAATTGCATTATTTTCTTCATTATTGCTCCAAATCCGCTCCTTTTTATGATTTTTGCTTTTATCACCTAAATTCTTCATTCCTGCAACAAAATAAAGAAAATACCTTTCTTTAAAGTGCAATTTCATCAAAAATAGGTATGAATTTCTTAATAAATTTTTCAGTGATCAATATACAAGAAAAAAATAAAATAAGTAACATGTGATCACATACTATAACTAATAAATAAATATATAACATTAATGTAGCACTAACAATCACTTATAACCCAACTAGGCACTAACATGATAAAAAAATAAAAAACATAGACAATGCAAACAAATTGTTCTCAAAATCATTTTTATCCACGACAAGAGTGAGAGGAAGGTGGCTCTAGAGATACAAGCTAACAAAAACATACATATGCACATTATAAAGCAAGAGAAAAAAAGCCTTGGGTTGCATCCAATAAGCACTTGAATTTTTGTCAGCCAAATCAAAACATACACATATATAACTATAGAAACATAAAATCAAGAAATAAGATAACTTTTAGGTTGCCTCCAAGAAGTACTCAATTTCTTGTCATCAGCCTGACATGATCAGTTAATTCCTAATTTTTTTCTTTGGGATCTAATTACCTTTTAAATAGTCCACTATCAAAATCCCAATATTTTTGCATCCTTAGAGAATTTCCTACATCGTACATTTTTTCTCCCACTTTATCATCTTTGAAATGAACTTAACCTCTTATTCTCCTTCTTTATTTTCAATATCTCTTGCAACTTCTCTAATTCTAATCTATATTACTCTTCAAGGGGAATAAATAAAGGTAGGAATAAGATTTTAGATTTGAAAATTTGATTCCTAATTATAAGCTCTAATAGCTAATTCTTCTTTTTGCAAGTCAATATTTGTCATACCCATGCAAAGCTCCAGTGAAGTTTCGTAGTTCTCTAGCGATCCTCCAGCGATCCTTCCCCAAGCTAGGATGAAGCACTTCTTTAGTGTAGGAGGGTAGGCACCTTGCTCCCTCCAAGCTCTTCCTAAAGCTAGGATGAAACTTTCCTAGCCGCACTCCTAGGAAAGAGCACGGAGAAGGGCGAGGTTACCAGAGAAGAGAAAAAAGGGTGAAGAAGACGAAGAGAATGAAGGAGGTAAGCTCCCTTAGATTTCTCCTCTTGAGGAAGATGAAGCTCTTCCACTGATGATCTTCCTCTCTTACTCTCTTCATAAAGCTCTCTCCAAAGCACCTCCAAGCTCTCTAAGCACTCTCCAAGTAAGATCATTTAGTCCAAAAATTGAAAAATGAGATGGAGACTTTGGGAAAATGAGGGCCCCCTAGGTTAAGACCAGTTCACCCAATGAGATCACCGCAGCCCTGCCCTCGCTCGGTCTAGGATCCATGGGTTTCAGGAGAATCCTCTTTGGCGGCTGCCCTTTGAGCTCCTCAAAATATTCAACCTGATCGATTTGTTCAGAGCTGGTTGTCTCTCGCCCCCTCTCTCTCCTAACCACCTTTTCTTTTTATGGATAGATGTCATAATAGGTGGAAATCTCACCAAGGCTAGTAGGCTTGGGTCGACCGTCTTTTTTTTCGTATCGCCCGACATGATGTCTACTCACTAGTCTCAAAAACATCAGCAACCGATAAATAACTCAATTCCTAGTCTTATTTATAAGACACGCAGGGAACACAAATAAAGAGAGAAGTAATTATTAAATTCTTCTTTTCTGGTTTCTATGATACGATTAACTAATAATTTCTCTATTCTTATGACAGTTGTCGCCATCAAGGAATAAGAAATCTTAGGGAACTAATATGTATACACCAGAATTATTAGCATGAATCTCAAGAGAACAAACGCCTGAGAAACTGAAGCTTCCCTTTGGGGCAAGCGATTCAATACCAAGCGTAGGAAGCCATGTCTCTAAACCTGGGATAGGTCAAACTTCTAGAAATGATTCTTCACTCAGTAACAACAAGATTCATCAAGGGGGAGGCACAACTCATCCTGACAGCGAGTCTCATCGAATACCACACACAACAACCACAAGATCAGCCCATGACCTTGCTAGAGGGGAGATCCGGCTGAGGCAACGAACTACCTAGGTAAATGAGCCACAGGTCCTGTAAGACTTGAGCCAAATAGCAAGTGAGCTATAGCTCGACTGACTGACTAAAGTAACAGGTCTCACAGAACCTATCAGCCAGATCACGTGCCAAGATGGACGACAGTATTTAGACTAACCGATTACACCCTCTCAGCATAGGCGGATTTCAGACGGCCGACCGACACGATAGGCCACTCGTTAGGCAAACTCATTTACTTAAACTGATAAGCCTTTATAATCCATTATTCTCTGTCAATATTATGATGACCATTAATTAGAATTATATGCATTAGTACTATTAAAGCGGTTGACAAAACAATTCACATCTTCCTTAATTGTACTAATTATACCCCTTTAAATATACAATCTTAAGAGGAATAAAGGGAGAACTCAGGTTTCTTCTTGAAGAAATTAACATGCCCCCCCTCTCTCTCTCCCTCTCTTTCTCTTGCCTCTCTCATTTTTGACTCTAGGGATGTGCTCACCAAAAGACAAGCTAGGATTCAACAAATCAACATCAAGGATAATCTATTGAGATATTGAGCCTGGTGTCGATTAATGAATTTGAAGAATAACTGCTCCCGCCTCTTCATTTTATTCCCTCCTTCATTTGGTTCCCACTACCTACTAATGCATAACAAAAGAAGAAAATTGGGATTGGGGTGCTGTAGCAACCGTTCTAAAAAATTAGTGGCTTCTTCACGTTTCCTTCTGTTTTTTTTTTCTTGTTTTTGAGTGTGGCTTCTCTGGATCTTCCTACTCTTCGACTGTAACTTGCGTCTGAAGCACTTGAATCGTGGGATTTGGCTATTCCAGGTTATCATTCTCTTCAGCTGTGGCTCACGGAGAGAGAAGAAAAGAGAGAGAAAAGAATTTCTTGTAATTGTCGGGTCAATTGACGGGTGTAAATTCTTGAGTAATAAAATCATCTGCAATTCCATGGACGTAGACAATTTGCCGACGGAGACAATTTGCCGAACTAAGTAAATATTTCTGTCTCACTATTTTTTGTCTATGAATTTTCTCTTTCCAATTTTTGCTTATTGTCGTCGATTTTTTGCACAACAATTGATATCAGAGCTTTAGTTCAGTTCTAAGGAAAGACAATGACTGCAAATGAAGTAAATGTTTCAGGGATCAAGAAGTTTGATATTACAGATTTTGGTTATTTGAGGTTGCAGATAGATGACTACCTCTATGTGAATAAAATTTATCATCTGTTATTGGGAAATGTCTAGAAATGATGGATAAGGCTGAATGGAATTTGTTGGATTGACAAGTTCTATGGGTTATTCGATTAACTCTATCGAGGTCTGTTGCACATAACGTCTTCAGGGAAAGTACTACTGAAGATCTCATAACGGCCTTGTCATGTATGTATGAAAAGCCATGGTCGAATAACAAGGTATATTTAATGAAGAAGTTATTTAATTTGAAAAATGACAGAACACACGTTAGTTGTGAAAAACCTGAATGATGTTAATATTATCATAAATCAATTATCTTCTGTGGAAATTGAATTTGATGACGAGATACGTGCATTGATCTTGTTGGCTTCATTTTCAAATAGTTGAAAGCAATGAGGATTACTGTTAGCAACTCCGTAGGTAAATCTAAACTGAAATATGATGATATTCGTGATTTGATTTTGTTGGAGGAAGTGCACGGGAAAGACTTTGCAGAATTCTTAGTTTCGAGTTCGGCACTGAATGTTGATTCTCGAGGAGGAACACTGTACAAGAATAAAGCAGAGGAAGATCAAGATCAAAGCACAGAGGCAGGAGCAATTTAAGGCATGGTAAACAAGTAACTTGCTAGAATTATGGAAAAACTAGACACATAAAGAGGAACTGCAAAAATCTCAAGAAGACAGAAAATGATAGTGCAAATGTGATAACTGAAGAAGCACATGATGCACTACTGCTTGCAGTTCACAGTTTTGTTGATGAGTGGATACTAGATTCAGGGGCTTCTTTCTATACAACTTTCCATCAGGAATTGTTATGAAATTATGTTGCATGTGACTTTGGGAAAGTATATCCAACAGATGGAGAAGCTTTGAACGTGGTAGAAATTGAAGACATTGACATTGCACTTCCTAACAAGAATAAGTGGACTCTAAAAAAGGTCAGACACATTCGTGAACTGAAGAAGAACTTCATTTCTATTGGACAGCTTGATGAGGGTGGACATTTAGTAGTATTCTCATATATCACCTGGAAGGTTACAAAAGGAACAGTGGTACTGGCTTAGGGTAAGAAAGCATGTACGCTATATATGACTACTGGTGTAATTAACAATGTTGATACTACTGTTACAGAGAGCATAACCGAGTTGTAGCATTGCAGACCGTGGTTACCAGAACTGAAGTTAGTTGATCTCAGCATGTGTGAGAGTTGCATTATGGGGAAACAAAGGAAGGTCAGGTTTTTGAAAAGTGGCAGGACATGAAAGGCAGGAAAGCTGGATGTATTACACACAGATGTGTGGGGACCTTCTCCAGTGGCATCTCTTAGAGGCTCTCGTTACTAAGTCACATTCATTGATGATCATAGCATGCATGGGTTTATTTCTTGAAGCATAAATCTGATGTATTTAATGTGTTCAGGACCTGGAAGGCCATGATTGAGACAGAGACAGACTTAAAACTGAAATGTATGAGGTCTGATAATGATGATGAGTACATTGATGGTGGGTTCAAGGAGTATTGTGCAGCTCAGGGCATCATAATAAAGAAGACTATTTCAGGGACACCTCAACAAAATGGTGTTACAGAGCACATGAACAGAACCATTAATGAGATGGCTAGAAGCAAGAGATTGCACGCTGGACTACCATCTATTTTTTGGACAGAAGCGGTCAGCACTGCAGTTTATTTGATCAAAATGGGGCCAACAGTTCCATTAAACTATGAATTACCTGAGGAGGTTTGGAAGGTGAAAAAGGTTAAATTTTCTCACCATAAGACTTTTATATCTCTATCTTATGTTCTTATTAATCCCGAGGCTCGTAGAAAGCTTGAGGCTAAGTCAAAGAAGTTTTATTTCATTGACTATGGAGACGAGGCATTTCGGTGTTGTTTCTAGGATAATCAAGATCGGAAGATCATAAGGAGTATGAACGTGATTTTCAATGAGAAGATTATATACATGGACAAGTACTTTACAATTACTGAAACAACATCAATGAAATATAAGTTGATAAGGTTTGATTCTTTACCAAAGGTCACAGTGTAGGGCATAGATCCAAGTGATGAGGAGAGTGGGTCTAGTGCACCTATTCCTATGATTCCACAGACAGTTTCAGAGCAGTCCACCTTTACAGCTGTTGTTCGTAGGTCAGAAAAGGTTAAACGTTCTCCACAATGTACTCTCCAACTTTGAACTACATTCTGCTGATAGATGGTAGAGAACCAAAGAGTTATGAAGAAAACTTGCAAGATGAAAATTCAAGCAAGTGGGAGCTGGCCATGAATGAGGAGATTGATTCTCTGCTAAGGAATCAAACTTCGGAGTTGACAGAACTTTCACCAGGGAAGAAGACATTACACAACAAGTGGGTGTGTCGGGTGAATATTGAGCATGATGACAGTGAGAGGTACAAGCCTAGACTTGTTGTAAAAGGCTTTCAGCAAAAGAATGATATTGATGATTCTGACATTTTCTCTTCTACGGTGAAACTCAAAACCATCAGATGGTAATGTCTATGGTGGCTACTAAAGATCTCTTCCTTAAGTAGTTAGATGTGAAGACATTCTTTCTTCATAAAGACCTTGAAGAAGACATCTACATGCATCATCCTTAAGTGTTTGTGGTACAAGGAAATGAAGTTTCAGTTTGCAGACTGAAGAAGAGCTTGTATGGCCTGAAGCAAGCTCCTAGACAATATAAGAAATTTGATAACTTCATGCAAAGTGCAGGGTACAACAGATGTCAGACAGATCATTGTTGCTATGTGAGGTACTATGATAATTCAGATATCATCCTACTATTGTATGTGGATGATATGCTTTTTGTAGGGGCTGGTATTTATGAGATCAATAATTTGAAGGAGCAAATGTCAGAGTACATTGCAATGAAGGATTTGGGAGCGGCAAGATAAATCTTTGGCATGAGATTTGTCAGAGATAGACTTAGATGCATGTTGAGACTCTCTCAGGCTGAGTAACAGTTTTGATATGGATAAAGGTCAAACCAGTTGACACACCCTTGGGCAGTCACTTCAGACTCAGCAAGAATCAGTCACCTAAGTCAGAGGAGGAACAAGACCACATGAGTAAGGTTCCTTATGCTTTAGCTATTGGTTCACTTATGTATGTCATGGTTTGCACAAGACCAGATATTACCCATATAGTGGGAGTTTTTAGCAGATATATGAGTAATCCTGGAAATGAACATTGGGAAGCAGTGAAGTGAATCTTGAGGTACCTAAGAGGCTCTTATGAAACTTGCTTGTGTTTCTCAGAAAAGAGTTTACAGGTACAGGGCTATGTTGTTGTTGATTTAGCTGGAGACATTGATACCAAAATGAGTACTACATGTTATATTTATAGTCTTAGTGGCACTGCAGTATCATGGGGCTCTAATCTGCAGAAGACAATTTTTTTGTCTACTACAGAAGATAAGTACATTGCAGCGTCAGAGGCTGCAAAGGAGATGATATGGCTACAGAGCTTCTTGGAGGAATTAGGCAAGAAGAATCACAAGGGAATTCTCTACAGTGATAGTCAGAGCATCTTATTCCTTGCCAGGAATCCAAAATTTCAGTACAGGACCAAGCACATTTAGATCAGGTATCACTTCATATGGTCATCGTTGAATGCCAGATAGTTATTGCTTGAGAAAATTTGTGGAGGCAAGAACCCTACTGATATGTTGACTAAGGGTACTCTTGAGAAGCTGAAGTTGTGTGAAGACATTGGATTTGAGTTGCAGAGGTGGAGGATATTAGTTTGAGGAGGAAGAACGTTGTAGCCTGTGTACTAGTCTCCAAGTGGGAGAATTGTTAAGATATGGAGCCTGGTGTCGATTCACGAATTTGGAGAATAACTGCTCCCCCTTCTTCACTTTATTCCCTCCATTTGGGTCCCACCACCTATTAATGCATAACAGAATAAGAAAATTGGGATTGGGGTGCTGTAGTAACCGTTCTGAAAAAACAGTGGCTTCTTCGTGTTTCCTTTTGTTTTTTCTCCTTATTTATGAGTGCGGCTTCCTTGAATCTTCTTACTCTTTCGCTGTAATTTGCATGTGAAGCACAGGAATCATAGGATTTGCCTATTCCAGGTTATCCTTCCTTTGGCTGTGGTTTAAGGAGAGAGAGGAGAGAGAGAAGGAGAGAGAGTGTGAGGAGAGAGAGAGAGAAGAAGAGATAGACTTTTCTTGTAATCGTTGGGGTGATCGACGGGTGTAAATTATCGAGTAATAAAATTTTTTCCAACTCCGTGGACGTAAGCAATCTGCCGAACTATGTAAATCTGTATGTCTCTCCGTCTTCTTGTATGTGAATTTTCTCGTTCCAATTTTTACTTTTATCGCCGCCGATTTTTTGCACAAGATTCTCCACTAGAAGTTCAAAAATAATAATAAAAAAAAGCGTTAAAATTACAAAAATTTTCAAATAATTAAATAATGAAAAATGAAATTTTCTATAGCATTATAAAGCTTTTTAAATGAACCCTGTTTTTTAAAATACAAACCACAAGCGAAACCAGGGCTCATTTGGCTGCCTCTAAATTAATTTGTAAAAAATTGAAATCAATTTCAATTTTTAATAATTGCAGTTAAATAATAAATTTTCAAACTTATTTTCTTAAATCTAATTTTTAATTGCAAACAACATGATGAGTCATTTGCATGAATATCCAAAGCCATAATCAACGAAATTGTCAATATTTCGAGTCATATAAATTTTTACTTTATCTTCAAGTCCATACAAATTAGTTTATAAACACACACTCTCTTTCTCCCACTTAGTGTTACCAAATTCTCACCCAAGTATCAGTTTGGATGGTATAAAATTTATATATATCATCCAATATTTTTTTCACATCATATATATCATTATTTTAGCTCTAAAATGACAAAATATATTATCTTATTTACATATATATACGAAAATTAAAAGTTTAGGCATTACTAAGTTTTAAGTGATAAAAAACTTCTTGACGCGTGCTAGAAAATTCACCGATGGTGGTTGACGATGATCAGCCATTGCCGATCACCGTTGACAACCACTAACTTATCATTGATAATGACTGATTATCATCAATCACTACAATCTAGATATTATCGATTGATGTATAAGTATGAAAATTGTAGTTATCATTCTTTCGTTGTGGGACAAGAGATTTACATGATCAACAATTAATAGTTGATTTTTACAACTGAGCCAGACACCGTAATTTTTTTTTTACGGTTTTCTATGTAAAAACTTTTAATGTCATTATTGATTATTCTCTTTCAACTGAATATGTGCTGAATTTTCTGACACGCATAACTTCTAATTTAAAATTTTACAACTCTTTTAAAGTCTACCATCAATGAACAATCTTATCTATAAGAACATAAAAAAATATTGTCGAAAATATTAAAAACGAATGAACAATAAAATATTTATGAAGTACCAAAAAATGATTTTCGAAATTTTACAGGCCAGCAACCATTTGTAGCTTGGCGAGGCCAAGGGTACGAGTGAGTCAAACTACTTACTGTGTCTTACACGTTAGCTTATGAGTCAGTTAGTTAAAAAAAAAAAATTTAATTAATTAATATAAATATATTCAAAATATTTTACAATTGAAGATTTTATATTTAAAATTTTTGACTTATTTTAAAAATAATATTTTAAATTTTGTAGAAGTGATTTATTATTATTTATCAACTAATTACTCATTCTATTTAACATTTTATCATGACACTAATTTACATTAATATTATTTTTACACTTTTAAACTAAATAAGCCGACTTGAGTTCATAGACTTAAGCTTGAGCTGAAGGTGACTCAAGCTCGGATCGACCCGTTTTCACCACTAATCGTGGCTGTCCGCCCACCATTCCTGAGGTGGATGATTTAATTTATGATATTTTATCAGCAATTGAAATTGTTGATAAATTGTAATACACATGAATTGTGTACAATATAATATTTCAAGATTGAAGTTGTAATTTAGAGACATTGGCTTAATTCTCACAAAAATTCATTTGTAATATGTTTGATCATTTTTAAGCTTAGTTTGGCGACGAGGGATTATACAGGCGGTGATGGTCAAGAGATTTTAATTTGGCAACAAAATGTAGGCAATTATAGATTAGGAATTGAGGCAAAAATTACATAGTGTGATGTGGGAGGTTAGGTAGTTATAGATTGGTGACTCTGGTCAAGCAAACCTAGTACGGTGATAAAGGTTAGGATACTATAGTCAATAAATTATGTGTAGACACTTGTAGTTGGGAGATGGAGGTCTAGCAACTGTAGATGAGTGACTATGAGTGTATAATCAAGCAACAAAGGTCAGGGTTACTCAATTACTGTCAAGGTTCCATGAGTGACTATAATCGAGCAACAAAAGTCTGACCATTATAGATGAGTGACTATGATTGAGTAAAGATGCTTTTTGTCAAGGTTCCAAGCATCACAATACTTTACTTGATAGCTCATGTGAATCATGCAGCCTATGTTGCAAGCGAGAAGCAGAGGTCAGATTTGTGTCTGTCTGGTCGTATTGTTGTGATACAGATCTTACCTATGCCTAGTAGTGTTGCAGGATCATTTTTCTTAATAAAGCACAGAGTCCAAGATGTAAGAGATGAGGAATATCTTCCTAATATGCTTTCTCATACGGTGACTGTGTGTAATGCTCACATTGGAATATTGATGATAGAAGGGTCTCTAAGGATTCTCACGTAACTTGAGAAGCACCTTCAGTTTTAGAGAAAAAAGAAATGAATATTATGAAAAAAAGGACTTTCTGTGGCACCTCATACATCACATAGATTAGATGAAGTTAAAAGGCTAAGACGGCTTTACGGAAGTCCCTCAGTGGAGGCCCCATGGGTTACTCCAGTTATGAAGGACTGAATCATGTAATTGAATAATGATGGGAGTTGGGTTTTAGTCCATTTGAGTAGAGACTGGTCTTCTAAGAAAATTTATTTATTTTTTTAATTGTTGGCATTCTAACTAGGTTCGATTATTAGCTTGAAATGCTTGAAGGAGGTGGCGTGATAAATTGACCGATAGGACCGTCACTTCCCACTAATGGAGAGCTTGGCATCCTCATGGCAACGAGTCCATACCGTCACCACATCTCACTAGGCTCTCAAAAGAGATAGAAATGAGTTAAGAAATTATCGAGTTGACTTGGAGAGGAAGATTGCTCTCGAGGTGATATCCTCAAAAGAACTTCGATCGAAGATAAAGATACTTGAAGAGGAAAATTTTGGTATTCAGTGCTACCTGACTAAGTATTGGATGTCTAATGAACTTTTTTTAGATAAACTCTATTCGATGGGGTAATTGATTAGATATTTTAACTAGATGTTCTAGGCAAAAGCTTAGTGAGGGCGGTTCCATGTAATGATGATGGTGAGCATGGTGAATACATGGCAATGGTGTATTCATTGTGTCAATTACACCATATCTTTTAGGATGTTTAATCCTTTTGAGACATAGGATTTTGTATCATTCGCGACTGCATATAAGAGAGTCTTTTGATATGGAAGAGTCTTTTAAAGGAGCCTTACAAAAAAAATAATAAATTTTGATCTCCGGTATGCTGGTGGGGAGCAACTTCTTGAAGGTTCAATGAGTTACAAGTTTTTCAGAGAGTGAAAAAATGTGGGGAAAAGGAGATAGAAAGCGAAATAAGGAGAGTGAAGACAAAAGTCCCCCTTCTATCCTTATCCCTCCCCTTTTATATGTGAGAGAGGAAATCAATAATATAATTGAAATATTATATTTTTGTATTGTATGGTGCATTTTTTAGTGACTTGATGAGAAGGTCATGATGTGGATATTAGGTATTGATAGTACGACGACTTTCCTAACACTTGAGTCAAAAGATCGAGTACCAAGTATCGAGCGACAGCTTTAATAAGAGATTGGCTCAAGTATTTATTGATCATCATGACTTTTTATTAGTCATGATGGCTTCTTAGGCAGTTGCCATTGCACCAGTTGACTATGTTGTTCTTTCGAAAAAAATGAGTACGATTCAATCAACATACCAGCTCGATTCAGTACTTTGGTAGGTGGGCTTAATTTAGCAACTTCGGCAGGTGTGCTAGTTCAGGAAAAGAAAATTAGCGAAAATTTTTTGGATATTTGTAATTATTTATATAATAAGTAAATATTTAGACATATGCATTTAACATATAAATACATAAACTTTCATATGGATTTTATATATTTAAATCCCCTATTTTTCAGCTATTCATAATTTAAAAAATCATCTTCATATCTACTTTGAAAACTTTCAACATCTCACTTCTATTTAAACCCTCCCATGGGAAATTGATGCACCCCAAACCAATAAAGCACTAAGAAAAAAAAAAGTGATGGAGAACCTCCTCATCCCCCTCTTCATTAATCTCCTCTTCTTCTTACTTTCTTCCCACGCCATTAACGTCGATCAGTCTCCTAATAACGACGAGTACGACTACGTTCAATGCCTCCGCAACCACTCCGTTCCCTCTAAACATTACTTCAATCCCCAGTCCTCATTATACAACCAATACATCTCCTCCGTCAACAGCCGCCGCACCCTCCTAAACTCCTTCAACCCGCTTCTCCTCTTTGTCCCCACCATCGAAAGCCACGTCCAAGCCGCCGTTCTCTGCTCTCGCAGCCTTGCCATCCCTATCCGCACCAGTACTGGCGGTCATGACGATGATGCTCTATCCTCCATTCCCGCCTCCGGCCGATTCGTGCTCATCGACCTCCAATTCCTCTCTTCCATCAGCATCGATACGCATTCCGCCACAGCCTGGGTGCAAGCCGGAGCCACTCTCGGCGAGCTCTACTACGCCATCGCCAACCATAGCAGCAATGCCACCTTCCCCGCCGGCCTGAATCCCACCGTAGGCGCAGGCGGCCATTTCAACAGCGGAGGATTGAGGACTATGCTCAGGTCATTAGTTTGAATAAAATAAGATAGACATGATTGGGTCTTTATTTTGAATAAAATAATATATATATATATTTTTTAATTATTAAAAATATTAAAATAAAATTTCTATTTCATATTAATTAATATCTTATTATTTCTTACATAATTACTCAATCAACTTATCATTTTATCATAACACTGTTTTTAAAAAATAATATTATTTTTTTCTTTTACAATAAATAAGTGGACTTATGAATTGGTTCAAATTCGTAGACTTGAGCTCGAGTTACTATTTATTTCTTGCAGGTCATTCGATTTAGCGAGCGACAGCGTGGAAGACATCCGATTCGTGGGCGCAAGCGGAGAAATAAAGGATCGAGGAACGATGGGCGAAGATCTGTTCTTGGCGCTGAGAGGCGGAGGTGGGACGAGCTTTGGGGTGATTCTGGCTCACAAGGTGAGGCTCGTGGCTGTTCCGAGTAACGTAACTGTTTTCACAGTCTCAATAACTCTAGAGGAGGAAGCGAAGAAGCTGGTGGATAAATGGCAGAGAATAGCTTATGAAGTGGATAAGAGGCTGTTTATAACAACGCTATCGAAGGTTTTGGGAAACGATTGCGAAGTTGCTGATAAGAATAAGATGAAGAGAACAGTACAGGTTTCTTTCAACTCCTTGTTCCTTGGAGACAAGCAAGAGCTGCTCCTCATAATGAACAATTATTTTCCCGAACTCAAGTTAGCGGCGGAGGATTGTGCAGAAATGTCTTGGATTGAGTCGGCCCTGTATTTTGCAGGTAACTGTGCTATTTATTTTCTCTCTTTTTGTTTTTATCTAATGAAAAAATATTAACTGGAAGACATTACTTGTTTGTTTAAAAAGAATTTGGATAATTGACTTAACAATCTGACATATGAAAGAAGAAAAAACATGTATTTGAATTTATAAAAATGAGGGTTAAACAAAATAAACCCTAACTCCTTTATTTGCAGGATACCAAGGAAAGCCTTTGACCAGCCTACTGGAGAGAGATTCTCCTCTGAACAACAGCTCCTTCAAGCTCAAGTCCGACTTCAGAGCACAATCCTTCCCCTCGCCAGGATGGAAATTAGTACTTCTTAAAAATTGAACTTGATTTTTAGCTATTATGAAATTTGGCTTTAATTGAGTTAATAATCTAAAATGATCCTTGAAAAATACTAGAAACGCTTCTTAAAAGAAAGTTCTAGTTTATTCTAGAGATGTTTTAAAATAGCGATTTAAAAAATTCTAGAATATGTAATTAATTAGTTATGCAGAGGCATATTCTAAAGTATCAATAGTAGTCGTAGGATTGAAATGTGTTGTTACAATCATAATAGAACTGCCCTTTGTGTAAATAAGTACGGTGTGTTTGGGTTTTGTATCAATAAGAAAGATATTGAAATAAAAGTGAGCTTTTCAAGTTGTGTTCATCTTCCTTTTTATCATTTCACATATCCTAATAGTCTTATATTTCCAACAAAGTGGTGTTAAGGCCATAAGATTCTTTCTATAGAGATGACGAGCAACGGTATGATTATCTTTCAAGTCACAATGCTCAAAAGTAGCAACTATGATAATTTGAGCATCAAGATGAAGGCCTTGAGCACAAAATATATGAGAAATAATATAAAAAAGACTATAACGAGCCAGGAGATGAATTTAAGTTGTCGCAAACTAAAAGGATAGCCTAAGTGATTCAAGGAAGAGAGACATGAAGACTCTCTATCTAATCTATCTGTAATTAGATGACGACACTTTTGAGAACAATTATGATGTGAAGTCTTCCAAAGATGCATGTGAGAGGCTTTCGGCCTCTTATAAAGGAAGGTGAATCTCCAAACATTAAGGGGTGAGTTCAAGGCCTTACATATGAAAGAAGTCGAAGCCTTGTCTAACTACTTTACTAGATTCTTAGCACTTTCTAATCAACTAAAAAGAAGTGAGGAGAATTTATACACTATAAGGATTGTATAGAAGACTCTTTGAACTTTAGATCCAAAGTTTGATCATATTATTGCCATCATTGAAGAAACAAAAGACATGAAAACTATGAAAATAGAGCATCTCCTAGGCTCCTTACAAGCCTATGAAGAAAAAAAAAACGAAGAAACAAGAGATCACTAAAAAACTCATGATGACAAGCCCTGAATATGATTGATGCCAATAAGGAAGAGTTTGTGGTCGAGGACAAGGTCGTGGCCATGGATAAGGATAAAGTTGGAGTTCCAATAAAAACAATAATAATAATATCAATTTAGCACAAGGAGGAAGATCGAAAAGAAAGTGTGAAAGAATAAAATTAAGACCAAGGTACGAAAAGTTTCAAGTGATATGTTATATTTGCCAAATTTTTGGTCAATATGCCACATAATATAGACAATCTGCCTCTTCGTTTTGTGAATCCTTGTAAGTCGCACCACCGCTTGCAGCCACCTCCCGCTTGTGTTCTCCCCCGTCGACACATACCTCTCTAGTCAGCCATCTCTTCCCCCAGTGAAGCTCCGTCGGAGACCTCCTTGCTACCAACACTCCTCATGGCCAAAATCCTAGTCGGCGCTCCTTTTGCCTGTGCTCCCACGGCCGGTGCTCCCTCTCAACCTGAAGCCCTCTTTCACTCCAAAGAGCGATGCCTTAATCGCGGCTCGCTCTCAGCCTTTCCCTTGTGGCCGGCAACCCAAACCTCCAGAAAGCAATCTGCCAGCAACATCCGAACTCACTGTCTCCCTTCGTTGGCCTCCTCTCCCTCACGGCCAAAGTCGCGATGGCTCTTCTGGCAACCATAGCTCACACAAGCATCCAATTCCTCTCGCAAAAGTACACATCAATTGAATTTTCGTATGTTGTAATATTTATTTCAGATGCTTATATACCTCACTAGCTCCTTCCTTTGTTAGGTGCATGTCTTGTCAGTGAGTGTTCTGGACACCAACAACACGGACAGGCGAAGAGTACGAGCCTCTAGGTTTCATGTTAGAGATCTAAGCTTAGGCTGTTTTTAGGGAGGCCGCTTAGGGTAAAATCTTGTTTTTTGCAATCTCCTACGATTCATTGGAGTTCATCATAGCCTTAGCTCCGAAAATCGAAGTACAAAATTGTGGCAATCTCGCATTTGTACTGGAGGTTTCATTCTCCTAATGAGAAGAAAGAAACTCGTTAGAGCTAAGAGAAAAATAAATCCCATGATTTTGACATTCCATAGGCTAAGAATGTTTTCTCCCACGAAAATCTTTCGTGATATGTCGAGCAAATGGAGGTGGGTTGTTTGTCTCTTTGTGCAACGATCAGTTGGTACACATCACTGCCATCTCAGTCCAGGTTCTCCGTGAGATCTCTAGGACGAGTCTGATTCATCGTTCGATTTAATTGGGTTTCATTTTTGCATGTGACTGTATCCATTCGTGTGCAATGTATGATATTAAAATGTATATTAAAATACCATTTTTGCAGGTGTTGTCGATTGACAGCCTACATCGGCTTGATTATATATATATTTCCACCGACATGATCGATCAACCTCCACTTCTCTGACTGGTCACTCGAACACTTTCTGTCGACATTGTAGATCAGTCGCCACCGACTCAATTGGTCAATCGACCTCTTCCATCGGCATGATCGATCAATCGCCACCGGCTCGATCGGTCAATGACCCTCTTCTGTCAACATGATTGATTATCTGTCATTAGTCTGATTGGTCAATCAAACTCTTCTGTCGATGTGATCGATTGACCACCACTGGCCCAATCAATCAATCGACTTCTTCCATCAAACTAGTCAATTGGCTGCCACCGGCCCAATCAGTAAATCATTCTCTTCAGTTAAAATGGTCGATTGGTTGTCACCGATCCGTTCGATCGATCGATCACGTTTTCTCAGCATGATCGATTTGTAGCTACCGAATCGATTGGTCAATCGACTACATTGCATCGACATGGTCGATCAACCACCATCATCCTGTCGAGCAATCAACCTCTTCCATTGACATGATCGATCGGCCGCCACCGGCCTGATCGATCGTTTGACCTCTTATGTCGACATGATCGATTGATCGCCACCAATCCGATCACTTAAATGAAATCTTCCTTCGATGTGATCGATCAGCCTCCACTGGCTCGATAGGTCAGTCGGCCTCTTCTGTCGACATGGTCAATCGGTCTTCACCGGTGTTAACAACATTTTTGTGAGGGCTCTTTCCACCAACCTGTACATGACCTTAAATTATGGTTATATTTTCTTGGGCCCCACCGGTACATACTTAAGCTTCCAACCCTTTGGTTGAGTGGGTTTAGGGTTTTGACTAGGTTAGAACCTAAATTGACCACCAGGGGTTAGAATGCCTTAGGTGAACCCAAATTAACTACTAAGGCCGGACATACCCCAGGTCACCCAAATGAACCTAAAAACCTAGGGACTTGTCTATGGACCCTAAATACTATTTTGACCACTAAATTCATCATGGGAGAGGGATCTACAAAATTTAATCTCTAGCCTCACCAGGGGCCTTCCTAACCCTACCAAACTCTAAAAATCAGACGTAAACCCTAAAACACCCCCAAACTATGGTAGCACCATGGGATGGTCAAATCAAATTAGGTCAGGCCTAATATTATCTAAATCTTGACCACTTTACCAACTTCCCATCCAATTTGACTTCACCTTGCATGGTCATGACACCACACCATGTGATAAACCCAATTGGTACCATAGGGTTCATTTCATTAATTCACTTGATTTATTAATTCATTACTTAATTAATAAAGAGGTTTATTCATTTTCAGTTATGACTAAGTTATGGGCTAAGTTCAATCTAATTAAACCCCATCCATGAGGTTAACACACTAAACCACTCATGAGGTCAAAATTGACATTATTAGGTCAACCTTTATAATTCACCTAATTATTTAATTAGATCAATCATAAAGACCCATTAGGGTTTAAGCCATTGAATTAGCATTAAGCCTACCCAATTACTAAGACCCAATGAATCATGAAAAGGGATTTAGCCCAAATTCTAAGCCCATGACCTAAAGCCCGTGACCCACCCTTCTTGGGTCGCTCATGACTACTCATGACCCAAGTCAACTCATCAGGACAATGGGTGACACATGACATAAATTAAATTAGCTTTAAATAAAAAATAAAATTAAATAAAGGAGAGGAGACAAAGAAGATCACATACAATCTAAAGAATATTCACTTGCCGGTATTCTTGCTAATGTAAATGATTGAGCTCCTTTTAGGAATACTAGAGGAAAAATATGTATTTTTAATGGTTAATTTTCTCATACGGAATGTGAGAAGCATTTCTAAAAAGCAAGCCTCAAATATATTTTGTGAATCTGTGTAGGATTCATAATATTAGGGGTTTTGGAATCTTAGAACCTCTATTAATGAAGAGAACATTCCTAGAGCTATTAGTAAACTAGGAATTTTTAATTATGCATATAACTGCAATTTAAAATTTTGGCTTTTATTCCGAAAGGACGTGGGTGTTAATAGTTTTGGTTGATAACCTCCAGCTCCTACACTTGGAAATCAAGATCATGGAAGTCTTAGTTCAGGTTGTCTATCATTTATGCGGGATGTCTTGTAATTGATAGAACCTAGCTGTGGTATGATTTAATGCAAATAATAACACAGTTAGATTGTCCTTGGCTTGTTCGTGGGGATTTCAACGTAAATGTTTCTACTAATGAGAAGAAAGGAGGAAAAACACCTTGTTATAATATTATGGAGAAATTCAAAGAGAATATTGTTGCATCTGATTTACATGAGGTAGATTTTTCTGGTTCCTATTTTACCTGGAATAGGGGGAAACTCTCTAGAGGGCTTGACATAATTTTGGTTAATAAATATTGGTTTGAAAGTTTTATTTTTTATAAAGTTACTGATCAAAGTAGAATGGATTTTGATCATGCTCCTCTCTTGTTAAGGGTGGATTTACTATCTAAACCAACTGGAAAACCTTTCAGGTTTCTTGCTGTTTGGTTTTACCATCTCAACTTTCTTGATATAGTAAAAGATAATTGGAGAACTGGCAGTAGTATTAATCCTTGCTTATCATTATGGTATTCTCAAAAGAGAATGGCTGCTAAATTAAAGAATTGGAATTTGGAGGTGTTTGGTGATGTTTTCAAAGTTGTTGTTGAAGTTGAAAAACAAGTAAATAACATTGAAAAGGAGGTTGAAGATGAGACATGGTTTGTAGAAGATCTTACCCTGGTCTAGAACACTATAGATGAGAATGTTCAAAGAGAAATAGATTTTCAGAAACAAAACTCTTCTTACCTAAGTTATTTGAAGGGGGATAAGAATACAAAGTTTTTTCATGCTTGTATAAAACATAAAACATATGATAGTGCAATTCTTAAAATAAAAAATGGGGAGGATAACTGGATTTACTCTCAAGATTCTATAATCAAAAGTGCTATAAGTTACTTTAGTAATCTTTTCAAGGAAATTGTGGTAAATAGAGCACAGTTGGATAGGGATATCTTCCCTGATACAATTAGAGATTTCGCTTCTTCACTGCTTTGCAATAGTCCTCAGGTGTTGGAAGTGCTAGAGGCTTTACATTCCATTGCTAAAAACAAAATGACCGGTCCTGATGGGTTTACTAATGCTTTCTATATACATGGTTGGGATATAGTTAAATTTGATGTGGTGGCTGCCATCCAAAGTTTCTTCAAAGGTGATATTCCACATAAATACTTTAGATGTTCAACTATTGTGCTTATCCCTAAGGATAATCTCAGACAAAGGTGGGAGAATTTCAGGCCAATAAGTCTCACTATTGTGGTCTAAAAAATTATTAGCAAAATAATTGTTAAGAGGCTACAACCTTTGTTAAATGAGCTTGTTTGTTAAACTGCTTTCAATACAGAGAGAAGCATCACTAATAATATTTTAATCTTTTAGGGACTTTTATTGAATATTGATACAAAGTACATCGGAGGGAATTCTATTATGAAACTTAACATCAAGAAAGCTTTTGATAGTGCTGAAGAACAAAAGGTTTAATGATGATTTTTCCAAACTCATTAAACTAATTTTGGATAATAACTATTATTCTATACTCATTGATGACATTTTTAAATTAAAGGGGCTAAGATTACCTTCATCTTTCCTTATGTGCGGACGGGATGAAGAATATGCAATGGTATTTTCATGCCAGAAAATGAGTATAACTCTTTGGAACAATGCATTCACAATTGGAATAACAGTAATATTCTCAATATGATTCCTTATATTACTTGTTGGTTCCTATGGATGGAAGGAATAAAATGAAGCATCATTGGTTGGAATTCCTTGCTGATAGAGTTCTAGTTCATATTAAATATTTTATTAATAAAGCTGTTAACTATAATAAGGCAGTTGTTTTGTTTAGAAAGAATAACTTGAACTCTTTTCGATTGAACAAAGAAGACTCCATGACGAATAAGTGTGAAATGATATATTGGGAGACGCCTTCTTAGCCTTATCTAAAGTAGAATACGGACAACAATCATAAGCAATACTATGCAGGTGCTGGTGTCATCCTCAGAAATCATTTGTGGTTTTTTTTAATATATTATTATGCTCCTTGTGACCCCATTTCTGCATACTATGCTAAATTTTCAGCTTTATATTACAAGCTACTGGTGGCTAAAAATCTAAAATCTCAAGCCTAATTGTTAAGATGGATGATTGTTCATTATATCAGGTTTGTAAAAGTAATATTGACTGCCATTGGACTCTTAATATACATGGAATAAGATAAAAAGAACTGCTACCTTATTTCAGTATTCAGTGGTATTATGTCTACAGAGAAGCTAATAAACCTATCGATTATCTAACAAAGCTTGGAGCAAATAAAGGGGAGGTTTAGGTAGGATCCTCCTTCGATTCTAAGTTAAAATTGTTATTACATGGTGACTGTTTGAATTTTCCTCACATTCGATCTTTACACTGTTTATATATATGTGTGTGTGTGCGCGCGCACGCGCAAAGAGTCTCTTTTGATGATGCAAGTGGAAGTGATTGCAAGAAGAATTATAGATTTGATGCTAAAGTTTTTCTTCACTCCCTTTTATTTCTGTGGGTTGTATTCTTTGGGGAGGATTCATAGGTTTTTATTTTTCTGGAAATGTATTGGTTATAGTTGGAACCTCCAACCAATCTTTTAACATTTTTTTATATTAACGAAATTTGCGACCGAGTTCTTTTACACACACACACACACACACACACACACATATATATATATATATATATATATATATATATATATATATATATATATATATATATATATATAATTTCGAGCCAAAAAGAGGCGAGACATGATCGAACAAATTTTTGTTTATGTTTAAGCTCGTTTAAATATCGTGCGCAAAAAATACGGAGTTCTTTTACACACACACAGATATGTATGTGTGTGTGTGTGTGTGTGTGTGTGTGTCTATATATATATATATATATAATTTCGAGCCAAAATGCGGCGTGCATGAACGAACAAATCTTTGTTTGTGTTTAGCTCGTTTAAATATTGTGCTAAAAAAAAATTATTCGTGTTCTACTTGTTAAATTAGCGGACGAATCGAACACGAGTTTCTGAACGAGCCGAACACGAACTGTTCACGAACAACAAGCCATTTTGACAGCCCTATCCGTGGGAGCTTCCTCAACTAGTTTTGACTTCCCGTCTACTTTTCGGGCTTTGGCCCGTACGCCTCCAAGAGCCTAATGGAGCACATCCATATCAGCAGTCGAACAAAGCACCAAGGAAGGAAAAAGAGCGCGCGCAACCTCTGTTACTCTATTGCTTATTTATAGTAACGTGGGTACAAAAATATAAGAGAGTCATTTATTAAGTAATTATATCATTCAGCTTTTTACTTGTATTTTTATATCAATAAAAAGATTCCGTTATTCTTATGAGCTACACAACTTTCGATAAGCAAGAAAATCAGAAAACTAAATATGTATACGAAAAATCCGACGACACGAATCTCAAATCAATGAAGGGCCAGGACATATGACGATCATTGCATGATCAAGCAAATAGCTAACAACACGACATGGATTTCAAAAAATACCACAATCCAAGAGGAGTGGACGATCGATGGAGTATCGACCGATCAACCACACATGGAACTGTCCGATCAACTAGCAACCTAAAGGTCTGGAGGTCATTTGAAGACGGTCAGACAGTCGAAACAACTCGAGGCGATCGATCAAGCATCAACACCATCGTCGATCGATTACCTATCACAATCCTAAGATAGTTGATCGACTAGGCTAAACGATCGCCAAACCCAGTATTAGTCGGGTGATCATATTTGATAACTTATTTTATTTTCTCTATAATTTACCAAAGTGGCCCCTCAAAAGCTAATGATTAGAGGGTAAATATGTGATTCTAACAGTCATACCCCTATGTCTATAAATATGGATCATTTCATAATAAAAGGTTACACATTCATGATTTTCTATTGTTTCTTCTTTCTTTTTGACTGTAAAAGAAGAATGAGGAGTTTTACTCTCTTTAGCCTCACGAGTTAGCAACAAGCAAGAATAAAATTTTTCAAGAAACCCTTTTGAAATCGGGAAAATATCAGACCTAAATTGTATCACTTCATGTGCATAAATAAATGCATGAGTCGATTTCGAGTCGACTTGGGGCCGGTTCAAATGGATTAAGTCTGAATCGAACTTTGCTCGTGGCTCATTATATTCGATTTTGAGCAAGCTCTGCTCGAAAATTGAATCGAGCTCGATCTAGCTCAAAATCAAAATGGGTTGGCTCAAATTTGGATCCATTCCAGCTCTAGAATGGCTCGATCCAGCTCAAAAATCAGTTTCAGCTTGAAATTAACTTGTAGATCGTTAGATTTAATCTTATTTAATATTATATGTCATTTTTATAAATAAAAAATAATTCAAGCCGATCGAGCATAAACTTGTACATATTTTTAATAGAGTGACATAGAAAAATTCATATGCAACCCTCACGATTTGGAGTGTAATTCAAAACTCTTAAAATGCATATCATAACACATTTGTTGCATCGAACGGAACCGATACATACTTTTATAGCAAGATGGGACTAAACTCTTATGGGTCCGTTCGCAACTTGGTGAACAATTCAAAATTATGAACCCATATGTGATTTTCATAGCGCGGTGGAGATATGTACAAATTTTATATTATTCGAGAATGCTGCACGGGTTAAAATTGAATTAAAGTTTAAAATGCCCGGACACCCACATGTGATCTTAAGAGTCAGAAAACATTGTGTGGATTAATTATAAGTTTAGGCTAAAATTAAATCGACATTGATAAATATGGTTCTTATTATGAAGTTTCCATGAGATAAAGTGGAAGACAAGATCCCATTAAAATGTATTAGAATACATGTCAATTTTTAAAAAAATGATATTTAACTTTAACTACGGATGTTACTGAAATGCTTTCTTGACGAGAAGTTACAGACAGTGTCTCTATGCTAAGAATCGTGAAAGGCAAAGGATCAAAATGTAGATGATATTAGGCAAAGTAAGCCTTATAATTATAATGGGGGAGCAGAGAATTCTGCATAAAAAGAATTTTTTGAATTTTTAGGGCCAATACATTTTCGCTCTTAAAAAGAAACTGTAAATTCTTTAAAAACAGATTTAAAAATAATATGACATACAATCTATGTCAAGCATTGTACACAACACATATACCTGCTTCCACCCACCACACCTGTCTGGTGGCTAGCCAACCGATTGGATCACCCAGAAAACTGCTAGGTGCGGTGTGAAAAAGATGTTTTCAGTGTTTTGAAAACGCATAAGCTGTCAAAACGTAGTTTACCTAAATAGACTTGGTGCGTTTTCAAAATGTCACCGCACCAAATAAGCCGTCTCAACCGGGCGTTCAAGTAGACTTCCTATTTACCATCGTGTGATTATAACTAAAATGCGTCAAAGCAACTTCCTACTACCATTCCATTATATGAGATAACGTTGAAAAATCATGCATATTTTATTGAATGAATTCCTTTTCTAATCATATTAACATTTTGCGTTTTTAATATTCTATTTATAATACTTAATTCTTTTTATTTGAATTTGTTCCTGCGATTTCTCTTCTTGTCATACACAATGTTAATCCAAATAAACTTGATCACAATAAATGCATTATAATTAAACTTTAATTAGAATGTCCATGTAGAATGTCCACATCTAGCTCTTCGCTCTCGACATTCAACACTTGTTTTCTGGTGGTATCAGAGAGAGGTTCTAGGGGGGAAGAGATCAACGTAGGGGAGAAGAAAGTTTATGAGATTTGGTTCGCGGGCAGAGGTGGGAGTTCGATTCCAACGCAATAAGTTTGCAGATCGCTATAGAAGGATTCCAGATCGAAGGAATAATCGTGAGGCAGTTTGCGATCAGAAAGGCGAGTAGGTCATTCGACACTTCGACGAAGGTGGAGTAGGCTTCGCTGGAGCAGGCGCGAGAAGTTTCGTGACGGTGCTATAGGTTGTTATCGCAGAGGCAGTTCGGTGAGTCCAGATCGGTTCCAAGTTAGCAGGCTGCGAACATGAGGAAGTGGGAAATATTCCTTCTCAGAAGGCTTCTAGGAGGCGCGCAATACATGATTCGGTGCGGGATCCGAACAGGAGCAGTTCGCTCAAACAGAAGGACGCGAAGAGGAGTTCGACGGTCCAGAGAGTTCGCGGTAGGTTGGAGTTGGCGAGCAACAATCGAACATGGGAGGTTGGCGCAACTTGCTAAAAAAGCGGAAGTCATCGGCGACCAGGAGCCGCGAAGTTCGGCCAGGGGCAGCTCGCGCAGGGTTTTGTGTCAAGCGGGGAAGGGATTATTCCCCCAGAGCAAAAGCAGTAAAAAGGAAAGAAATGAAATCAGGCAGGAAATTTCCCTCCCTCTCCGAGAAAGGAGGCTGGCCTAATCAGGAAATTAATTTTTGGTTCTTGCTAATTAATTTTTTATTAATGGAAAGAAATAAAAGGATAAGAGAAATAGTAGTTTCCTTCGGAATATCAGCCAAAGAAGGAATTTTCTTTTCTTTTTTGCTGTCAAGGAAGACCCTAATTAGGAAGTTAATTAATTTTTGATGGAGGCAGGAAAGTTAATTAATTTCTGATGGAGGCAGGAAAGTTAATTAATTTCTGTTGGAGGCAGGAAAGTCAATTTCTGAAAAAAATTATTTTCCTGAAAATTAAGGGAAATACTTAATTGGAAATATTTCAAATTTTCTACTAGGAAATGAAATTTCTGGTCTGTCTGCTAAGAAAGAAAATTTCTGGTCCGTAAAAAAGAAAAATAGTTTTTATGGGAATCTTAATTAAGATAAATTTTTAATTAATGGAAACTTAATTAAAGGAATATTACTGGAGAAGAAATTATTTGGAAAGATTCTAAGCAAGAGATTTCTGCTTCAACAATATGGCAACTGAACAGAGGAGTTCTGGAGCATTGCTGGAAAAGTTCGAGCGGTTCAGTGAAGTTTATTCTGTCATAGGTGAATCGCGGTGGCAGAGGAGGCGTTCAACATAAGTTATTCTGCCACAGACGAATCGCGGCATCTCACTGGAAGTTCAGCGAGGGTTTTCACGGTTCAACGTGTAAGAGTTCGAGGATTGCTCGGGCGGTTCGGAGCAGGAACAGAGGAGTTCGGCCAGGAGATCAGCGAACAGGAGTGGTTCGCGAATTTCACAGATTGTTCGCAAGTTTGTTGCAGGATGAGTTGCGACAGGTGGAGTTTCTGTGCAGTTACTGCGAACAGGAGCCTTGTTTTGCGAACAGAAGAGTTCGGCCAACAAAATTTGGCAGTTCGTTACAGGAGGATTTGCAACAGGTGGAGTTCGACAGGATGCAGGAAGTGAACAGACGTGAGTATTCATGAACAGGGGTTTCGCGGAGGTATTCCGCGAATAGGAGCGAAGGGATTCGAAGCTCACGAGACAGCACTTTGACCGAGGTGCTGGTTGCGAACAGGATAAGGGCTTCGAGCAGGCATGGTTGCCCAACCCACTATGGTGTAAGAAACTCCATGATGCATTTCTCCTAAGGGGCTAGATATTCGCCAAGGTGGAGATTTGTTAGGTATGACTCATATACCAGTTGATGCATTTCTCCTAAGGGGTTGGATATTCGCCAAGGTGGAGATTTGTTAGGTATGACTCATATACCGAGTGATGCATTTCTCCTAATGGGCTAAATATTCATCAAGGTGGAGATTTATTAGATATGGCTCATATACCGGGTGATGCATTTCTCCTAAGGGGCTAGATATTCATCAAGGTGGAGATTTGTTAGATATTGCTCATATACCGGATGATGCATTTCTCCTAAGGAGATGGATATTCGCCACGGTGGAGATTTGTTAGGTATGACTCATATACCAGAAATTTGGAGTATCTTGGAATAATGAGGGGTGACACCTGGTGAAAAGATGTCTCTTGAAATTTAGTGAGTTGTGGGGAGCGAGGGTGTTTTAGTAATTTATCTGTGGGTTTTATCTATAAATAGATGTATAACCCTATGAGTATCTGAACCGAACTTGGAACTCATCTGAAATAGTGAATTCGCCGCTCAGCTCCTGAGGACATAAGCATCTTTCTCGAACATCGTTAAATCTCTCTGTGTTCTTATGGATTTGCGTTGATTCTTGTGTTTCTTTGCCCTAAATTTCTCAACAAAATTTAACGCGTAAATCTACCATTTCTAGCTTGCCATGGCTAGAGGTATAAGTGAGCAAAGTTGATTCTTGTGCTAGCCTGGGTTCAGTTCAATAAGTAGCATGTGAGTTGAGCTCGATAAACTAACAAGACAAGCTCATGCCTGATTTGCTTGTACCTTGTGAGCTAGTTCGTTAAAAAAAATATATATATTAATATAAAATATACTTGAAAATATATTAAATTTCAAGATTTTATCTTTAAAATTTAAAATTATATAAGAAAATATATATATTTTTCTTTTAGAAAAAGTAAATTATTATTATTATTTATCTTCTAATTACTCGTTCTATTTATTATTTGATGATTATAATACTAACTTAAATTAATGTTATTTTTTCTCCTTTATAATGAACAAGTCGTCTTGAACTCTTATACTTTGAACTAAAAAAAAAAAAAATTCGAAGAACTTATAGCCACAACAGTAAAAACTTAAGTTATGTTCTTCACAAGGATTTTAAACCCACTGTAATTGCTAGAGCTACAAAAGTTTTTAACAACAGTTTTAACTTTTATGCATTATTTAAATTATTTTTAATGGAGTTTTTTAAAAGTGCATTTAAATAAATGCTACCAAAAACTTTATTTTTGGTAGTAAAGCTTGAGCTCGAGCTCAAGCTCGAACTCGAACTAAATCAAATAATTAATTAAGCTCAAGCTCAAGTCATAGATGGCTCAAGCTCAGATTGACTCGCTTACACTCCTAGCTGCAGTTGTCAGCCAACCATTTCCCGAGTTGATGATTCCATTGTATGATTTTTCGCCTGATTAATAAAAGTTTGAAAGAAAATTGATGATCAAATTATTCATTGAAGTAACTTTTAATATCAAATCATAAAAAATATTGTTTGCATGTTAAATCATGTTAAAGCATGTTACACGTTATAGATTTCTATTCTGTTTACTGCATGCTCCTATTTTTTCAGTTTCAGTAATATGTAGATTGCATGCAATTTAGTAGTGCCATTTCATTTTACTGCGTATTATTGTACTTTCATCTTTAGTATTATGTTGATGCGCTAATTAAATTAACTTTCTTTATTGCGGATGACTTTTGGAGAGAGGGGCGGTCTGCCCCCCACCGGGGACGTGTTGGCTTGCTAAATTAAGTTCGACAGCTGATGAGGCCGTGAACCTGGTGGTATAGAGACCACAACAACAACACTGCTTCCAGTTCTAGCTACCACACTAGCACCTCCATTAGTCACAATCATGACACCACTATCGCCACCAGCCACAACACCAAAACTGCAACCAGCATTGCTACCAGTCGTGGCCATGACATCGCCACAGCTACCAGCCATGACCACGACACCACCAACACCACCGGCATCAGCTACTATTGATGCATTGTCCAGTTCGAGCAGTACAATCAGTCGTCATCAGCTCCAGGTAATGGGGAACACGTAAGTTTAAATTAATATTGACGTTTCTTCCTTAAACTTTTTAATTTAATAGAGAATCAATCATATGCTATTTTCAATTTCAACCGCCCACACAGGTCATCCATTCCACCACAGATATAATCTGGAGCAAGTACGATAACTTGTACTTATCCTAGAGAGAGATCTTGATGACAGCTTGAGATATATGATTTGCTGAATTTAAGGTAAACTCAGAACAGAATAATTACAATTATATATTTATTTTGATGAATCTAAAAATTTCTAATCTAGTTTACTGAATAAATGGTTCAGAACCTAGAGGAGAAGACGCACATCTGCAAGAACTTTAAGCACAAGGTGAGAGATTGTCAGTGTGACTGGTTCGATGATATACACCAGACATGTGAGCGCTCCTAGTAGCTGGGCGAGGATGTGTTTGTCGTACTGCTCAGTAAACCCTAAACCCAGCGATCAATTCTGATGGCATTGATCGTGAAGTTGCTTTCTTTCTCAACCAAAACTTTGAATCTCTTAAATACTCCAAAGATCTTCGCCTTTTGGTTCAAAAAATATACCAAAGTTTTTTCTTGAAAGATCATCTATGAAGATAAGGAAATAATTACTTTTACCAATATAGCTTATCCTTATTAGATCGCACACATCCGTATGTAGGAGCTCAAGTAGCATTTGTGTTCTTACATTTGACTCATTTGAAAAACTTCTCCTGAATTTCTTTCCAAGCAAGCAACATTCACATATTTGGTCGTGATGATTGATGGGAGAGAGACCTCTCATCTTTTTTTTAATAATGGTTCCAATCCTCTAAAATTAAAATGTCTAAATCGAAGATGCCAGAACTAAAATGGATCTTTATAACATGATTTGAGACACAAGTTATTATTATTTTGAATATTGAGCAAGAACATTCTTTTCCCTGATATTGATATCTTCACAATTAAGTAACTCATTATGTCTCTTATGGAAAGGTTTTTGTTTTTCAAAATAATATCATAACTTCTCTTTAAGATCTGACCCAGGCTTAAAATTTTACTCTTCAAATTTTATTCATAATAAACATAGGAAATAAATTGGTGACTATTATTCCTCATATGGATACAAATATTATACTTACCTTTCATTTCTACCTTAGTCTCATCTCCAAATAATACATTTCCACTCTTTGACTCGTCAAACTCCCCAAACATATTTTTTCTCCCACACATATAGTTGCTTGCACCACTGTCATTATACCACGTTTTTTCTTCACCTATTTTGTTCTGCTTGTATTTCAGTAGCAAAGTGGCATATTGATGACTTCTTTCTTCTATGTAGTTAGCCTCCTCTTCACCTTTATTGTTATTGGGATTCTATATTTTGCAATATAGTGATTTAATTTTGGCAATTGTAATATATCACTCAAGACTTGTCGTACATTAGTCCTCATTTTCCTTTTTCAAGCCCTCTTATTCATCTTTCTCCTCATCCAAAATTGATATTTTTATTGTTGTAATTAATGGAACTCTAACTTCATCCATGTTCATGACCATGACCTTGTCCTAGATCACGACATATTTTTTATTGACTTCTATCGTACTCAAGGCTCTCTTTTTTATTTGAATTAAGTTGCATCTTTAGGAGTTAATCTGTGATCCCTTGTTTCTTATTTTTCCTTTGTCATAGGGTTGTAAATAACCCAAGAGATGCTCGATTGTTATGGACTTCAAATCTTTGGTATTTTCAATGATTGTGACAATATGATAGACCTTTGGATCTAAAGATTAAAAGATCTTGATAATCCTTTAAACTTATAGATTCACTCAAATTTTTTTTAAAATTAATTAAAAACTGTTAAGACTTTAGGAAATAGTGGAGATGACTTCGGCTTCTTTCATATTTAAGGTTTCGAACTCACATCTTAATGTTTGGAGACGCACCTTCTTGATTTACTCTGCTCCTTTATAACAGGTCTGAAACTTCTTTCTCGCCTCTTTAGCATACCTCACATTTAGAAATCTTCTCAAATGCGTCATCATATAATTGTTGATATATTAAATGGAGAGTCTTCATTTCTCTGTTCCTCGAATCTCTTAGATTATCATTTTGAGTTTGACATAGACTAGATTCCTCTCCTAGCTCGTTATAGTCATTCTCTACTATTTCACATACATCTTGTGTTTTAAGGAGGGTCTTTTATCTTGATGCTTCAATCATCATAGTTGTTATTCGTAAGCATTGGGACTTGAATGAGAACATTACTTTTGCTCGTCATCTCTCTAGAAAGAATCGTATGACTATGATACCACCTTGTTGGAAATAAAAGGCTATTAGGATATAAGGAATGCTAAGAAAGATAAAGAACGCAAACTTAAAAGACTCACTTTTATTTCATTATTTATTTATACAAAATAAACATACCGCACATATTTATACGAGTGACATTTCAATTATGATTAGCAAATACATTTCAATCTTATGACAAGAATATTTTTCTGCACAAGTCATTAATTACCTATTCTAGAATTTTCTAAATTATTCTTGTAAAACATGTCTTTAGAATATTCTAAAACTTTCTTCTAGAAAGTCTCTAAAATTTTCTAAAGATTATTCTAGATTTTGAGCTTAATTAAAGCCCAATTTATTTGAGCTAGAAATCAAGTTTAATTTTTAACAAGTAGTATTCACCATCCTTGCGAAGGGAAGCTTTCTGGTAAGAAGTCGGATTTGTGGATGGAGCTGCTGTTCACAGGAGAATCTCTCTCCAGTAGGCTGCTCAAAGGCTTTCCTTGGTATCCTGCAAATAAAGGAGTTAGGGTTTATTTTGTTTAACCCTCATTTTTATAAATTCAAATGCATATTTTTTTTCTTTGATATATCAATAGTTAAGTCAATGATCCAAATTATTTTTAAACAAACAAGTAATGTCTTCCAGCTAATATTTATTGATTAGATAAAAATAAAAAATTAAAAAAATAAGTAGCACAGTTACCTGCAAAGTACAGGGCCGACTCAATCCAGGTCATTTCTGCACAATCCTCCGCCGCTAACTTGAGTTCGGGAAAATAGCGCTTCATTATGAGGAGCAGCTCTTTCTTGTCTCCAAGGAACAAGGAGTTGAAAGAAACCTGTATTGTTCTCTTCATCTTATTCTTATCAGCAGCTTTGCAATTGTTTCCCAAAACCTTCGATAGCGTTGTTATAAACAGCCTCTTATCCACTTTATAAACTATTCTCTGCCATTTATCCACCAGCTTCTTCGCTTCTTCCTCTTGAGTTATTGAGATTGTGAAAACAGTTACATTACTCGGAACAGCCACGAGCCTTACCTTGTGAGCCAGAATCACCCCAAAGCTCGTCCCGCCTCCGCCTCTCAGCGCCAAGAATAGATCTTCGCCCATGGTTCCTCGATCCTTTATTTCTCCGCTTGCGCCCACGAATTGAATGTCTTCCACGCTGTCGCTCGCTATATTGAATGACCTGCAAAAAAATAAATAGTAAACGAGTCCGATCAGAGTAGCGCACAAGCGAACCTTAACTTTAACTTTGATTTCATTAATTTATCAAGTTTGAGTTCGAACTCGAGCTTAAGGGTGTGTTTGGGGCCACTAGTGCTTATCTAGATAAATCGCTTATCAGAAAATGAGGACCGTGGGATTCGACCCGTGTTCCGTATTTAGTATAAAAAACCAACTGTGTTTTTGAATGAGCTACTCAAACACGGTTTTTAAACAATGAGGCGGTGTTTTCAAAACGACGCGCTTTAGATAAATTGCTTCAAACAGAGTCTACGTCTACGAGTTCGAACAAACTCACAAGTCTACTTATTTATCGTAAAGAGAAAAAATAATATTAATTTAAAAATAATGTTATAATAAAATGATGAGTAGGTTGAATAATTATGTAAGAAATAATAAGACATTAATTAATATCAAGTATAAATTTTATTCTATAAATATTTTTAACAATTAAAAAAAATCTTATTTTATTCAAACTAAAGACCCAATCATGTTTATCTTATTTTATTCAAACTAATGACCTGAGCATAGTCCTCAACCCTCCGCCGTTGAAATGGCCGCCTGCGCCTACGGTGGGATTCAGGCCGGCGGGGAAGGTGGCATTGCTGCTATAGTTGGCGATGGCGTAGTAGAGCTCGCCGAGAGTGGCTCCAGCATGCACCCAGGCTGTGGAGGAATGCGTATCGATGCTGATGGAAGAGAGGAATTGGAGCTCGATGAGCACGAATCGACCGGAGGTGGGAATGAAGGATAGACCATCATCGTCATGACCGCCAGTAAGGGTGCGGATAGGGATGGTAAGTCTACGAGAACAGAGAACGGCGGATTGGACTTGGGTTTCGATGGTGGGGACAAAGAGGAGAAGCGGTTTGATGGACTTTAGGAGGGTGCGGCGGCTGTTGACGGAGGAGATGTATTGGTTGTAGAATGAGGACTGGGGATTGAAGTAATGTTTGGAGGGAACAGAGTAGTTGCGGAGGCATTGAACGTAGTCGTATTCGTCGTTAGTAGGAGACTGATCGACATTAATGGCGTGGGAAGAAAGTAAGAAGAAGAGGAGATTAATGAAGAGGGGGATGAGGAGGTTCTCCATCAATTTTCTTTTTCTTATTGCTTTATGGGTTTGGGGTGCATCAATTTCCCAAGGGAGGGTTTAAATAGAATTGAGATGTTGAAAGTTTTCAAAGTAGTTATGAAGATGATTTTTTAAATTATGAATAAATGAAAAATGGTGGATTTAAATATATAAAATCCATATGAAATTTTATGTATTTATATGTTACTTATTATATAAACAATTATGACTATATAAATTTCGCTAACTTTCTTTAACTTAATCTAGCACACCTGTCGAAGTTGTTGAATCGAGCCCACCTACCAAAGTGACTAGATAAAACATGTATGTCGATCTGATGGTGCTCCTGTTTTTTTGAAAAGACAGTCTACCCCACCTGTGCAAAGAGAGCTATCTCAGAAAGCCATCATGACTAATAAGAAGTCATGATGATCAATAAAGACGTTGCCCGACACTTAAAACTCGATCTTTTCACTCAGGTGCCAGGGATATACGTCTTACTAGCAGTACCTAACATCACATCACATGCTTTCAATTAACGCATCAAAAAAAGACGGTATAGAATAAAAAGATGTAATATTTTGTTTCTTTTATCGATTCCCTCCCTCATGTATAAAAGGGTAGGGAAAATGATAGAGGTGGGCCATTTTTTCTTCCATTTTTGGAGATCGTTTTCTATCTCATTTTTTCTTCTTTTTTTTTTCCTCTCTATATGAAGTCTTGTAAGTTCGGGAACCTTCAGGGCACCGCCTCCCTTCAGCTTACCAAAGATCATAATTTAATACACTTCCTTAGGTTCCCTCAAAAAACTCTCATTCATCTCTCTATCACTCCCTCTAAGATATAAGGTAATTTACCGGATTGTATGCACTCACGAACGATGTGAGACCCTACGTCTTGAAACGATTAAACATCCTGAAAGGTTTGGTGTGATTAGCACAATGAGTACACCTACTTCCATCTATTCACCTACAATCTCTATAACGATTACACAAAGCCGCCCCCTCTAGGCTTTTTCCTCGACTATTAAGTTAGAATAGGGTTCATTCCAAAAAGGTTCAACAGAAAACAAATCTTTAGATTGGTAAACATTATATTGTGTCATAGCATTTTCTTCTAAAATCTCATCCCTTCAAATCGAACTCTTCCTAATCAAATGTCACAGATGAAGACCCCAAATAATTAGAGTGGGATGACCTTCCCATTGATTTAGTCCCGTCTCGCTTGGATTAGGACTCTAGCCAATGAGTTGATTAGCATAATTTCATTCATAAACCTTTCCTTTCTTTATCAAAGTTTTTCTTGGACCTGAACTCGAGGAACTAGTGTGTCGTTGGCCACCTCTGTAACAAAGACCTCTTTCTTCATGGGCTTGGCACTAATGGGAGTATCCAAAAAGCTTCAGCCTCCTCCTCATTATCATTGCCCGAAACTATTACAATGTCACTTCTTCTGGCCCGATCGGGTGCACCCACTAATGGAAGTATCAAAGGAGCCTCAGCCTCGTCCTTTTTTACCGAAACTTCACGTCCTCGGTTCTATCCAAGAGAAGCTTCACACTCTTTCTTAAAAGTATTTGAATCAATCCTTCACATAAACATGGATATTCAACTATAAATACAAAAAATATGAGCAACATGAACAAAGTGAAATAAAAGGCTCACCTTGAAGAGCACTCAAAATTCCATAGGACATCAATTTTCTCGCATTTAATCTCTTGTCATTTGTGCTTGGATAGCAGAGTTCTTCGAGGTCAGAGAAGTCAGAATTGTGCACAACCACGTCAGACACCAAATATTCAAGGATAATAAGCACCCTCTACTCTCTCATTCTTAATAGAATAAAATTTCTTCCGCCATTGATAGATCTTATACTCAAGGTCATCAAATGATATCAAAGAAGAAGTGAAGATAATTATTCCATCCAAATACGTATTTTGACACATTCGAATAGATCGATCGACCAATATAGATGTTGGCATCATCTTTTGATTTCAAAGATGTAGGACGTATACTCGAGAGACTTTAAGGTGTGCTTCACGCACATATAACTCCCCGACGCTCAAGATGATCGTCTTTTCACCGTTCTTGCTAACCTGAAGGAACCGTCACCAATATTGCACCTGTAATTTGCTCTCCAACTGGGTCAGCCACCTGAAGACCACCGGTTGGCCACCTCAAGCAAGCCACATTGAGCCGACCACCAACCAACAAACGAATGGCCGGCTCAATGGGATCTCTAACTTTAGTTTTGTTTTTTTCAGTATATATGTGTTTATTTGGAGGCTTTTATGTGCGTTATATACCGAACATAGGATTCTCAAATCATTTTCTTTTGCACACCTCTTTTTGACATTATATATATATATATATATATATATATATATATATATATATATATATATATATATATATATATATATATATATATAAAGTATTTACTTACATACCACCAAATTCCGATGATTATACATATCTAAAATTCAAATTTTGCTTTTTATATTTATTCCACCAACATATGTCATATTACATAAAGACTAGCATTATTTTGATTTTTAAAAATCAAATACATATTTTTATATATGCATGAATTTATAGCACCAAAATATTATAAATACAAATATAAAATTTTAGGTATGAGACATATAAAACCATAAGAATTGTTCTATAGGTATGTAAATTAACCTATAAAAAATATATTTAATAAAAACTAAACGAAATTTAAAAGAGTAATTTACATACATACCACCCAACTCTTTTGTTTTACATATTTATCACCTAAACTTAGTTTTTATATTTGGACCATCCACATCGTTATCATTTAAAAAATACTGCTATTTTAACTTAAGAAAAAGAAGGAAATATACTTTCTCATGCAGAGATAAGATAAATAAAAACAATCACTTTCTTATTGAAGAAATAAATTGTATTATATTTGATAGTTTTGTTTTATTCATTTTGTTTATTATTGAAGAGAGGTGCCAAATGGCTAAGAAGTCTAATGTAATAGTACTATAGTGATATGTGAGCATTGATGAAGGTAGCTTGTGTTGGCCTAGTTCACAAAAATAGCGCTCTCTTTCATCATTTCTCCTATTCTAACTAAAATATCCAAATTAAGAATAAATCACCTCATGACATGTACAAATACATCAATTTGTGAGTAGTTTCATAATTATCATTAGTATAAGTCTCAGTCAGGTTAACCCTACCTATGATGGATGATTCGAATAGACACTGGACTGGATATAGTCCACTATGATCGACTAACTTAAGGTTAATGGACTCCATCGTCGATCAATCTATATATATATATATATATATATATATATATATATAGCATTTACATACATGCCTCCAAATGCCTACGAATGTACATATCTTATATCTATACTTTGCTTTCTATCATTATACAACCTACATATGTAATATTACATAGAAAATAACATTATTTTTTACTTTTAAAAAGTCAAATACATCTTTATATATATGCATGAATTTATAACACGAAGTGTTATAAATATAAATATAAAAATTTGGGGTTAGATATATAAAGTCATAAGAATTGCATATACAAAAATATATTTAATAAAAACTAAACAAAAAGTTAAAAGAGGAATTTACATAAATACCACCCATCTCTATTGTATTTACATATTTAACACCTAAATTTACTTTTTATATTTAGACCATTCAAAAAGTTGTTATCATTTAAAAAATTATCACTATATTAACTTCAAATAAAAATGAAATGGATTTGCAGAGATAAGATGACACATGCAAAAATTGAAGTTTAGGTGAATAAAACTAAAAGAAGATAAGATTTAAATTTATATTTATAAAGTACTTTTAAAGTCTCTTCCTTCTACTCATCAGATTAATGATGTTAGAGTGGGAAAAAATTTGCGTACGTAGACCGTACGCAGCGCTGCGTACGGTCTACCAAGTATACGTATATGCTATGAGTAATTTTCATATTTTATCTCATGCAACCTCTGCGTAAGCTTCCACGTAATTTTCACGTTATTTGTGAGCGTACGTATGCTACATACGTATGGCCACTTACGTGATAGCCTGCGTATGGTCTACGTACGCAAATTTTTTCCGTTAGAGTGAGAGTTAAATGTCTTTATTTTTATGAAAAATTCAACACAAATATAGAAGTGTTTTATAAAAATACTAATTTTTTTTTTTACTTTAAAAACCATAAAAATTTTAAAAAAAATCATAAAATTAAAAAAATTATATGAAGCACTCAATACCACACCTTATATTCTCACCAGAGTACTAACTAAGGCAACAACCAAAACTCCATATGAAATTTAGATTGGCAAAAGACCTAGTCTTAAGCATTTTCATACTTGGTGTTGTTCAGATAAGACAGGGCCTTTCAGGCCAAATGAAAGTAAAGTATTTTCTAACACAGTGAGTTCTTATTTGGTTACTCTGAATGACCAAAAAGTATAAATTTTATGATCTAGCTACTAAGACAATTTTTAGATGAAAAATGTAATATTATTTGAAGATGCTGAGTTTAGGGGAGGAAATAAGGATAAAATTTTTATCTTCATAGACAACCTTGATCAAATGGAATCAGTTCCTATTTATGTAATTGCTTTTGATATGTTCAGGTTTATATTCCTATCATTGATCATGCTACAAATTGATCAACAAGATGGAGTCGTTGAATCCCTTAAGGTACAAACTAAACACTCTCAAGAACAACTGCCATAAGAACTTGAGCCATTAAGGAGATCCACTAGAGTGAAAATAAATGCTATTTCAAATGATTATATAGTATTTCTCCAAGAGCATAATGATATCATTGGATTGATGGAGAATGATCCCATCAATGTCCATCAAGCCACGCAAAGTATAAACTCTCAAAAGTAGATTAATGTCATGAATGAATAAATGAAGTCCTTCTAAGACAATAAATTTTGAGATATTGTTGTAGTACCTGATGGTGTGAAACCTATTGGATGTAAATGAATATTTAAAACCAATAGGGATTTGAAGGGTGATGTAGAACGATATAAGGCTTATGTTGTTACCAAGAGTTTTACTCAAAAGAAGCGCATTGATTATAAGGAGACTTTCTCTTTGCTTTCTATGAAAGACTCTATTAGGAAAATTATGAGACTTTTAGCATATTTTGATCTTGATTACATGAGATGGATGTTAAGACCACATTTCTAAATGGTGACATTAATGAAAAAATTTATATGATGCAACCTAAAATTTTTTGTGTTGGCAGATGCAATGAAGATGGTTTGCAAATTAAATAAATCAATTTATGGGCTTAAGCAAACTTTTTGTTAATGGTATGACAATTTCATCAATTGATAATCTCATTTGATTTTGAGATGAATACTATAAATAATCGTGTATATCTTAAGTTCAGTGGGAGTAATTAAATTTTTTTAGTATTGTATGTCGATGATATACTACTTGTCATCAATGATATAGACATATCGTACGAAACCAAAAGATTTCTATCAAAGTATTTTGAAATGAAAGATCATGATGATGACTTTTTTGTGTTGGTGATTAAAATATATTGAGATTATTCTTGGGGTATTCTTTGGTTGTCACGAAAGAGTTATATCAAAAAGTATTTATAAGATTTGTCATAGAAAATTATAAACTACGAGGCAATTCTTTGGCTAAAGAAGATAAATTCACTTTAAGTCAATGTCGAAAAAATGATTTTTGAGATTAAATGGAAAAGATTCCTCAAGCATCAGTTGTTGGGAGTCTACTGTATGTACAAGTTTGCACACGCCTAGATAAGACATACATTATTAGAATTTTTGGGTAGATATTTGAGCAACCCTGGAATAGATCACTAGAAGGGAGCAAAACGGGTTATGCGATATTTATAAAGAACAAAAGATTACATGCTCTCAAGTATATAAGTTTATGAGATCATTAGTTACTCATATTATGATTTTGATGGATGTCAAGATAATCTTCGATCTATTTCAGGCTATATTTATATGCTTGTTTAATGAGCTATTTCTTGGAGGAGGTTCAATCCATCACAAATAGTTTATTCCACTATGGCAACAGAGTTTGTAGTATATTTTGAAGCATTCAATCTCATAATATTGTTGCAAAACTTCATCATTGGGCTGCGAATTGTGAAAATCATAGAAAGATCATTTGAATTATTTTGTGATAATAAATTTCTCGTTATGTTTTTGAATAACAAAATGAGCTCTTCAAAATCAAAGCTTATAGGGATTAAATACCATCTTATTAAAGAAAGAGTTCAGAGTGGTCAAATGTTTGAAGAATACATTAACACAAACTTCATGATTGTGGATTTTTTCATGAGATACTGCTCATATTGATGTTTAGTTAATAATTTATAGTTTTAGTGAGAGTTTGTATTTGAATGTTATTTAGCTTTTAAATATATAGACATTGTGTTTATTACGGAGTTGAAGAATTCATTTTAGTTTTCACTCTGATTTTGATTGATTATTTAATCTCATTAAAATTTCAGTTTGGACTAGTTGAAATTAGGCATGTATAGATCACAGTGCATCAAAGTTTCTTGGTACACATTGATATTTGATCTTTGTCATTTGGATGTATTGATATACGTGATCATTGGTATGGGTGTAAACGAGCTGAACACGAGCTCTTGTTCGGCTCGTTTATATTTCGAGCCCATAAAGTGTGTTCGTGATCGGCTCGTTTGCTTAGTAAGCCGAACACAAGTTATTCACGAACAAAGAGTCATTTTGACAACCCTAATCACGTAACCATAAGATGTTAAAGGTTGGGGCAAGATTTAAAAATTATTGTTTACATTAAAACATCATTTGAATCTAATTTAATAATTTTTATTCTATTACTTAATTAATAATTTTAATTGATTATAAGTCTTTTAAATTTTTAAAAAATACAACTCATCAATATATATATATATATATATATATATATATATATATATATATATATATATATATATATATATATATATGTATATATATGTATGTATGTATGTATGATAGTATGTATATATCTCTATTTCGAGCCAAAACGAGCTGAACACGAATAAACAATCTTTGTTCGTGTTCGGCTAGTTAAGGCTTGTTAACTTAGTGAACGAGCCGAACACAAGCATCTTCATGAGCCAAACACGAGCATCTTCACGAGCCGAACACGAGTTGTTCGCGAACAACGAGCCATTTTGACAGTCCTATTTATTGATGGGTCTAGTCACATTATATTTGTGATGAAGGTCGCTATATTGATATAATTAATTGACAAGATTATTAAAGAATGCCCTTATACATGATAATAAAGTTGAGTTTTCTGAGGTAAATGCATTTATAAGATAACATATGTGCCCAAGTGAGAGATAGTTATAAAAATAAATAAATAATTATTTTGTGGGCCAACATAAGTAAATATATGTGTTTTCTATGATATTTTAATGTTAAGCTTAATTATTTTGATCTAATAAAGTATAGGTATTTTGGTATTAAAATTTTAAAATATCATCTAAATAATGTATAGAGAACTATTTGCATTTTCAACTTTTATGATTGGCAAAATTGAAAGTTTAAATGTGTAGAAAATAACTACACATGATTAGTTATTTTAAAGGATTAGTCACCATTTCATGTGTATAAGTCTCTTCACATCTCCATAGAGAAGAGATTTCATTTTGTCTGGAATCCCATCGACAAAAAAGATGTTGGAACACACAACGATTTAGAAGACAACAATCCACAACAATAAAAAATAATGAATCAAGGTATGCTTTCACACTTCAGTCTTCTTTCTCTTAATGATCTGAACCTGTTTCCTGAATCAAATATGTGATTAGTGATTTCACTGAGTTTCAAACACTGGAAAGTGAACTTAATAATAGTTTTTCTTTGCAACACTAAGCAAAACATGTATATGTCCTTAAAATGACGGGCCTAATGTCATCTTTGTCCTACAATGCTAAGAGAAACGTGTATGTGGTGTTCCCTGGCACAAAAAGCACACAATCAGTAGGCACTTTTCAACTGCGTTAAAAAGGACTGCAAAAGAAAGGGCAAGACTCAAGAGGCTTCCAGGCAGAAAATAAAGCTGCTGGAGATTGAGTTGACTAGTAAGTATGGGTGAGTAATCACAAAATGATAATGAGCTTGTGAATAGGAAGAGATAGAAGTCAGCATAGGTTGTGCATTGAGGAGCAGCTTTGGTGACATGAAATAAGTTATATAGGAGGTGGCAATGCAGATTTAATTTGAAAAATTTTGATTGTGTAGTTGAAGATTAAGCTATGCTAGAGCTTTATCTTATCTTGACTAAGAAGACAACAATCAATGTGAAATTCTACTCTCTACTGTTTTTTTCCTAAGTAAGCAACCAAGTCAACACAGACTTTAAGTTCAATCAAAATTCTCATCTATATTCATGCTCAAGAGTGTCAAAATTTGACTTGACGCCAACTCGACTTTAACTCAATTACAAAAACATTGATTATGACTGACACAATTAATTTTCAGTCTAGTTCGGTCTAAAATCCCAAGACATCTAATATTTTGTATTGGGTTCAGGTTGGTCTGTGAAATCAAAATTGACTTGAAACTAACCGGCTAATCCGAAATTAGGTTGAATCAGATATACTAGCAAGAATTTGACCAAAATAACTATTATACATATAATATCTATATTAATATATAGACACGCACGCACACTGCTAAATGAATAAAAGTTTTTCTGAGCATGCCCATAAATATCAAGTCATGATATTCATGAAATAAGTGTATTCTACAATGCTAAATGAATAATATGTGAGATAATCAACATATTAGAGAGAAAACTTGTGAAAAGGAAATATTTTCTTAAATAATATAGATGGAAGTGAGTGACTGTTGTTGGGATCGTCAAGAAGATCAAAATGGAGATATGACACCAAAGTATCACATTATAATAAGTTATAACCCACCTTATTCAACTTCATCTAGTTCTACCGGATCTTCCCTACTAGATTTTTGTCTCTCTTCTTTTAATCTCTATTAATCCTATATCAAAAGCTAGGTTGCAAAAATATTGAGAGCAAAGCGAGCAAACACAAAAGAGAGAAAATGATAGGCATAGGTGAGCTAGCCAAATGGAGGTAGAGAGATGATTGACGAGATGTCTCTATGTTAGGCAGAGAGAATATGACTAGATGATCGATGCACTGGCCATTTTGCTTAAAAAAAGACAAAAGATCATCCAAACTAACCGCTACAAAATAAATAAATAAATAAATAAATAATTGAAAAAAAATCAACTTGATTAATTTAATAGTCTGCCCTCAAGTAGAGTCAATCCCTAGGAAAATCCAATTCCAGAGAACCTCCAAACATCTCATGGATGCTAGAGTGGCTTCTTATCGGGATCAAGGATTAACAACCGAACTAGATTAGCTGATCGACCCATGCCGACCAACCTCAGCAGACAAAGCCAATCCCATCAACTCAAAGCCAACTAAACTTAGCCTACCGAGGCACAAAGCAATAAGCTGATAAACTCAAATATGTAAAATAACAAAAATATCTTGATATTGATCATTTTCAAACAGAGGCAAAAATATATTATTATCATTATACTCTCTCCTCTATAAATAGTGAAACATTTTATGAATAAGACATGATTGATTACTGTTCATTCATCTCTCTTTCTCTTGCCCCCGCTCATTTACGCTATATTTTTTGGGTGTGATTCACAAATTTGATTAAGTTATATTTCTCTTTCGGCTGAACCAAGAGACAGTTGAACGATAAGGCCATATATGTAAAATATCAAAAATAACAGGAAAATTATAATATCATCATCGTAAACTCTCTCTTATAATTAATGGGAATATTTTATGAATAATACTTGATTGATTATAGTTTATTCTTCTCCTCTCTCTCTCTCTCTCTCTCTCTCTCTCTCTCTTCTTTTTATGCTCTATTCATTGGGTGTTATTCACGACATATTTAAACTCCACAATTTTGTTCAAGTTTATATTTCTCTTCAGAAATTATTAATTGGATTTCCACATTCACAAATAAAAACCTAATGAACTAAATTATTTATGCTATATTTATTGGGTGTGTGTGCGAGCACGAGTGCGTATGATGATTGAGAAGTAAAGAACATGAATTATTTGACGGTGCTGATAAACGCAAATATTTCTTCAGATAAAACTTCACAAACATTCACAAAGAACAGAACCATAAGATAAGAGTAGCTCAAATACAAAAGCATGCATCACTTTGCTCACTACTTTGATCTCGCTTGAAACAAAGTGCATACCCTCCCTACCCATAACCATTTATTTTCATCTTTATTGAGCACTCAGGTGACCAACTACTTAATGAAAAAGAGGAGGAATGCTCTGCTCATTCATGAACATGTTAGATGGATCAACCTCACCCTTCACATAAGCCAATCGCTTGAAGTTACCTTTATAATACCTCTCTCCCCACTCTCTCGCCTCCCAATAAGTCGTCTTGTTCCCCTTCACATTCGTCCCAATATCCAAATCTCTAGAGTTGAGATAAATCGCCCTTGGATTCTTAGAAACATAAGGTGTCATGAACTCATAAAACCTCCTCAACCAATTCACATGCCTCTTGCTCACTGCAGCGTCGTCTTCCTGCCATCTCTGCGTCGAATAGTGGACGTGAAAAAGGTTCCCTTTCCGATGAGGAAAGGCTGTTTCGGCTTCAGAGATTTCATCCATTATCCCACCCAACGGATCTAAGATCATTTGGGGTCGATCTCCTTTCTCGAGGAAACGAATCAGTATTCTGTCCCATTCTTCCAAGGGGATGATTTGTGTTATGAAGTCGGATTTGTGCATGAAGGAGCTGTTGAACGTAGAAGAATATCTCTCTAGTAGACTGCTCAAAGGCTTTCCTTGGTATGCTGCAAAAATAGGAGTCGAGGTTTATTTTGTTTAACAGCTATTATTATAAATTTAAATGCATCTTTTTTTTAAAAATAGAATTATATGTTAACGCTTAATCCTAGCGTTCTATTATGAGTGTGCATTAGTTGATTTAAACTGAAAAACAAATAAATCAATTATCCCAACTTTTTTTAATCACAAGAAATCAACCGGCTAAACTTGATCTATTATATAATAAAAAAAAAAGTAGCACCGTTACTTGCAAAGTAGAGGACCGACTCAATCCAGGTCATCTCTGTACAATCCTCCTCCTTCAACTCGAGTTCCGGAAAATAATCCTCCATTACGCGAAGAAGCTCATTCTTCTCACCAAGGAACAATGATTTAAAGGAAACCTTTACCGTTCTATTCGTCTTAGTCCCATCATAAGCACCGCTATCATTTCCCGATACCGTAAACACCGTCCGGATAAACAGCCTCCTATCCACCTTATAAGCCATTCGCTGCCATTTGTCCACAAGCTTCGTCGCTCCCTCCTCCAAAGTCTTTGAGATTACGAAAAGAATTACCTTACTCGGAACCGCCACAAGCCTCACCTTGTAAGCCATAATCACACCAAAGCTCGCACCACCTCCCCCTCTCAGCGCCCAGAATAGATCTTCTCCCATCGTTCTTCGATCCTTTATCTCTCCGCTTGCGACGACGGTTCGGATGTCTTCCACGTTATCGCTCGATAACCCGAAGGACCTGCATAATGAAATAGTATGAATAAAACATCTTATGATTACCCACGAATTTACTTATCTTTTTATTCAAAATTAAGACCTCACTAAAGTCCCCAATCCTCCGCCGCTGAAATGCCCGCCTACGCCTACGGTAGCACAGAGGCCGGCGGGGAAGGCGAGAGTTCTGCTATGGTTGGCGATGGCATAGTACAGCTGGCCGAGAGTGACCCCGGCTTGCACCCAGGCTGTACCGGAGTGCATATCGATGTTGATGGCAGACAGGAATTGGAGGTCGACGAGCACGAATCGGCCGAAGGTGGAAGCGTAGGATAGACCGTCATAGTCATGGCCGCCGCTTCGTGTGCGGATAGGAATGACCAGGCTGCGGGAACAGAGAACGGCGGCTTGGACGTGGCTGTCGATGGTGGGGAGAAAGAGGAGAAGTGGTTTAGAGGTGTTTAGGAGGGGGCGGCGATTGCGGACTGAGGAGAAGAAGTAATAGTTGTACAAATGGGATTGAGGAGTGAAGTAGAGATTGGGGGGAACAGAGTGGCTGCGGAGGCATTCAACGTACTCGCACTCATCAGTATTAGGGAACTGATCAACGTTAATGGCGTGGGAAGAAAGTAGAAGGAAGAGTAGATTAATGAAGAGGGGGATGAGGAGGTCCTTCATCCCCATTGTCCTTAATGCTCTAACTAGATGTTAAAATTGATATGAATTAGCTACTATGGCTATTTAAAGTTTGATGATTATTTAAGTTACAAATAAATTTAAAATGCTACGAGTTCTTGACAGCAAATCTAAAGATTAAAAATGTGGTTGGACTTTGCCAGATCCAAAATGATAAGGGTGAGGTCGGATTTCGTAAGACAAGGTCCAAAATTCTCCTACATATCTAATATCTAAACTTTGCTTCCTATATTCATACGACCTACATATGTCATATTACATAAAGAACAACAATATTTTGACATTCAAAAAGTCAGATTCCTTTTTTTATATAAAGAAATAAATAAACATAAAGATGAAGTGTTTTCAATTCCCATCCAATTAGGGCACCCTGAGAGCCTGGGTCGGCTCGTGTTCGGTTCGTTCGATACTGGCTCGAGTTCAAAATCGGCTCGTGATCAAAATGGCTCATGGAAGGTGTGTTTGTGTTTGGCTCGAATTAAATATTCTTGTTCGTGTTCGGCTCGTGTTCAGTTCGAAATTGACTCGTTAAAATTAATTGGGAAAAATATATGCATAGTGCAGGATTATACCCTGGACCAAATGAATGGAAACAAGACCCATAACCACGTTATCACACAAACAATTATGATTTAAACTTAAATATAAATATATATATATATAATATATTAATATATAAATAATATATATAATAAATTATTTTATAAATAATTATATGACTATTTTTTTATTTCGAGCTAAAAAGAGCCGAACACGAGCGAACAAAGAGTTGTTTGGTTCAACTCGTTTGTAATTCGAGCTTAATAAATTTGTTCGTGTTCAGCTCGTTTACTTAACGAATGAGCCGAACACGAGCTACCTCACGAGCCGAACACGAGCTGTTCGCGAACAACGAGCTTTTTTGACAGCCCTACATCCAATCAGGTCTATCTAAATGAATAAGAAAATATTCTTATAATGTCAAACATATTAAAAATGAGGGAAATTAATAAAATGTTTATGAAAAGGGCGTAGAAAATGATTTTTGAAATTTAGCGCCGTCCGTCCACTATTCATCAAATTACTTCAAAACTCATAAAAAAATAATAATAATAATAATAATAAAATTTAAAAAATAAAAGTAAAAAAAAGTTGGGGCAATTACATACATAGCCCCCAAAACATTGTTATTTACAAATCTAATACCGTCTCACTTCAATTTTTCAATTTCTCAGTCGAATATCAAAATTGATGATAAAAAGCCAACCCATAATTTTCATTTTTATCAAATCTTAATGGTTTCATTGTTGTTCAAAATTATCATATTGATGTTATATTTTGCAAATGACAATGTTTATGATGCTATGTATGTTATGTCATGAATGAATATCATAGATTATTAACAAAATCATTCTTCAAGATAAAGAAAGTGCTCATAAATTATAGTATATTAGAACTGCGTGGAATTTGAAATAGGGAATTTGAGACATTGTTTTTTTTTTTTCAAGAAATAATTTGTACTATATTTGATCATTTTATTTTATTCTTTCTTTTTTTTTCTTTTATTGAAGAGAGGAGCCAAATGACTAAGAAGTCTAGTATGATATTATTATAGTGATGATGAATGATGAGGCGACTGATGTTGGCATTGATGATGGTGGCATGTGTTGGCCTAATGACATATCTCAATGGCATGCACCAACTTTATGGCGATTATTTGTGCTGACGACATAAATCAATCTATAGACTCCATAATTTTTTAGCGCCCCTTCCTTCCTTGAAAGGAAATAGAAATTAATGTGAACTGAGAATGTGGGAGCTTACTATGAGGTTTCGAGTCAATTTTTAAAAAGCGAATGAGATAGTAAATAACGCACTACCTAGAGATTATGTCTTCTTTTTGCAAGGACTTTGATATATGGAGTTCGAGGTTTCTCATCGTATAGTACAAATAATATTAAGATATTAAATTATGAAATCATCACCATAAGCTAGAGTGAATGGTAGAGGAAATGGTGATGAACTATATCAAGAACTCATGGTTCCGTTATCACGGGTTGGCGTCGTGGCCCCTTGTATACTTAGGCATAACAGGTAGTCGACCCAATCTTGTAGAATAATTCTTATTAACAATTATTGGTTGATTCGTCCAAGGGAACCGCGTGTCCTTGGAGTGGATATTTGTCAAAAGAGACTAATGGAAGTCGACCATAGCTTACAGAGCACTTCATGTTCTATCAAATATATTTATATACCATATATATGATTCATAACTCAAATGTGTAAAATATCATTAGGGAATATAGAGGTTGTAGATGTGACTATTTTATAATGACATTCATTAGCTAAATCACCTTGCTAAAGAGCTCTGACCGTAACTGCTTCTGTTACGGAACTTACTTGGTCAAACCTCATGGACGGCTGACTCGAATCAAGCCTAACTAGGACAAATTATTTTGAGTATAAATTTAGGGTATGTTTGGGGGCAGCTGCAACATAATAATAAGCTGCTGCGCAGAAACAACTATGAATAAGCTGTCTGTTTATTTTTTGCAGTTTGAAAACAGTTGTGCTGTAGTTATTTCTGGATAAATGACCTTTCCATCCCTTTATAGTAATGTTTTTTGCAACAGAACTGTTCTTACCAATACATATTATACTTTAAAACCAAAAATCCAGTGCGGAACATTCGAAATAAAGATAGAGACCTCACTTAATAACGAGTTGGATGATTACAAAAATTAAGAAATATACTATTAAAAAAATAATTAATAATATGATAATATTATTTTTAAAATGCATATGACTTATGTAGCACATAAACTACAAAACCGTAAAACCTCAAACCTGGAGTCGTAGCGACGAGGAGCTCAGAACAAACTCCATGGTTAGTACAACAAGGACATACATAAGAACGTTTTTGATGGAGCAAACAAAATCGTCTTCAGCAAATCTTTTCTTAGTTTAAACAATAATCCATATGATGTCGAGGTAATTTGTCTAGCACGACATAAATCCTAACTTTATTTTTAGGCTTTTACACGATTATATTGTGCAACATAAGTTCTAACTCTATTTAGGCTTTTGAGGTTGTCGTTTTGCACTACATAAATATTCTTATCTTTCTAGGCTATTTGCATGATTGAGATCATGCAAGCGTAAGCTCTAATTAATAAAATTGACAGAATATAACATTAAATAATTATCATCTTCAAAATTAAAGCCAAACAATATGATAGATTGGGAAGTCATCGAGATTCTCCTTAGGATTTGTGACACCCCCTACTTTTCTTCCTTTGAGTCAAATAATTGTTCCTATTTGGTCATTTACCACTTGACTTTTACATGTCCAACCTTGAAAACCCTAAACATTAAACTCTTGAAAACAAGTGCCTCTGATCATCATCGAGAGTTTTCTTAGGTGATTTCGGTCATTTATGATGTAATTAACTATAGATGTTTATCCTTATATGGAACTTAAAACCCAAGTAAAATAAACTATATCTAATCTTTATATTAGATAGGAGAATTTATCGGTCAACATATAAAAGGTTTGCAGACCAAAACATATATCATGGGTTCATTAGTTTATATAATCATTTAAACTATTAAATATATGAGATCGATGCAGTCTGATTTTTTCTAAAATTAAAACACTATTTTTAAAATAATATATATAATTTTATATATATATATATATATATATATATATATATATATATATATATATATATATATATATATATATATATATAGAATTTGGCCCAATGAAAGTTGGGGCAATAAATAGCACCCAAAATATTGCTATTTACAAATCCAATACTGCTTCATCCATTTTTCAATTTCTCAGTCAAATATCAAATTTCATGATAAAAGGCCCACTCATATTTTTCATTTGTCTCAAATCTCAAGGGTTTGATCATCCCACGTGTAAATAAACCAGTTTGGTAGTTCAAAATATTCATATTAATGCTACATCTTATAAATAGCAATGTTTTTGATGCTATGCATGTAATTATCCCAATAATGTTATGTCACTAATGAATATCATTGATTATAAACAAAATCATTCTTCACGATAAAAAAGGTGCTCATAAATTATATTATATTGGAATTGTGTAAAGCATAAATGCATTGGTTTTGAGTGTCTCGTATGTAATTTACACAAACTATTGCCATCTATAAATCAAGCACTCTATTTCATCCATTTCTCAAATTCTCACTCAAACATCAAAGATAGTGATAAAACTCATCCCATATTTTTCATTTGAGCGAATTATATAAACATTGCTATCTACAAATTAAGCATGTGCTTTCATTCATTTTTCAAATTCTTGCTCAAATATCAAGGATAAAAAGATTCTATAATTTTGAATCGAGTCAATTACATATAGGGCACCCAAAATAATGCTAATGTACAAATCAAGAACCCTAATCCATCCATTTTACAACTTCTCCCTCAAACATCAAAGGTAGTTATAAAATACCATCTTATATTTCTCATTTGAGGTAATTACATGCATCACCTGAAACGTTGCCATCTACAAATTAAGCATCCTCTTTCATCCATTTTTCATATTCTCACTCAAACAAAAAAAATATAAACTATATGTAACTTTGAATTGAGACAATTCTATACAGGGCACCTGAAGTAATGCTATGTACAAATCAAGCACCATATTTCATTCATTTTTCATATTCCCACTAAAAAAATAGTGGAGGTATTGATAGAAGGCCATCCCATATTCTACATTTTATCTTATAATATACATGGCACTGGAAAAATTGCTATCAACAAATGAAGCACACTCTTTCATCCATTCTCCAAATTCCCACTCAAACAATTAGTCGAGATAAAAACATCATTTCACATTTTTCTTTTCTTCTTTTTTTGCAAAATTCAAATCGCAAATGAGAAATCAGAAAGTTGCAAATCACAAATATCACAAAGTCCTGACAACAAAGAAAACCAGAAATCACAAAGAGAAAGCCATTTCATCGGAAATGAGCATAGGAATTAAGTGCAGAGCACAATAACCAGAGATCGAAGGGAAGAGGAAGAGGAGAAAGGAAACCACCACAGAGAGATGCGTGAGAGGCTTGAAAGAAGTGCGAGAGAGATGCAAGAGAGAAACGAGAAAGAGAGAGCGAGGTACCTAGGGTTCGCGAGAGAGATCGAGAGAGGCAGAGAGGTACCTAGGGCAGAGGAGACACGGGAGAGGGAGGCACGGGGTCGAGAGGGGCAGTTGGTTAATACCTACCCGAAGAATTGCGAGTTGCAGAGTCGAACCCATGGCCAAGTTTAACATGAATTATTAACAGATTATTAGGATGCTGCAGCACCGTAGTAACCAAATACCTCTACCGACGTTTTCAAAACGCACTGCATCAAATAAACAACTCCAAGTGGGCCTTTAGTAGTACGTTTAATATGACATTGTCTCTTTGTGAGCGTAGGTTAACACTAGATTTGTTACAATCGCCAAACAATCACGGAGGGCAGATGAGTTTTTATTTTTAGCATTTAAAGGATACATTTTATTTCAATATTTTATATTTTTTTATGTTATATTTTGAAGTCTTTTTAATTTTAGGTTAGCCTCAATCAGTTGAAATTTATATTCAACACGATAATCATCAGAAAATTGACTAGAAAGATTATTTTATAGTTTAATTAGGTATAATGGTTTATTCTTTCGAAAAATGGTTAGTCGTGTTAACTCTAGTCTATTTTAGGAGGAGGATTGGACTCGTTCAGTGGGAGCTCAATCTTGTCAACTCCGATCATTGTAGAGAGGAAGATTGGATTGGCTAATGGTGTCTAACTTATGATCTTACACTATAGGCAAGACCACTTTATTGAGAAAGTGCACAAATCTAATCTTTTTCAATTTTAAATTAAAAATTTCTTAAAACTTTAAAAATATGGGCATTCCTGGAGACAGATTTGATTATAACATAATATCGAATATTCATAACATTAAAAGCATCAATAATAACATTAGTCGATGAGTAGTGAAGTTGCTTCAATTCTTCGTAGTTTTAGTCCTAACAAGTTAGAAATCATCAGAAATACTAATCCTCGCAAAAAAGAAAGTCAACAATTTGCGTTAAATCGGAAAAGATCTTAAAAATTATTGTGAAGTTCATAAGATCGAATACTACATTAAATTTCTATTTTCATCTCAATATTTCAAAAGAATAAAAATCAAAACCTGCTAAGTATTTTCATTTATCACCTAGGTCATTTTTAAGAAGTTAATGATAACATATATATATATATATATATATATATATATATATATATATATATATATATATATATATATATATATATATATATATATGATGAAAGATTTGTGGTATGCGTATAAATATGAAAGTTTTGTGTAAATATATTAGACAGATTGTTCTATGTAAGTTGTCAAAGCTGGCGTTGTGAATTTAACTTGAAAATCATTAAACACTGGAAAATTAATTTATTTTTAGAAATTCATACTTTAGAATCATATCATTGATAGGCAGCAGCTTTTATTGCGTCCTGCGTCCAAAGAGAATTAAAAAAAAAAATTAAAAGTGGGCCCCACCCCATACACTTTTTTGGGTGGGGAGTGATGTTATTGGACACGAAGTTGCGTCCGACGTTCGGACGCAATAATTAATCGATAGGCAGTGGGTATTGTGTGAAGCGCAGAAGTACGTCATGATACCATCAATTTGAAAATTTGTGCAATCAAATGGCTACTGTGCTAGGTGCGAGATAGGTAAATTCGTAAGAATTGGGTGTTATGTAATTTTCATTTATTTATTTATTTTTTGGGTACAAGAATGAAAGTCTTCTGAAGTACTTTGTACGCGGTATTTAGATTTTTCAGGTAAGGGGTTTAAATTGTAAACGTGAAGAAAGTGATAGAACTGGGGCTTTGCTAAGCTTGGTTTTTTAAACGTCTTGTTAAATACTAAGAGCTAGCTTAAGTTTAGTTGAAAAATCTTATTTTGATTTGGCTCATTTATGATCGAGTTGAACATCCATGCATACATATATAGTCTTTAGTTGCATTTTCTTCTGTCATTACATAATAAATTTTTATTTGGATGGATTTGTTGATTAATACAAGTATGGTTTGCAATTTTGTCTTGAGAATCAAATCATACCATTTGACAATGTTCAGGTCACGTCACGAGTGGAATTTTAAAGTTGATGATATTTTGAGCTCAACGTGTATGTGCTAGTGGTGGAGGTTGTGTTGGTCGGTGAATTATTCCATACGGACGACGTACGCAGTGCTAGGTGCGGATTTTAAGGGTACTGGGTGGGTATTAGATGGGTATAGGATGGGTATTGAGTATTGAGTATTGGATGGGTATTGGATATTGGGTATTGGCTATTAGGTGGGTATTGAAGGGTACTGGATGGGTATTAGGAGGGTATTGGATGGGTACTGGGGGAGATGCGTGCGGATGCGTGCGGATGCGTACGTTCACCGTATGGAATAATGGCTCGTGTTGGTGGCCGTTGGTGACATGGATTGTTGGTGGCATGTGAGTGTGTGTGTGTGATGTGCTTGTTGGCGGCACTTGGGTGAGTGTGTATAATTTATATACTTGTTATCTTTTATTTTTAGTACACTTTGGTGTGTGTCTCTTCTTTCTACTATTGGGTGTTATTGCTGGTGCTTAGGTGTTGATGTTTGTGGCTGGACTTGGGTGTGTGAGGTCGACGTCTCTACTATTAGGTGTAGTTGCTGGTGCTTGGGTGTTTTTGTTAGTACTTGGACCTGGGTGTGTGTGTCTCCTCTCCCTGGTGTTTGGTGTTGTTCCTAGTGCTTGGGTGTTGGTGTTGGTGTTGGTGGTTGGGCTTGGGTGTGTGTGTCTCCTAAAAAAAGTTTACTATTATGAATTATTTCATTTTATAAACTATCAAATAAATAACGAGGAAAATTTTGTTGCAAACAACACAACTACATAGTGATAGGATAGTCATTTTTCAGAAGCATTTATGAATCGATCTATTTTCCAAACGCATAAACTAAACAACTGGCTCAACTTATCCAGGATCGAGGTAGAATAGTCGTTTATCAGAAATAGGTATGAAATCGGTTGTTTTTCAAACGCATAGACCAAAGCAATGAGATCAACTATTCGGATAAGTAGTTTATTTGAATAAGCTGTTTATCTAGATAAGCTGGATAAGTTGCAGCTCCCCTAAACAAACTCTTAATTTAAATAATTTGTTATCTTTGACCTAGTTTTGATATAATTTGTGAAAATTAAAATAATTTTAAAAGTTAATAATTACAATCCAATAGTAATTTTAACAAATCTGTTTTTTGAAAACTAATTTCTAATTCCAAGCAACAAAATATTATATGCATGAAAACCCAAAGTTATAATCAACAGAACTAATAAAATTAATAAAACCTTTAATAAAAATAAAACTGATCCTACAATCGAGTTTTATAAATGTTTATTTTATCAACAAGTCTCTACATTTAAGCTATAATAGTCCCTCTTAGATAGTTTTATAAAAGAATTAATTACATTCATAGCAATGATTTGATCGTGACATGTACAAATGCATTCTTCTATACTTCTAAGAAAATTATATATATATATATATATATATATATATATATATATATATATATATATATATATATATATTATAATAGGAAAATTTCACCGTTCTCGCCAGCTTGAAGAAATCGCTGTCAATATCGCACCTGCAATTTGCTCTCGTACTAGCCTGTCACAGGTGGTCTATCACCTAAAAACCATCGGCTGGCCACCTCCACCCTACTACGTTAGCTCAGCCACCAGCCAAGAGCCGACTGGCCGGCCGACTTAGCAGTGAAATGGTCCTGTCATATTGGGCCGGCCAATAAGTTCTAGCCAGCCAGCTACCCTTAGCAGTTTATGTGTTTTAAGTAAATATTCCAAATTAAAATTATAAAATAGATTTAAAGCCTATTCCTACTACGAATCAATGAAGTGTTTTCAATTCCCATCCAATCAGATCTACCTAAATGAATAAGAAAATATTCTTATAATGTCAAACATATTAAAAAAAGAGGGAAATTAATCAAATATTTAAGAAAAGGGCATGAAAATGATAGCCGTCCGTTCACCATTTCCAGCTTGCCGTGGCCATCCGTCCAGTATCCCCCGGGTTGATAATTTTGCTGATGATAAATTATGATGAAAAGATAATTCATCAAATAAGAAATAAACTAAAAAATGGTCTTAGTGTTCAATCAGATTAATAAAAGTCTTGATTTTATAAAAAAATTTAGCACAAATAAAAAAGTGTTTTATAAAAAATACTTTTTTTTTTTTTTTACTTTAAAACTCATAAAAATAAAAATAAAAAAATCATGAAATTAAAAAATTATTATAAATTATGACCCAATTAAAGTTGATAGCGTCTGAAACATTACTATTTACAAATCTAACACTCCATCTATTTTTCAATTTCTCAGTCAAATATCAAAATTCAAGATAAAAGGCCAACCCATACTTTTCATTTTCATCAAATCTCGAGGGTTTTTTTGTGCACGTGTAAATACAACGGTTTGATAGTTCAGAAATATGATATTGATGCTATATTTTGTAAATAGTAATGTTTCTGATGCTATGTAATTATCCCATTAAAGTTGTGTCCCTAATGAATATCATAGACTATAAACAAAATCAATTTTCAGGATAAAAAAGTGCTCATAAATTATAGTATATTCGAATTGTCTGGAATTTGAAATTATGATTTTGAGACATTCTCTTTCAAGTAATAATTTATATTATATTTGTTCATTTTGTTATTATTATTATTATTATTATTGAGGAGAGGAGCGAGATGACTAAGAAGTCTAGTATAATATTACTATATTGATGATGAACCACGAGGCGACTGATGTTGGCATTAATGATGGCAGCATGTGTTGGCCTAATGACATATCTCAATGGCATGCATCAACCTTGTAGGTGACTATTTGTGCTAACGACATAAAACAATCTATAGGCTCCAAAATTATTGAGCGCCCTATCCTACTTCGAAAGAAAATAGAAATGAAAGTGGACTTAGAATGTGGGAGCTTACTATGAGGTTTTGGGTCAAATTTTAAAAAGCGAACAAGATAGTAAATAGCACACTCCCAAGATATTTTATTTTTATTTTGCGAGGATTTTAAGATCTGAGATTCGAGGTTTCTCATAGGCACAAACCCCTATGGTTATTATCCATCCTAACAATAGGAGAGCACTTTCAACTAAGGCATGTCATTAGAAACAATGATAGCACATCGTACAACAGTAAAATTTTAGGATTTTAAATTATGAAATCATCACCGTGAGCTTAGAGTTAATGCTTGAGAAAATGATGATGAACTCTATGAGAAACTCGTAGTTGATTATCATCGGTTGTCATCTTGACCCCTTGTATACTTAGGCAGAGAAGGTAGTCCATCCAATCTTATAGAAGGATCCTTATTAACAGTTATGGGTTGCTTCGTCCAATGAAACCATGCAGCCTTGGAGTGGATATTTGTCAAAATGGACTAATCTAAGTCGACCATAGCTTATAGAGGATTTCAAGCGCTATCAAATATATTTATATACCATACATATGATTCATAACTCAAATGGTTAAAACATCATTATGGAATATAAAGTTTGCAGACGTGACTATTTTATAATAAAATTTATTAGCCAAATCATCCTACCAAAGAGCTCTGATCGTTACTTCTTCTTTTATGGAGCTTACTGGTCAAATCTCACGGACGTATGAATCGGATCATACCCTTACTGTGAGGACTTTTTTTTAGTATAAATTTAGTAGTACTTTTAATATGACATTGTCTCTTTGTGCAAGTATGTTAACAATAGATTCGTCAAACAATCATGGAGGGCAGATAAGTTTTTATTTTTAGCCTTTAAAGGATATTTTATTTTTCAATATTTTATGTTTTTTTATTTATTATTTTGAAGTCTTTTTAATTTTAGGATCATTAGAGAAGTAATGGAATGCTTATTTTATAGTTAAATTAGGTTTAATGACTTAACCATTTGAAATATGGTTAGTGTGTTAGCTTCAGTCTATGTTAAGAAGAGAATTGGACTGACTCGGTGGGGGCTCGGTCTTGTCAATTCCTGCCATTGTAGGGCGGAAGATTGGATTGGCCAATGGTGTCTTGACTTATGATCTTGCCCTATGGGCAAGACGGCTTGCTTGAGAAAGTGCATACATAATTCTAATATTTTTCAATTTTAAATTAAAAAATGACATTTTCTTAAATGATTAAAAAATATGGACGTTTCTTGAGACCGATTTGATTATAACATCATATAAAACATTCTTAGATCGAATATTCATAATATTAAAAACATCAGTCAGAGCACAATCATGTCTGACATTACAACATGCACGCGTCTAAAAAAGTGTGAATTGTGTTTACTTGACGAGCAATGAAATTGCTTCAATCTTCCTTAGTTTTGGTCCTAAGAAAATAGAAATCATAAGAAAAACCAATTCTAACAACAACACAACAATATGATCCATATATATATATATATATATATTTCAATATTTTATGTTTATTTATTTATTATTTTGAAGTCTTTTTAATTTTAGAATCATTAGAGAAGTAATGGAATGCTTATTTTATAGTTAAATTAGGTTTAATGATTTAACCATTTGAAATATGGTTAGTGTGTCAGCTTCAGTCTATGTTAAGAAGAGAATTGGACTGACTCGGTGGGGGCTCGGTCTTGCCAATTCCTGCCATTGTAGGGCGGAAGATTTGATTGGACAATGGTATCCTGACTTATGATCTTGCCATATGGGCAAGACGGCTTGCTTGAGAAAGTGAATACATAATTCTAATATTTTTCAATTTTAAATTAAAAAATGACAGTTTTCTTAAATGATTAAAAAGTACGGACGTTTCTTAACGCCGATTGGATTATAACATCATATAGAACATTCTCAGTTCGAATATTCATAACTTTAAAAACATCAATCAGAGCACAAGCATGTCTGAAATTTCAACATGCACACGTCTAAAAAAGTGTGAATTATGTTACTTGACGACCAATGAAGTTGCTTCAATCTTCCTTAGTTTTAGTTCTAAGAAAATAGAAATCATAAAAAAAATCAATTCTAACAACAACAACATAATAATACTAATAATAATAATAATAAATAAAATATCAAAAATCAAAACAGGTAAAAATCAGATTTCTTTCATCAAATTTAGACCAATGAAATTCAATCTATTCATTGGGGGTTATTCTCGGATAAATTTGCTTAAGTTTATATTTCTCTTCCAAAGTTATTTACTGGATTTTCCACATTCAAAAATAAAAACCTAATGAACTAATTTAGATTGATAATCAGCACAACAACATGATCCATACATACATCTATATATATATATATATATATATATATATATATATATATATATATATATATATATATCCAAAACAAAAAACAAAAAATACAACACACACGACTCAACCACACACAACAACATCAACACAACTAACAATCAGACAAAGTCAAACAAAACAGATCATAAGGAAGATACTTAAAAATAATAGGATTAACCAAATTTAATCCAACCTTAGAAGTCCAATGCGCAGCCCAATTGTCATCACTTTTAACATGATGCCAAATAACAGTTAATTGCTTAGCCAACGCAAAAATCTTCTTCATTTGTAAATTTAAACTTCAATGATGCTCCTCCTACCAAGTACAAAAATTCCGAATAATGAAAGAATCAGTCTCAATAATAAGAAATTTTCAGCCCCGATTAATAGTCACTTGCAACCCAAAGACAACCGCATCAGCTTCCGGAACTAAAGGAGAAACAGGGATATATTTAGAAGCAAACTAGCAAAGAGTAAGGACTAAAACATCCCTAAAAATACCACCAACACTATTTTTATGTTGATTCCAACAACCATCAAAGTTCAGTTTAATGAAAGGAATACTCGGTTTAGTCCACTTAACCGCAAAACAAAGCTTAGAGTGACTGGGTAAAGGAATAGCTAACAGCTTCAAAACATCTGTTAGCTTACCTGAAACCCATCTGTTAGAATTTAACCACTTAAATCTCTTCATAAGATAACAAAATATAAGACAAACAGTATAATTCACATTAGAAGAAGCATTTTGAAACTTAGTCTTGTTTCTTGCAATCCAAATAAACCAAATGGTAACAGTAAGAACAACCAGGAAGAAATCATGGTCAAGATTCTTCCAACTATGAAAAAGACTGAGAATATCAGTAAAATTAAAGTTATAATCGAACAAATTAAATCTTGCAATGATATGATTTCAAACCGCTTCCGCAAAACTGCAACCAGTAACAAGATGCATATAAGTTTGCACATGCATCCTACAGAGTAAACAACATGAAGTGATTCTTAACCCCTTAAGTTTAAGCAAATCATCCGTAGGAATAATTTGATGAAACACCCTCCATATGAAGAAAGATATAGAAGACTTAACCCACGCATTCCAATTCCAACTGAGATCAAGGCCTTGAAAATTTTGAAAGGAATTAGCAAAACTCTTAGAAAGAGAATCAACAATTCTGCCCTTAATCTTTGGCCTATCCTTCTTATCATTCAAAATTGGTGTGGATGATGATCGACAAGTAAAGAACTTAAATTATTTGATGGTGTTGAGAACTCATATATTTATTTGGATAAAACTTCACAAACATTCACAAAGAAAATAAGCCATAAGATAAGAGTGGCTCAAATACAAAAGCATGCATCACTTTCCTCACTATTTTAATGTCGCTTAAAACAAAGTTGCATACCTTCCCTACCCACAACCATCTATTTTCACCTCTATCGGGCATTCAGGTGACCAGCTACTTAATGAAAAAGAGGAGGAATGCTCTGCTCATTCATGAACATGTTAGATGGATCAACCTCACCCTTCACATAAGCCAATCGCTTGAAGTTACCTTTATAATACCTCTCTCCCCACTCTCTCGCCTCCCAATAGGTCGTCTTGTTCCCCTTCACACTCGTCCCAATATCCAAATCTCTGTAGTTGAGATAAGCCGCCCTTGGATTCTTAGAAACATAAGGTGTCATGAACTCGTAAAACCTCCTCAACCAATTCACATGTCTCTTGCTCACTGCAGCGTCGTCTCCCGGCCACCTCTCCGTCAAATAGTGGACATTAAAACGGCTTCCTTTCCGATGGGGAAAGGCTGTCTCGGTTTCAGAGATTTCATCCATTCTACCACCCCATGGATCTAAGATCATTGTGGGTTGCTCACCTTCCTCGAGGAAACGACTCAGTATTCTGTCCCATGCTTCCAAGGGGATGGTTTGTGTTAAGAAGTCGGATTTGTGCTTGAAGGAGCTGTTGTACACAGGAGAATATCTCTCTAGCAGGCTGCTCAAAGGCTTTCCTTGGTATCCTGCAGATATAGGAGTCCGGGTTTATTTTGTTCAACCGCTACTATGAGTGTGCATTAGTTGATTTAAACTGAAAGCTATGTTAAATTTGGTTTTGAATTTGACTTCAGGTTAAAGATGATTTGAATTTAAGTTATTGACTCAGTTTGGAAGAAAAAATATGTTTAAAAAAAAACTGAATTATATTGATAATTAATCGATTTCACGACGTAATTAACTAATTTATTAAACTTGCTTGTCAGTTTATTTGAACTGACTAAATGGATTTCTTTTTTATTAAATCAAAATCAAACAGAAAATATATTACAATATGATTAAATTTGTAAATCAATTTTATTATTTTATTCAATCTAATTGATTTAGTAAATCTAACAACCGTTTCAAACTTTGCCGGACTTGTCATTTTCTTTAATTTTGTAAAACAAACAAATAGATTACCTGCAAAGTAGAGGACAGACTCTATCCAGCTCATCTCTGTACAATCCTCCGCCTTCAACCTGAGTTCCGGAAAAGAATCCTCCATTACGGGAAGAAGCTCATTCTTCTCACCAAGGAACAAGGATTTAAAGGAAACCTGTACAGTTCTGTTCGTCTTCTTCCCATCACCAGCTTCGCTATCATCTCCCAAAACCGTAAACACCGCCTGGAGAAACAGCCTCTTATCCGCCTTATAAGCCATTCGCTGCCATTTATCCACAAGCTTCGTCGCCCCCTCCTCCAAAGTCTTTGAGATTGCGAAAACAGTTACCTTACTCGGAACCGCCACAAGCCTCAGCTTGTAAGCCAGAATCACCCCGAAGCTCGCGCCGCCTCCCCCTCTCAGGGCCCAGAACAGATCTTCTCCCATCGTTCCTCGATCCTTTATCTCTCCGCTTGCGACGACGATTCGGATGTCTTCCACGTTATCGCTGGCTAACCCGAAGGGCCTGCATAATAAAATAGTATGAATAAAATATCTAATGATTAGCGACGAATTTAGTTATATTTTTATTCAAAATTAAGACCTCGTTAAAGTCCCCAATCCTCCGCCGCTGAGATGCCCGCCTACGCCTACGGTGGGACAGAGGCCGGCGGGGAAGGCGGCAGTTCTGCTATGGTTGGCGATGGCGTAGTAGAGCTCGCCGAGAGTGGCGCCGACATGCACCCAGGCTGTGCCGGAGTGCATATCAATTTTGATGGAAGTGAGGAATTGGAGGTCGACGAGCACGAATCGGCCGGAGGTGGAAGTGTAGGATAGACCCTCATAGTCATGGCCGCCGCTTCGGGTGCGGATAGGAATGACCAGGCTGCGGGAACAGAGAACGGCGGCTTGGACGTGGGTGTCGGTGGCGGGGAGAAAGAGGAGAAGTGGTTTATAGGAGTTTAGGAGGGGGCGGCGATTGCGGACGGAGGAGAAGAAGTAATGGTTGTAGAAATGGGATCGAGGAGTGAAGTAGAGTTTGGGGGGAACAGAGTGGTTGCGGAGGCATTCAATGTACTTGTACTCATTAGGATTAGGAGGCTGATCAACGTTAATGGCGTGGGAAGAAAGTAGGAGGAAGAGGAGATTAATGAAGAGGGGGATGAGGAGGTCCTTCATCCCCATTTGTCTTGATGGTTTTATGGGTTTGGGGTGCATTAATTCCGAAAGGGTTTAAATAGAAGGGGGAGGTTGACTAGTTGTTAAAAATGATATGAATTATATACTATACGCTATCTAAAGTTTGATGGATATTCAAGTTATAAATAAATTTAAAATGTTATGATTTCTTGGAGGCAGCAAGCCGGGCAAATCTCAAGGTTAAAAATGAGGTTGGACTTTGCCAGATCCAAAATAATAAGTGTGAGGTCTGATTTCGTAAGAGAAGCTCCACAATAACTTTGCAAGCTCAGATGCGGCACGGTGGGCTAGACCTTAAGGTTGGTAGTGAATTGAAAAATATTATGCGTAGAGTCCGGAAGTTATTCTACGTCCGAACTCAAATGACAGCGTCATATCGTGGCCTAAATTATACTTCCGAACTTTCTCTATAATAAATGGTGAATTTTATTCAGCCCGAACTAGCCCATTACTATACTATCGATGTTTCGCATTTTAAAAGCTTTTTGAAACATTTTAGTCTCTTTTTTTCCTCTTTTTAGGGGTTTCGCCATTTTTCTACTTTTTCTCTCCTATTTTACAGTCCCGATATACTTCTTCTTGCTGTGAAAAACGTCGACAATAAAGTAAAAAATCTGATCGAGAAAAATCACAAATCAAAAGAACAGCAGAACACACACAGGTTTACGTGATTCAACAAATTGTCTATGTCCACAGAGCTACATAAGATTTTATTAGCATGAGGAATTACACCGTCGAGCGCCTCGATGTTTGTAATAAAGAATAATCTCTCTCTCTTTCGCCACCTTTTTTTCTCTGTCTCTTACTTTCTCTCTCCTACCCGAGAGCTACTGAAAGAAGAAGAAGAAGGCTGGGAATTAAAAAAAAAAAAAAAACAAAGCCTCTTCTTTTCTTGTTATTCCAGTGAGCAAGACCTAGCACCAAAGCAGGAGAAGAATTAAGGAAATTAATCAAATAATTAGACCATTAATTATTCCCTTTCTCATGTGCTGGAGAACATTAATATCGCACAATTAAGGAATTGATTAAATCCTTAATTCACCGCAAAGCCTTATTTTCTAAAAGAGGGAGTGAAATAAATAATTGGATTAAGTGCAAATTCAATTATAATCATAATAAGCAGAACTATCCAACAAAGGAGTAGTGGACCGGGCTCTACATACTCAACAATTCTCTCACTTGGAGACAAAGAAACTGACTGCATCATCCACTGACCGTATCATCCGCTAGTTGTATAGAGTTTTTTTTCAAAAGTAATATCCTCCACCCCTGCAACTTCAAAAACCTCTGCCTTCAAGCTAAGCACTAGGCCAAGTCGAGCACAACTTCAACTTCTCAAGAGTAATACATTCAGTCGACATATCAGCATCAACATAGTCTTGTGCCTCTAAGCTCCTTCCTGAGTTATTCTTGTATCTGCTTACAACACCGACTGCATAGACAATATCCTGTCTCTACTGAAGGCCTTTTTCAACAAATTCAGCCTTGTAGTTCTTCAACTTCTCAAGAGTAATACATTCAGTCGACATATCAGCATCAACATAGTCTTGTGCCTCTAAGCTCCTTCCTGAGTTATTCTTGTATCTGCTTACAACACCGACTGCATAGACAATATCCTGTCTCTACTGAAGGTCTTTTTCAACAAATTCAGCCTTGTAGTTCTTACTGTCATTACGCTCAGTCTTCACCCGGTACACCCACTTGTTGTGCATTATCTTCTTCCCTGGTGGAAGTTTTGTTAGCTCTCAAGTCCGATTTCCTGGTAGGGAATCCATCTCCTCCTTCAATGCCAGCTCTAACATGATTTAATTTTTATCTTCCAATATTTCTTCATACATCTGTGGTTCTCCACCAACTATCTGCGGAACAATAGGAATGAGTGCCTCAGACCCAATCTCCTCATCACTTTCATCACTGCCCTGTACTGTAACCTAAAGTAGATCATCAGATCTTACTTTTCTACTGTAGTCACCCGTAGTCATATATAGTGTATCTATTATCTTGCCCCGAGCCACACCAATGCTCATTTGGTAACCTTCTGGGTGTTGTCTGAGAATACTACTAAGTTATCACCCTCATTGAGTTGTTCAACATAAATGAGATTTCTCTTCAACTCAGGAACATGTCTAACTTTATGCAAAAATTCATTTGCTTTTGTTACGGAGTGCAATATCAACGTCACTCATTCCCACCACTTTCAGAGCTGTTCCATCAGCCAGATATACCTTCCCAAAGCCACCTGCAACAGTTTCGCATCAACTCGCTATGGGAAGATGTGTGGAAGGAAGCCCCTGAATCCAGTTTACAATCATCAACAGAACTGTGAACTGTCAGCAATAGTGCATCATGTATTTCTTCAGTTACCACATTTGCACTATCATTGTTCTTCTTCTAAGGATTCTCGTAGCTTCATTTTTATGCGACTGCACTTCGCCACTATTCCAAATAGAGTTGCTCGCCGACCAAACTTTGATTTTGATCTTCTTCTGTTTGAGTTTCTGTCATGTGATCTCTCACTGGAATTAACAATCAGTGCCGAACTTTGATCCAAGGTCTCGCCAGAATCTTTACTGCGCACATTCTCAGCCAAAACCAAATAATGAATATTATCATATTTCAGTTTAGATTTACCTACAGAACTGCTAACTAACATCCTCATGGCTTTCCAGTTATTGGCAATAAAGCCAATAATATGAGTGCACTTATCTCATCATCAAAATCAATTTCAATAGACGATAATTGATTTGTGATAGTATTGAAATCATTCACATATTATGCAACATATGTACTTTCCGACATCTTCAAATTGAATAAGTTATTCATTAGATGTACCTTGTTATTCACCAATGGCTTTTCATACATACCAATTAAAGCAGCCATGAGATTTGCAGTTGTCCTCTCCTTGATGACGTTGGGGGCAATGGACCTCGACAAAGTTAATCGAACAAACCCAACAAATTCCATTCAGCCTCGTCCATCTTCTCTGGCTTCTTTCCTAGTAACGGCGGTGAAGTTTCTTTTTATAGAAGTAGTCCTCTATCTGCATCATCCAGTAACCAAAATCTGTGTCATTAAATTTCTCGATTCCCGATGACATCACTTCGTCTCCAGCCATTGCTTTCTTTTAACCTCGAACCACAATTTTGATACCAGTTGTTGTGAAAACAAGGGCAATAAAGCGAAAAATTAGATCGAGAAAAATAGCAAATCAAAAGAATAGCGAAACACAAACAAACTTACATGTTTCGACAAATTGTCTACGTCCACAGAACTGTATAGAATTTTATTAGCTTGCGAAATTACATTGTCGAGCGCCTTTATAAGAAAGAACAATCTCTCTTCTCCATATTCTCTTTTTTTTTTTTTCTCTCTCCCAATATTGGAAATAAAGAAAAACAAAGCCTCTTCTTTTCTTTTTATTCCCGTGAGCAAGACCGAGCAGCAAAGCGGGAGAAGGATTAAGGAAATTAATCAAATAATTAGCCCATTAATTATTTCCTTTCTCTTCTACTGCAGAACATGGATATCACACAATTAAGGAATTGATTAAATCCTTAATTCACCGCAAAGCCTTATTTGCTAAAAGATGGAGGCGGGAAAATAATAATAACAAGGAAATAAATAATTGAATTAAGTGCGAATTCAATTATATTCCTAATATGCAAAACTATCCAAGAAAGGAGTAGTGGACCGGGCTCCACATACTCAACACTTCTCTCCCTCAGAACTGACTTCAACGCTCCTTGTTGTTCCTAAGTCAACATTGTATTTGTTTTAGGGGTTGTGCACTGTCACATACAAGTAGAGCAATAAATGAACTAATGAACTTCACGAACAACTCAACCTCAGCATGATTAAGGGTCCGTTTGGGACAGCTTATAAGTGCGGTGGTGTTTTTTAAAACGTCATCTAATTGTTTGGCTCGCGCGTTTTTGAAAACGCTGCCACGTTTGGGTTTTTTATACTAAACGCGGGCCGTGGGTAGACTCCCGCAGTCGACCCGCGGGCTGCGTTTCAGAATAAATTGTTTATCCTGAAACGCCGAAGCTGCCCCAAACAGACCCTAAGACTCGATCATGTTTGTTCGAATTAGTAAATAAACAAACTTGAATAATTTTTAAAAGCTCGAAACTTAAATGAACTAAATATGAACATAGCCGAACTCTTCAGTTATGTTCACAAATAAACTCATTTTTTGTTCAATAAGTAACTTGTTAAATACTCTCTATTAAACTCGATGATAGCTGATAGCTTGTATCATATATAATATATTATTTAAAAAAAATTAATTAACTAAAATTTATTTAATTTTATATTTAATATTAAAATATTATTATATTAATATTAGTTTGTGTCAAACTTCAACGCTAACTGTTACCATCATATTTAGTGTCGACAAAATGTCGAAATAATACGTTTGTATCACATTTTGCGTCAACATTTTTGTCAAAGCATTATACTCACTAAAGAGCGTCGAATATGCTAATGGTAAGACTGATGCAATAAGAACTTCTTCAATATAAATTCGACGCACGTGACCTAAAACTCTAATCCCGCCCCTCAAAGCTTCATTTGTGCCTTTCTCACTCTCTCACTTTCATTCGTCTCTCCCTCTCTCCGTGAAACCCTTACATATCCTTGTTGCTCTCTCTATTTCATCGAAAACCATTTCCTTAGTGACTAAACGCTCGCGATATAGCTACAATTGAAGCTAATTGAGAACGCAACAACGAGATCACAACAATTTACAAAGACCTAAAAATCTTAATTTTCTTCTCTTTCCGCTCATCTCCTACATGAAACCATTGAGAAAGGTGAGTTTGGGGTTATGTATGTATTGCATAAGAAATGTGTGGGTTGTAATGTATAAAAAACTGTTGGTGGATTTGGTAAACTCTAGATTTAAGGTTGAAATCCCTAAATTTTGGATTTATTACATCTGAAGCATTATTTTGTCCAAGATGAATGTCTTGCAACTTTAGGGTTATATATGTAATGCATGCGAAATGTGTGGTTTGTACGTCATTGAAGTTTTGGGTTATATATTAGATAATGTTCTATTTGTGCAATAAAACTGTTTAATATTTACCATAAATTTTCTATAATGTTTGTTCCTATTTTTGTTTATTTGGGTATTTGTATGTTAATTGTAGGAAACATGTACCTAACAAGAATTTAGGAGCGATTGGAGAGAAGTAGACGCAAGGCTCCAAATAAAGCCACCTAGTACTTAGCCGCATAGGGTTCACACTAAGACCTTGCCCTAAGCCACACCAGATAGTTATTCTCTGATAATCCCAAAAACTCAGCATTAACACATCTCATAAAATAGGGAGGTTTCCAAATTTCACATATTACTCCAATTTTTAGGAGTGCGCACCTCCTAAGTGACTGAAACAAGTCATCTCTCATAACAGTATATGCTTCTGCCCTGAATAACTTAGCAGGAAAATATCCTCTTGAAACATCTATAAGTCATAATCATTGAATGAGTTGCTTCCATCACCTAGAAAGTAAAGGCTCCAAAATGAGAAACAATCCATAATTACCAAAAAATACACATGAATACTCTCTGAAAGTGTAGCTTCCAAACCCCTAGAGAAAGGAAAGTCTGAACTCAATGGTTAACTCTTGTGATTGCTCTTGAAGGCATCACAAGGCTTAGTGGTGGTGGAAAACAACATTTTGATTGAATATGAATAAACATGTCTCTGGTCAAAATCGATAGGGCAGAACCCTTACTGCAATTTGAAATTATATTTTTACATGATAATTTCAACTATCTTTGAGGTGTATTTTTACAGGAAAGCCCAGATGCTTAATATAAACTCAACTTTATTTTTTCTATGTAAATCAGATCATCAAGCAATTTGAAAATTATAGAAAGAATGAACTATACTGAAAGAAAGACCACTAGATTTGATCTTACGAAGAGGAAAATTATGGCAAGTTACACGAGGTTCATAGAATCAAAAAACAACAAAAGAAATTACCACTTGCTAAAATTGAAGCTCGTATCAATTTATATTTTCATAGGTTGATTTATTGTCAGAGTAAACCAAAATACAATATCAAAACCTCTTTTTAAATTAGTACTAATTAGTCCTCAAAAATATATTAGTTAGACAAAAAAAATTATTTATGCTTGAAGTCACTATGGATGAACTTTCTTTGATTTTTTTTTTCTTTTTACTTTTATTTTACTTGTAGAAAAAAAGAAAGAGTTCATACTTTAATTTAAAAAGTTTCGTTGATATCCATGTTTTCATTGCGTGCCCTCTCTTGTTTTCTTCATCATTTTTTTAATTAATTTGAAATTAGGCTAAGTAGATTATTTTTTGTTGTTGAGTTAATTGACCTAAGCTCTAAACCCTAAAATGCTATGTGGATGTGTGTGTTGGAGCTACAACGGGCAATGAGCAACGGGTTGTGGTAGCTAGGTGGCGTGATAGTGTGGTTGAACAACAATGATGGCATGATGGTGTAGTAGCCCGATAGCGGGCATGCAAGCGTGGAATAGGTCAGTGCAGATCAGATCAATATAAGGGGGCCAACAGGCACAGACGGACTAGCTCAAGGCAGCAATGTGTGTCGGCATGGTGCAAACGTGGGTCAGTTCAGGTCAAGCTAAATGTGCACACTTGAAGAAAGTTCAAAGCCATCAATCACTTGAAATCATCATCGATCGCCGCTAGTGGTTACAACACTACTATCATCTTGCAAGTGTTATAGCCCAATTATTATTTCCAAGCTATTGTTGTATAATCAATTTTGAGGTTTATCAATCCTTATTATAACAATAGAAGGAGAAGCAAATGCTCAAATTTCTATAACTCTATCGCACCCATTAGAGAGAGAAATTAAATTCATAATTCTAAATATATAATGGATTATTCTCATACGGCTAAACCCCATGGTTCTTTCCATTTTCAAAATTTTCACCGAATAATCTTGTTATCTTTTATCAGTTTTAACTATGTTAAATATTCCCATTGCGCTAAGACTTCATTTTTTCTCTATTGTCAAGAAGAATGTGGCTTGTGATAATAATAACTGAGTTTTAACAAATTCAATGGCAAGTACATCTTACCACTTGTTATCATATAAAAAATCAATATAAAAGACCTTATGTCATGGCTCATTTATGTTGAAGACCAATTTTAAATGTTTATAGTGAAATTCTCCTTCATAGTTTAAGGCACTAAAATTGCCCAAAAAACCCACGGAAATCAATTAAGTTTCAATCAGCACAACTATGCCCGCCCAACTGATCCGCTCTAGTCAGCCAAGTTGACCGGCTCAAATTGGGCAACACAACCCTCTCTAGTCGATCAGCTCCTGTTAGTTAACTCGGCTAGCTCCAATCGGCCTAGTCGGTCGACGCCAATCGACCATCTCCAATGTCGACACTAATCGACCATCTTCAGTCGGCCTAGTCGGCAAGCTTCCCTGTCTAGTTTGCCAGTTTGGTTAGCTTTGGTCGGCCCTCTCAAGTTAGCCACATAGGACTAAGGACATAATTGTCATTTTATAATAATTTTTCGCCTATAAATAGAGGAGCATTATTTGTAATAGCAGTGAAAACCTAATATAAAACTAATATACTCTAAGATTTCTCTCCCTCTCCCTCTCCCTCTCCCTCTCCCTCTCCTTATTTGTGATATATTCATTTCGTGTGATAAGGAAAAAAAAAAGTTATTTTGAGATGTGCACTAAAGCAGACATTCATTCTTCATGAACGACCATATTTCAAAGGCACACGAAGGTAGGTTTAGAAGCTCAACTACCGAATCTACCTAGTTGCTGCTTGCGGAGGAACGCAGCCAGATCCCTTCCATGTAAAGAAGGGGTTGGCCTGAAATACTCGTGATAAAATGAGATCAAATTTACCATTAGTTTTTTATAATTAACTTGAGAAACAAATAAAGAGAATAAAAGAAAAAAAAGCATGAAAGGAGCATGAATGGTGGAATCTCACAATCTCACCGTTGGGCGTTTCTTAGAGGAAAGAAGAATATTTGAAGGCTTTATATCTCTGTGCACTACGGGAAATTATTGTATACGGAGAACGTATCCAGATTTGGGTGCGGAATAACCTCCCAATACCATTGGGTATTGGTTATTAAAATATTTACAGTGTATTGGTTATTGATAAGTTATTACGAAAATATTTAATGGATATCAGAGGAGCTATGAGGATTGCATACGCGGTGCAGAAATGCAAGTACTCCACCGCACGAGCCAAACTTACAGCCACCTTGTACCTCACCTCCCAAGGCAGCCCCTTTCGTCTCTTCCCTGCCAAAATTCATCACAAAAACATCAATTTTATAAAACCCTCAGCAAACTATTAAACGAAGAACATCATTGAAGAATAATAGCAGAAAAAAAGGAATCCCTTACCGTTCTGATGGAGATGGTGATCCAAACTCCCTCCAGAAATATACTTGTAAACAAGAAAAAGTCCCTCTTTTTCAATGCAATAGCCGAGAAGTGATACAACATGGGGGCTAGATAGGGAGCTTGCAATCAATAGCTCGCGGCAAAAAGCCTTCGCGCTCTCCCTCTCGGATCCATCCACTCTCTTTATAGCCACCGCAGGCCGCTGGAGCCCTTTGCCTATTCTCCCCTTGTACACCCTGCTCCAAGCCCCTCTCCCCAATTCCCCTTCCTGCTCCAGTTCAGTTCATCGTTCATAAGCGCTTCTGCAAAATTGCATTTTTAGGGATAAAGTTCAATCCTTTTTACCTTTGTAAAAGACATGAGTAGCCGATCGGATCTGTGCCTAGCTGAACCGAACCAACCCGCCGGCAACTGGGCCGATGCTCCGTTCTACAGATTCTAGTTTCCGCCATAGCTACCAATCTCTGGTGACTAGCACCGCCGGATCATGCTCCCGCTTTTCAGTCGTTGCATCCCTTTCGTCCTCCATGTTCACAAAAAGCAACACCGTCGCCACGGTGGCCGGCGTCTCGTCGAGCTCAGCCTCCGCGTGCGAGCCGAAACTGAACCGAAATGAGGAATTAACCGACTGGGGCTCAGCTATTTAAGGCTCTCCTTCGGTCTCGGCAAGTAGCCACGACTTGTTTTCCAGGCCACAGCCATCTAATGCCCGCTTCCGCCGCCATCGCCGGAATCTGCTACCTCTCTCCGGCGGCGGAAAAGCGATACATTTCCTTCCGCTAACGACACTCTGAGAAATACCCATAGGGCAAAGATCAATCTACCGACTCCCACTCTGAGACTTAAAAGAGGAGGGAGAGAAAGAAATAGAATGAGAGATGGACGATGCTGGCACTTGGCAACGGGATGCTCACCAACTCTATTGTAATTTAAGCTTTCTGGATTCTAGACTCTCTCTTTAAAACCGTATAAAATATGAAGGAAAAGCAAAGGATTCGCGATTCGCGATGTCGTGGCTGCTCGTTCTAGCTTTGGCTCAGGGAAGGGGAGAGAAGAGTGCGGCATTTGGTGATTCATGTTCTGCCCGATGGCGTGCCAATGAATCTCCATTGATGAGAAAACCAGGGCAACTGGTAGTTTATTAGTAGGATGTACGCTGCGCTCGGCAGTTTGACATGTAGGGTTTGTGTGGGGGCAGCTCGTGGGATAAGAAGCTTATCCTTATTCATAAGTTTGGTGTAAAAAATTCATACGCAGCTGAAAGTATATTTAAAAATGTACGAATTAAATGGTTAAACGGTTTTTTCAAAAACTTCAGCTAGACTTATAAGCTGTCCCAAACGGGCCCGTAGACTGGATGCGTCTCATGTGGCAGCGAGCGAGGTTCGAGATCAGCGCCCGATCTGGATATTTGAGGCAACGTTTATGTGAAAATTTCGGCTTTCTGTATCCCACGTGTTCATAAGTTGTCCGATCGTGTCGGCTGCTAAAAAAGTTGTTTTTGATCATTCAGTAGAGAAGATGAATGGAATTAAATTAGTAGTGAACAAGGCTAAATGAAATTTTTGATTGGATCTCTTTTTTTCAATGAACACAACACAGTCAATGCCCCAACAACATATCAACTATCCCAACCTAAAAATGAGTGTCAAGTCAAAATAAAACAGCCTCTTTCAATGTAAGTATCTGATCAATTATTGTAATTATTGGTCTAGAGTACAATAATTAAAGTTATAACATGAGGTAAGTTGGGATAATTAGTTTGGAGAATAAAATTATAGACTAAAAATGATGTTTTTTTCTTTATTATTTTGATGTGAGAATTAGATAATCAATTGGAATAAGATACATTTGCTAGGGAGAGGATAGATCCTCCACATTTATTATTTGATGAGCATCCTGAATTCCTCCCACTCTAGTGTAGTTGAGTTGACTGTGAAATAACACCATAAAAAATTTTCTTACATTAAATCATTGGTACTTCTATTTTTTATATTTATATAATTAGTATTGATCAAATTTGTAATAAACTCTAAAAAATTATTTGTTCAAACAAACCTAACATAGGAGGCATTGGTGAGCCTAAGGTCATAAAATCTTTTGAAAAAAAAAAAAAAAACTTTTAAAAGTGTATTAGGATTTTGATGTTAAGATAGTCTGTATGCCTATAAATATTGGTTATACAAATATCCCAATGAGTTGCCTTGCTCCTACTAAGATAATGCCGGTGATTTTAAGTTCTTCACTTCTATAGAGCTTATTATTTTGATGAGTTTTTTCTACTCCACCAATCACCAATCTTCTACTGGCTATCTCTGCTACTGTAACTATACATGTTTCATCAATAAATCCAACATCCAGCACGAATCACAAGACATGTTATGGATCTAAGGGTAATCTTTTGAGCAAGAAAAATTTAAACTTTGATTAAAATTCATTCAAAGTTCCAATTTCCGCAAACTTATATTCAAACTGTCCAACTCGACGAGACGGAACTAAGGACACCAAAAATTGTTTAATCTGAACCACATCAAGCCTGATGAAGCCATTAAATTATCTTTGGAAGCATTCCTGAAATATTTGGAAAGCCAAATGGTTGTCAATTTTGACATGCTCATAGTCGAATCAAGCATCTTGATAAAGAAAATCCAACCAGCCTAAGTTCTCTCAATTCGGACATCATTAAGGCACTCAAATGCCTATTAAATTCCATTTGATCGAGAAAATATCTCTAGAACGTCTTATCAGGGTGGTTTATATTCCTTCATTAATTGGAACTAAGACTCTGTAAATAAAGTCCTGCCCCTCTCTTCAAAGGGGGAGAGAGCTTGAAGCCTTAATAAGACTGAAGCTTAGAGAAGGAGCTGAAGTAGTCTCCTACTCCTACAGTCGTCGATCACCACTCGTCAGTCACCTCTGATAATTATCATCCACCGTCGATCACCATTGGCCGTCGCCCAGTCCTTGCAATGAAACACCGTGTGAAGAAACAATAGAAATCGCGATGTCACAAGGCAACCGATGAAACCACACATCATCCCGAACACCGACTTGATCACCCCAAAGACGGTTCAACAACTCACCCTAAATACGGTATAAAAATACACCTCAAAGATAGTTGAGTTTAGCAGTAATGACTTTGTTCCACTTCAATTTACTTGTTTGACAAAGAGACAACATTGCAATTTGTCTTCATTTATTGGAGAACATCCTATTAACTGAAATCTTAAGAGTTGATTTTCTTTTCTTGACGTTGCACTTTAATTATTCTTTTCCTTTTTCTACACTTGAATTTTGTAGACTCGATATGCTATCTAAAACCAAATATAATGACTTTAGCTTAGAAGCTTAAGGTATATATGTGAATCTTATTATTATACATAAAAATTGAGTGTATATATTTGCAAATCTTCCTTTTTAATATCCTCACAATTAATATTTAGCAAAAAAAATTAAATTTATAAATCATGAAGATAATGATGTTAAATTTACATATTTAAGTTACAGATGCTTATGTATGAAGTTACGTGCAAATCATATGCATCATTAAATAAATTGTAATTTTGGGTCTGGGTATGATTGTAACGAACAATTATTTTATTACGAAAAAATGAAAATTAAATAATTAGTAACGTAAGAAGGAAAAATCGGAATCCGTTAGAATAGGAACAGCGTTGCAGTTGGGCAATGGTCATGAGTCTCGATCCCATCTGACTGAACATAGTTACACGGCATCCGGGTCCAGTGGCTGCAAGAAAAAAATTAAATATCCAGATTTTAAGGGTTTCAATAAAGTGGTATTAAAATAATCTACAATTATTTATACGATTATTTTAGTTTTAAATTTTTTATCAAAATAATTTTTGATTATTTTAAATTTATGAAAATTATTTCAATCCAAAATTAAAGAGTTAGGAATCATTTTGATGCTTTTTATAAATTTTAGAATTAAAATGACATAGTTAGGGACTATTTTTATACTACTCATAAGAGATTATTGATTGAAATTCACGTACAGAGATTGAATATTTGCAAGGGTATAAATGAGCTGAACACGAGCTAAGCCCAGACTTAGCTCGTGTAGTTCGTGTTCAACTCTTTAAGAAATACCACTATTCATGTTCTGCTCATTTATATTTTGAACACAGAAAATGTGTTCGTATTCGGTAAGCCAAACACAAATTGTTCGAGAATAAATAATCGTTTTGACAACCCTGACTACAACAACCATAGAATGTTAAGAGTTGTGACAATATTTAAATCTTATTATTTATATTAAAATATCATTTAAATATAATTTTATATATTTTTATTCTATTATTTTAATTAATAATTTTAATCGATTATAAATCTTTATGATCTTATCATCAATTAATATTTTTAAAAATAATACTCATCAATTATATATATATATATATAACTGATTATTAATATTTTCACTGAAAACTAGCCGAACAGTAACTATTAACTACTTTATAAAAAGTATTAGAATTTAAAAATTATTATTATTATTATTATTATTATAATAATTATTATTATATTTATATTTATTGTCTAGGAGTTAATGGCGTAAGTACCTTTAATCCTATAAATGAAAAGCTATGTCACTCTACAAGATGAGCCGTAAAAAATGAGAAATTGCTCACTCTAAAATTTCCTTTTTTTTTAGTAATTGTGAAATGTAATTATTATATTTTAAATAAATTGTGAATATTAAGTCGGCTCGCGGGTTAAGAAAATTGGCCAACGAATATTAAACATATAAGGCGCCTATTATCTCATCTTAGGGCTATAATTGATGCTAATTGAGCTGAACCGGAGCTTCTACGAGCACGATTTCTTTTTCGAAAGCTTTATTCGAATTTTGGTCGAGCTTTATAGCATTGTGTTCTAACTTAGTTGATTTAAGATCAAACTTGGCGAGCTTAGTTTTTTTCTTTAATGAAATCTCGTAGAGAAATTTTATTTCATCAAGAAAATAAGTGCAAAGAAAAAGGTGAAATAAAAAAGGAGCATTACCAACCCACCAATCATACCAAAAGCTACGAGTGGATGAACATCAAAGGGGCCTAGATTATAATTTGTCAAAGGAGCATCACCAACCCACCAATCATACCAAAAACTACAATTGCATTCACCAACTATTAAGGATAATTTCAGACTCTCTAATCTTACATTTGTTGATGATTTGATTACCTTTACTAATGCTAATAAGAAGTCCATTAAGAGACTTTGGAATGGTCTTCTTCTTTTTCAAAATATTTATGGATTTTCTTTCAATATGAATAAATTTAACTACTTTTGTTCTTAAAGTATTTCTAGCTCGAAGAAGAATTGGATTCAGGATTATACTGGTTGCCATAAAGGATTTCTTCCTTTTACTTATCTTGGTTTTAACCTTGATAAAGGTAAAAGGAAACTTCATCTTTTTGATAATCTAATTGAAAAAATCAATAAGAAAATTATTTCCTGGGATAATCTACTTCTTTCTTATTGAGGTAAAGTCACTTTACTCAAAAGTATTCTTACTTCTTTGCCTTTACATACTTACTTTTAATGAAAATTCCTATTACTCTTATAAAGAAAATTTTGAGCTTAGTCTAAATAAATTTCTTTGGGCTAGTAAAGACTCTGAACTTCACTGGATGAGTTGGAAAAAGATGTGTAAACCTATTCATTATGGTGGTTTAGGTTTTAAAAGTATTTCTGATTCAATGACTATTAATTTATGAAGTTTTGGTTTCACTTTAGAAATGATCTTTTTATTTGGTCCTCTTTAAAGAGGAATAAGTATTGTGGCGATAATCATTCTCTTTATATTACATCTAAAATAAAGGGAGATACGAGATCACCTAGTTTAATTCCTCTATTAGAGGAAAAAAAGGCACATTTATTACCATTAATCAATAAAAAATAATAGTTATTTTCAAGAATTCTTTGGATAATATAAGAGGAACTATTAGTGAAACCCTTAGCCTTGAAAACTTTCAAAATAAAATCCCAACTTATAGTATCAAAAGCCTTTTTTATTTCCATTTTAAAAATAGTATTACATTTTCTACTACTTTTGTCAAGCTCTAAAACCAGCTCCTGAACAATGAAAGCATTATCAACAATAGTTCTACCTTTAATAAAAGCCGATTGATTCATAGAAATCAAAATTATTAAGATGAGATTGTAGTATGTTCACCACAATCTTAGAAATGATTTTAGAAATAATAGTATTAGGGCTAATAGGTCTAAAATCATTTCAATTAATAGCATTCATAATCTTAGGAATAAGAACCAAATTAGTAGATTTAAAGTATCTCGGAAGATCCCTTCCTTTAAAAAAATCTTGAATACAATTGACTACATCATTACCAACAATATCCCAACAAGATTTATAAAATGCAGAAGTAAATCCATCAGAATCGGGAGCTTTATTATTATCAATAGAAAAAAGTGCATCTTTAATTTTAATAAAGTCTGGAATACATGTAAGATTGATCTAATTAAAAAATTTAACATCCTCTAAAAAAAACATTATCAATATTAGAGGAGATAATATCATCACAATTAAACAACTTAAAGAAATAATAAATGCCATCAGCTTCAATATGATCAGAAGCAGTAATAATATTAATATTATCTTGTTTGATTTGACCAATATAATTAAGCATTTTCCCCTTTTTAATAATAGCGTGGTGATAGGCAATATTTATATCGCCCTCCATTTGAACTTGGCAAGCTTAGTTCTAAGGGAGATTAAACAAAACTCAATGAACCCCCAATTAGCTTTATATTAACAACTTGAATTGAATAATAAATGAGATTAAAATTTTAACTTTTAAAGAGATGTTTTACACAATATAGTATTAACCGAACTCCTTAACGAATTTATTCAGGAGCTTTAAGCAATGTTGCTCGTTACCATCAATTAATCGAGCAAGAAATTGTTTGAACTCATTAATTGAATAATCAATTTGTAAAAAAATATTTGAATTTGTCGAATTAGTAAATCATTGCCCATGACTAAGCTCTAATTTAATTTAGCAACAAGTAAATTGTAACACTCAATCATTTGCAGTCCTAATTTTTGTTTTCTCTTTTAGTGATTAAATGTTAAGTTATGTCACTAATTACGTTCATAAAATATTTCTTTTATGCAGTTGCATATAAAAATGAAAAAAAAAGAAATTATGATGTATATTTGAGAACATTTGTTGAAAAAGCTCCATTTTATAAACTTATACTCAGTCTGAATGAGGTTAGTATCGAAGAGATTAATTTATTTTTAAGTTTACAATCATCATTCATCAAGCTTTTTGTGAAAAATAATAATAATAGTAGCAATACAAAAAAATATATATATTATATCTGTCATCTGGACATGTAGACGACGACATGAATCACACCGCGCTATACATCTGATGGCATTGTGCTATTCACATCGAAAACCACATATCTAATTTACCAGATATAATATTTTCTCAATAATATGACGAAGCCTTAAATAAGAGAAAATTTTAAGACCGATTTATCTTAAATTAAATCAAAATATGTTAACATACTTATTAAATTTTTTTTTGAAGATTAATACAATATATATTTAATATTATTAATTTTTTTAAATAATTAACTTTTTTTTTTTTTTTTTTTGAAAAGATGAGAGCCACGAAGAAGACTTACAATATACAAACTCAATATTACAACTCACACAAGACAAAGAATAGAAGCTAAAAAATCAGAAACAACACTCAAACATCATAGTAATACCAAAGCAAAATCATAAACAAAAACCACAAAACCTCCCAAACATTCTTTAGAAACCCTACAAAATCCATAGCATCATTTGAAGATTCTAATAGAAAAATGACTTGTAGGCTCAGCATCACCCGCAAGACTTAAGAAGGAATGATACCAAAATATATTGATGAAAAGGTTCTCCTATGCAAGTAATGTAGCTGTGGATCCATAAAGACCAACAAAAATCACAGTTATTCCAACTAGAACCACATCATCATCCAATCCCTTCATGGCTCCCCTCCATCCTCAAGAAAGAAGGAATAATATAAAAGATTAATGAAAATGCTCTCCATTTCATAAAGACAGATGAAGATCCAAATATAACAATAAGAAGCGTAGTAATTCTAACAAAAATCATCGCATCATCCAAAGAAGATACTGATAGAAGAAACTCTAGGAGACAAAAAAGAAAAATTAAAATTTCTTCTATGTAGGGCTGTAAACGAGCCGAGCTTGAGCGAGCTTTGGCTTGGCTCGTGTTCTGCTCATTCGAAATTGGCTCGGCTTGTGTTCGAAATGGCTCGTGAACAGTGTGTTCGTGTTCGGCTCAAAAAGCTTATTCATGTCCGTGTTCGGCTCGTGTTTGGCTCGTTAGAATATAAAATTATTATAATAATTAATTTTTTAAAATAAAATTAAAGTATAAATTTTTCTAAAAAAACTGTTTGTATTGATAATTTATTTCCAAACAAATTTGAAGAATAAATTTCATAAAGTGTAGATTAACTAAATTTTTTCACAAAAAAAGATATTAATATTTTCTTACAAAATTTTACACAATAAGAACGTCTTTATTATAAATTTTATAAATTATAAATTAAACAAGAATTAAAAAAATACAAATAAAATCTCAAATAAAAATAAAAATATAAAAACTACTTATACAACATTTTACACAAAAAGAATTACATTTATTTTTTGATATACATACACTCATGACTTACATCAACACAAATTTAAAAAAAAATACATTAAATTTAAACTCCAATACTTAGCAACAGCCAACATGAATGGACTCTATTGAAGTTCATGAAAGTTAAAACAGGTAAATTTAGCTCCTCTGCTCTCAATTCCCAAACCTCACAACTACCATAGTACCATTAATACTGCACAGAGAAACTCAGAATGGAACAAAAACATGTTAGTCCAACAAGTTATTACGGGATTTTAGCTCAAACTACAGCACGAATAAACACCTGAAATTTCGAGTCCACGAATCTGATAGCACATGGACTTTCCTCCCCCCTTTGGCATGAGACAAAATCAATCCCTTCCTGAATTAAATTGTCATATATCAAAATAAATTAAATGATTAACATATAAGCTATAGTATATATCATTTAATAAATTAAACCGTAGTATTCTAAACCTGACAAAGAAGCTTCAATAGCCTCCAACTGCTTCCATCGGAATTCAGAAATGCCTCCCAAATAAACACCTAAACTTTACAGATGAGTGACATAAACACCTAAACTTTACTTCTTACACTTATAACACCCAAATCTTTCACGGATCACTCAAAAAATGCCACAACTTTTACTTTTTGAATATGAAATCGAGATTTTCATGCATATGCAAGGTAGCATACATGTAAGAATTGAAGTTTAAATGTTAGATATGTAAATACATACTAATTGATAGCTATGCATGTAAATCTTCCAATAAAAATTAGTGACAGCAAAAATAGTTAGGAACACCTTATTCAGGCTAACATGCCAATCAAAGTAACATAAGCAGATCGTGCCAAAGGAACACAATTTTTTGCTTTCCATCCAACAATTCAGCAACATGCCAATCAGCACATAACCATCAAAGTAAATCTGATAAAGTTCAAAAAACTTTATAGAGAAAAATAGGTATTTACATGCATACCTCTTTGACTAAATTCAACAATCAGCAACAGGCCAGCTAAGCATAAAGTTGGAGATGTCAGATGTGGCTAAGAGGGATAAAGATTAGCATATATCTTCAATACATGACAACTAAGCATAAGTTGAACATCATTACCCTCAAATATATGCCTTTCCCAACATATCTTAACACCTAATCCTTGCTCCACATAAAAAAATTGTTAAACACCTAAACTTTTACAAAGATATCAAGTATTATAACCCATCACAAATTCAAAAATGCCACCCAAATAAACAACTAAATTTTACAGATGAGTGATATAAACACCTAAACTTTTCTTCTTACACTTATACCAACCAAATCTTTCATGGATCACTCAAAAAATGCCACAACTTTGACTTTTAGAATGCCACCTCAATATACTTTCCACCTCAATATGCCACCTCAATATACTTTCCACTTGCTCACAATGCCTCCTCAATGCTCATAATATTATCAAAGATAACTTCTAAATGTAATGTCACCTCAATGCTCATAATATCAAGCATTTCAAATTTAAAAATCATCACATATGCATTTAAGTTAAAAACTGAATTTATAATTGCATGCCATAAAAAGCTGATGTATAACTACAGCTAAATTGTCCATCATCCAACAATTGAACAGAAGAATAAACATGTGCAGAAATCACAAAAAGCATGTAGTAACATCAAATGCAACGGGGTTAAAAAAAAACTACCAAATAACATCAAAACCTACACTTGCCTTCTCTATAGAGGACTGAAAAATACTACAAAAGCAGTTAAAATTCTAACTGCATCTATTCGTCTCCAATGCACATCAAGCTTAGGAGATGAATAGCTAAAAATAAAGCACTGATACAAATGCAATTATCTACTGTATGCTTGCAGTTCACACTTCACACAGCTTAAACCGTGAGTCAGTGAACCCAATATCTAATTGCTTCATTAAACAGTGAGTCAATTCACACAACATAAGCATAATTTTTAAATATACTTCAGGAATAGAATGCTTCAGGAATCAGGATTCAATAGTGAATCAGGATTATACCAAACACAGCATCCATGATATCAATAGTGAATCAGGACTATACAACACAGTAAGAGGCAGTAAACATGATAGTTGATAGGCAACTATATATATTGTTATCTCAAAATGGTTGCAAAGAGATGTTGCCTTCCAAATTTAAGATTAACAATAATCATCTTAGATAACTTTATATACTCTTATCTTAAAATATTTGCAAACTTATGTTTCCTTCCAAAATTAAGATTAAGAATAATCATCTTAGGCAACTTATAATAACCTTAAGGCACTAAACTTGTGTTGCACCTACTTAATAAATTAAGAAAATGAATGCATTCAAATCAGAAAAAAAAACATATTCCATTGCATCTTTCTCATGCCATACATAAGATTCTGGATTTTGGAGCTTAAAAAGACAACAAAGCACCTTCATGAATAAAATTTAGTAATGAAGTCCAGCAAAAACAAAGTTCATCAATGAATTCCAAAGAAAAATAAAGTTCAGCCTGCATGAAAGTAAAATCATATACAAGCCTTTAACAATTAGACATAATGTTTAGCAATAAAAGATCACTTAGAAGAATCCCATTAACAAAGCATGTCTGAAGGTGTTCCTCTTTTGTCAATTTACTCGGCTAAAGTCACATGAAGGTGTTGCTCTTCCATTAATTCTTGCTGGCACATCATTATAAGCACAACCCATACATCATCATCAACAACAATGAAGCATCTACTCTAAACTCTCCATGTATAAGATGTTGTCAAATTATGCACATCATATCTATCATGCAATTATGCAAATAGAGATATTCAGAGTCTTTATCAATTATCTCCATTCTCATAACATTTGAGGGTCTGCATCAATTATGCCCCTTCATTTTAATATACATATGAATCATATCTATCATGCAAATAGAGAGATGTCCAAGGCAACCATCCATTGAGAACTGCATTTGAGACAAACACTTATATTAAGACAAATACTTAAATATCGATAGCCGAAACTGTCTAATAAAGCATTTTAGATAAGAAAAAAACTTCTTATCATTGCACCATGTTATCTATATGCGTTGACTTCAAAGTCAACTATCATAATTGCAATACTCATGAATAGATCAATCTTTCTTTCATAAACTTGCACTTGATCTTAAAGAACCACATATGCACATAAAAACATCAAATAAAATAAGCAATATACCACAAAACTTTTAACCTGGAATTAAGAAAAGAAAACCCTCTATATATTATGTTGGTCAAAGTAAACAAAAGCTCAATTCAATCATTTAGAAACAAGCCAAATGGCTATAAATAAAAATATTGGTATCGCTAAAATTTTTTTCTGAATTTTGATCATTATCATATGATGAATCTTAAGATAAAATCCCAACAAGGCTGCTGACTAGACTTGTGTTTCAATCAAATTCAACATAAAAAACAGAGATATAACATCTTCATCACAACAATAAACTATAGGAGTTGTATATACAAATATCAGAGTTTATGAGAAGGGATAAGAATTAAATTATATATATACAATAATTTAAACTTTTGGTTTTAAACGTGTCACTATATGCCTCTTATTTCATTATGTTCTCTCTATAAGTGATAAAAAGCTTCTTGGAGATATAGATCATTTATAATAATTATGTATAACATGTCACTCATATCTCATGCACAACTACTAATGAACAGTGGCTGAGTTACTTACATACCACTCAGCTCTTATGTTTCAGAACAAATATGCAAGCCTTAAACCACCAAAGTGAAACTGATAAAGTTTAAAAAACTTTACAAAGATAGATATGACTGTTTTATATTCTTCAGTTTCCACAAAGTCCTCCATAAAAAAAGAAAAAAAATATGATCTCAAGGCTAAGGCTGTAAATGACAGCAACGCCTAAACTTGTATGAATCACCGCACAAATGCACAATAGAAAAACTAAATTTCATAACACTCCCTTATATCAAATCTCATTCCTAAAAAATATAGATATAAGCGAGATTTTGCTGCTACAAGCCTACAACCCTACAAAGCTAAGTTTCATTCAAAAAATCTAAATAAATCTAAAAGAAATTTAAGAAAATTTAAGATAAGAGGCGAACCTGAGGATAGATATGAAATATTATAGAAAATATACTCAGAACCAAGGAAGAATATCAGCAACCACTGAACCAAGCAAGAATATCAGCAACCACACAAGAAAACCGAGCAAACGAGCCAAGAAAACCGAGGAGAATAGAAGTAGATATTAGCAGAAGAATATGGACGACAAACCCTAAGCCGTCGCGACCGAGAAGAGGAGAAGACCGAAGAGGAAAAGGGAAAGACAGCCGAAACCGAGAAGGTTCGAGAGGCGAATGGGGAGGGTCGGTTAGGGTTTAGTATAATATATGTTATATTATATAACTTATATTATTTTATTATATAAATATTTAATATTTAATAAGTAATATTAATATATTCTTATAACTAATTTATTATATATTATAATATGATTTTATTTATAAAGTATGCTAATTTTTTTTTAAAAAAATATTTAATTATAATCTTTAATTTTTAATTTTATGAATATTTATTATGTATTTATTTATTTATTTACTTTCGAGCTAATTTGAGCCGAACACGAGCGAACAAACAGTTGTTCGTGTTCAACTCGTTTACATTTCGAGCTTAAAAACTTGTTTGTGTTCGGCTAGTTAGGTTTAACGAACGAGCCGAACGTGAGCTACTTAATGAGCCGAACGTGAGCTGTTCTCGAACAACGAGCTAAATTGCCGGCCCTACTTCTATGATTAAATTTATCATATACATTTAAAATGGTTGAATTTTAATTAAGGATGGAAAAATTATAGTTCATACCAATCACATGCCTAAGATTTAGAATATCATAATCAAATTGGGAGAACAATTCTAAAATAGTTACAGGCGTACGTCACACCTAAACTAGCCGTTGGACAGCTTTAAAAAAAAAAAAGGAAAGAAAAGAAATATTAAAGCTGCGGTGCGGTGCACCTGCGGGCCCCTACACTATACCCCACAAAGGGAATAGAATACTCCAACGGCTCTCTAGCATCGGTGGACCGTTCGTTGTTTCACGGGCCCAACTACGCTTTTTTCCCCTTCTTCCCCTTTCTCGTCTCACATATATAGGAGCAGGCTTAGGGAGCCAGATTCCACTCACAGCTCATCACTGGCAGCCACGGTTTTGACGTCCAACACTCACTTTCTCAACATCCGTCATCTCTGCTGGCGATGACTGCGGAATTGAACCCGGAGCAAACCCAGATGGCTGAGTACCCTTTGAAAGTTGAAGAACCCCTGAAGCAGGAGGAGACAGCAGTCGAGGAAAACAATTTGGAGGCTTCCAATGGCAAGAACACCTCTCCGGATCTCACCCCCGCAGTCGATGAGAGAAGAGCCTCCTTCAAAGAGGAGAGTAACTTTCTCTCCGACCTCAAGGAAAGCGAGAGGAATGCCTTGTTAGAGCTGCAAAGCAAGCTTGAAGAGGCCATAGCCGAAGGAAATCTTCTTGAGAAAGACAGAAAAGAGGCAGCGGATCAGGAAGGCCGAGATGCTAACAACAAAGATTACTCAATATGGGGAGTGCCTCTCTTGCCAAGCAAGGGCGATAAGAGCACCGATGTCGTCCTCCTCAAATTCCTCCGTGCCCGAGAGTTCAGGGTCAAGGATGCCTTTGAGATGTTAAAGAATACACTTAGATGGAGGAAGGAGAACAAGGTTGATTCAATTCTTGACGAGGAGGATCTCAAGGACGAGTTTGGGAAGGCGGGTTTTATCAATGGCACTGATAGGGAAGGGCATCCTGTATGCTATAATGTTCTTGGTGTTTTCCAGGATGCAGAGATCAGCAGGATAGTATTCGGGAGCGAGGAAGGGCGCAAGAAGTTCTTGAGGTCGAGGGTACAGCTTATGGAGCAGGGAATAAAGGAGCTTGACATGTGGCCTGGTGCGGTTTCTTCCTTGCTCCACATTACTGATCTTAAAGATGTGATTGGTTTGTCCAAGAAGGAGGTTAGGGATACCCTTAAGCACGCTGTGCAGCTTCTACAGGATAATTACCCTGAATTCGTAGCAAGACATGTAAGATCTCTGCTCATGCCATACAATAGCATTTGTATTAAGTTTGCAATCTGTTAAGTACATTTTAAAACTGTTAATTAAAAATAGAATTTTACTTTTGTAGTAATATATAATGCAGTTCACTATCTTTCAAGCAAAAGAAGAATGTAAACTTCATTTGTTTTCTTGCTGCAGGTAGTTATAAACGCACCTTTCTGGTACTATGCTCTCAATGCAATCCTATCCCCTTTCCTAACCCAGAGAACAAAAAACAAATTTGTTGTTGTTCGTCCTGCGAAGGTCACCGAAACTCTTCTCAAGTAAGCCTTTTTTTGAAATCCTTCTGTTTGTACATCTGGAAATTTAGCTAATCAAGAAAAAAAAATTACTACACTTAATCAGATATATTCCTGCTGAGGCTATTCCTATACACTATGGTGGTCTTAAGCGTGAAAATGATAGTGAGTTCTCCATGGAAGAAGGGAGCGTATTAGAGCTGACCGTTAAACCTGCTTCTTATGGGACAATTGAAATCCCTGCACTTGAGGTATGGCTTCTTAAGATGTTGAAACTACAAGTATTATTAGTAGTTTGTATTGATTTCTAGAAGTCTTATTCTCTGTATATTTGCTGAAATTTTACTACACGAGAGTTGAAGTGTTTACCTCTACCTATTATGTTGATTTATGGACCATATTTATATATTTTCATTAGTTGTATGGATTTCATCAAACCAATGTTTTGATTTTGACTTTGGAAAGTTTATATAAAATGCAGACAGGAACAACTGTTCTCTGGGATTTTGTTGTCCTAGGTTGGGAAGTGAACTATACGGTAGAGTTTGTGCCTGCGGATGAAGGCGCATATACCATCATTGTCCAGAAGGGAAAGAGAATAGGGGCTGAGGAGGAGCCCATCCGGAACTCATTCAGGAACAACGACCCTGGCAAAATTATTCTTACGATTGAGAACATCACAATGAAGAAGAAGAGGGTCTTCTACAGATACAAGGTGACGAGTGCTTAACTGTTTGAGCAAGTCTTGGAAATTCTTTTTCTTTCAGTAGTTGTGATGAGGTGAGAGTTTGTGAGTGGGCGATTTTGGGTTTGATTTGGAGAAGTTCGTCAGTGGATTCACAGTATACTTTTTTTGATGGGTTGGGTTATATCAGGTGTGAGTTTTGGTATGATGTGGAGAAGTTTTAGAGTGAATTACTGTATACTATTTTGGACTATAGCAGATGTTCATTCTTTTATTAAGAGAGCTTTGATTTCAAGCATCCAGATTCAATTCTATTTTCATCGTGATTGTGAAATGGTTGTTTTATTGCTGAAAGGTTTTACTTAATAGCAGTAAACTTCTTTTGCCTCTGAGGTTTAATTGAAAATAAATTGCAATATCTATATCTATATCTATATCTATATCTATCTATCTATATATATATATATATATATATATATAGAGAGAGAGAGAGAGAGAGAGAGAGAGAGAGAGAGAGAGAGAGAGAGAGAGAGAGATTGCTCTATAGCAAAATACATATTCTTTTCACACTTTTATTTTTTAACCTCCCACATTAATGACACCAGGGCAAGTCACATGAAAGTGGGTTCAGCTCCTGAATAGCTCGATCCGCATATAACGTTTTAATCAGCACATAATATTTTTTTCTTGTGTTTTGGGGGCATGGGAGCTTTGCAAGAAGTTGAGATATTTTAGTGATTGGAGTAACAAATTTATTTGATCTATCACACTAGTAAATGTGACCTTGTACATGTACAACTATGCTCATTGACCCACAATTTTATATTATGATATTTTTAATTTAATTGCAACGACGCCAAAAAAACTTGACCCCGCTATATTATATGTATAGAATTGTAATTGTTTATGTTGTGGATGCTTACGCAAGATACTTATCGTATCAAGTAATACGAGGCTCTAGTGGAGCCTCTGCTATCAATCCCACGAGGAAATGAAAATTAAATAACAACTAATTTTAAAATAATAATAATAATAATTTTAAAATAGTATACGAAAATTTGGAATTCTAAATTTAAGCGCAATAAAGTAAACTAAGTATTTTAATTAGGTAACTTAACTAAGTAGAAAATTAATACGTATTGAAAGTGCAGGAAATTAAACTAATTGCTAAATAAGTCTTAACTATTTAGAAAAAGTATCTTTCCCCTTGTTTAGAAATTTAAGTGATCGATTAATTTAAATAGATAATTTTAGCGTATTGTGACAAATAGGAGCATTCATATTCTTTACCCTTTAGTCTGCGTGTAAGAATATCGACTAATCCTATGTTTGATTATCGAATCACTGGCTAAGTCTGGAGGATACCGACCGCCACTTCGTAGCTCCCACGTTCCCTCGCATGAGAGCTAACATCTACACTTCAACTCTCAACAATATGACCGAATCGAATATTTTAGTCCGTCACACTAAAATGCTCAATTCTACGCCCAAATGATATTATTTCCCTATTTATTCGCACCTTCCTTCCAAGGCTTTTGAATTCCCGAATATCCGATGTAATTTTTACTATAGTTGATATTCAACATATTTTAACAAATCAAATGACCAGCTTGAAAGTAAATTAAGTTTTAAGTAAAAATTATCACAATTTATTAATATATATAAAAGTACTTCGTTTAAAGTTCATCAAGTCACTTAATTTCATAATGCGGGAGAAAGACTAATGTACTACTCGTAATGCATGTGAACTAAACTAAGCATGGATTTCATTTAAAGTTAAAAACAATAAATACAAATACTTATCTTGATTTATCCCTGCGTGACTCCTCGTAGCTCCTTTGACTCTTCCTTCCAGTACAAAGACGACTCACTAATTACTCACTAAACTCACTCAAGACACAATTTGACACACAAAACTGCACTTAAAGACACTTAGAACACACAATAACACACACTAACTCACCTAGAAGCTGAATTTCGGCCTCTATATATAGAGGTGAGCAAAGGACCAAGAGGTGTGTAAGCATCCCTTCAAAAAGTGTCCAGGTTCAATGTATCTGCGCCATTTGAACTAGCTTGCCGTCGGCGACAAACTACCTCGCTGTCGGCGAGGCTTCTAGAAGGTCTTTGAACCGCGCTATCTCGCTGTCGGCGGGCTCGGGCTCGCTGTCAGCGAGACAATTATAAATCCTTCAGAATTTTCTTCCTTGTACCCTCGCCGTCGGCGGGCTCGATCTCGCCGTCAGCGACTCAGCACAAATTACATTATTTTCTTCTTTTTTGCTCCAAATCCGCTCCTTTTTATGATTTTTGCTTTTATCACCTAAATTCTCTATTCCTGCAATAAAATAAAGAAAATACCTTTCTTTAAAGTGCAATTTCATCAAAAATAGGTATGAATTTCTTAATAAATTTTTCAGTGATCACTCATATTTACCGAAGTAAGAAAATAAGAGCAACAACAGTACAGAATACTTGGGGGATTACCCCCCAAGTAATCCTCTGAGTATCTCGATTCACATATATAGGTTTAATTAGCACATAATATCTTTTCTTATGCATGTACAAGAAATGTGACCTTGTACATGTACAATTATCCTCATATTTACCAAAGTAAGAAAATAAGAGCAACTACAGTCTGCAATACTTTAGGGGAGTACCCCCAAGTAATCCTCTCAGTATCTTGATCCCCATATACAGATTTAACCAGCACATAATATTTTTCCTTGTGCACTGGGATATGGGAACTTTGTAAGAAGCTGGGAGATTTTAGTGATTGGAGTACCATTATTATTCGATCTATTACACAAGTAAATGTGACCTTGTACATGTACATTTATGCTCATATTTTTACCAAACAATGGTCTGCAATACTTTAGGGGAGTAGTACCCCCCTAGAAATACTCTGAGTATCTCGATCCGCATATACAGATTTAACTAGCACATAATTTTTTTCTTGTGTGTGGGAGCATGGGAACTTTGTAATAAGCTAGGAGATTTTAGAGATTGGAGTACCATTATTATTCGATCTATTACACAAGTAAATTTGACCTTATACATGTACATTTATGCTCTTATTTTTACCAAAATAAAAAATAAGAGCAAGTTCAGTCCGCAGCACTTGAAATATCAGCCAAAACAAAAAAAATACATAAATTGAATTCTTTTGTGATGTAAGATTCTATATAATTCATAAACTCATACAATTAGGGAGAGATCTTGAAGGTGTGTGAAGAAGCAGAGGGATTTAGAGAATTTTTTTAAGGTGCGAAATTGAGAGATTGTAAGGAAGAGAGAGATCCCCCTCTTTTCTCATTCATTCATTTTTTATATACTCAAGAGCCTATGTACTCGTGCATGACTCATACTTAATGCATGAGTCTAGAAAATAATATAAAACTAGGTTAAAGGTTATGTAGTACGGAGCTTGATCACAGGAAAATATATTAAGAAATTCACACCCATTTTTTATGAAATTGCACTTTAAAGAAAGATATTTTCTTTATTTTATTGCAGGAATGAAGATTTATAAGTGATGAAAGCAAAAAGCATGAAATGAAGCGAATTTGGATCAAAAAAGAAAGAAATTCATGCAAAATGAACTAAGTTGCTGACAGCGAGATCGAGCCCGCCGACGGCGAGATCATGAGGAGAATTTTTGAAGGATTTGCAACTACCTCGCCGACAGCGAGCCCGAGCCCGCCGACGGCGAGATCGCGCAGTTTAGAGACCTTCTAGAAGCCCCGCGACGGCGAGGTCGTTTCTCGCCGACGGCGAGACAGTTCAAAATGCTAGATACATTGAACCTGGACGCTTTTTGAAGAGATGCTTAAGTACCCCTTGGACCTTTGTCTACCTCTATAAATAGAGGACGAATTTTAGTATGTAGTGTGTCTATTGGGTGTCTATTTTTAAGTGTGTGTCTTCTGTATGTCAATTTTGGAGAGTCTTAGTGTCTACTTGGTGTCTAGTTTTAGTTTTAGTAAGTGTAATTAGTGAGTTTAGAAGTGTGCTGTACTAGAAGGAAAAGTTAAAGGAACTTCAAGGAGTCTGCTTGGGGAGGAAATCGAGATAAGTATCTTTGTTCATTGTTGTTAACTTTAAATGAAATCCATGCTTTGTTTAATTTCCATGCATTCTGAGCAGTTTTCTTAGTCTTTCTCCTTGTTTATGAAATTATGTGAATTGATGAAATTAAATAGAAGTGCCTAATATATTAAAATAAATTGTGATAATTTTACTTAAGACTTAGTTTACTTTTCAATCTGGCCCATTGATTTGTTAAAATATGTTGAATTATCAGGGAAGTTAAAAGCCTTGGAAGGAGGATGCAAATAAATAGGGAAATATTATTTATCAGACGTAGAATTAGACATTTTAGTGTGACGGACTAAAATATTCAATTTGGTCCTATTGCTTCGAGAGCCGAAGTGTAGATGTTAGCCCTCGTGTAAGAGGAACGTGGAGCTCCGGTGGCAGCACGCATCCTCCCGCCTACTGCAGATTCAGTAATCAAACATAGGACTAGTCAATGTTCTTTGCACCTGAACCAAAGGGTAAAGAATAATGCTCCTATTTGTCACAATACAATAAAAAATCTATTTGAATTCATCATTCACTAAATTTTCTAAAAACAAGGAGAATGATACTTTTTCTGAAATCTTTAAATCAACTTTATTTAAAGCATTAGTTTACTTTAGTTCGCTTTAGTTACATATTCTAAATTTCCGTATACTATATTAGTAAGTAAATACTTTTAAATTTAGTCATTACAAATCTTTTAAAACTTCCCCGTAGGATCGATAACCGGGACTCCACTAGAGCCTCGTATTACTTCGATACGATACATATACTTGCGTAGAATCCACATTATACATTCCATCATAAAATTAATATATATTAAGTGGGATCAAGTTTTTGGTGTCGTTGCTATTTTTGTAAACATTAAAAAGTGGGTCAAGTTTTTGGCGCCGTTGCCGGGAGGTAAAAAAATTATTTACTAGAGTAACAGACTATTTTAAAATTTATTTTACAAAATTGTATGCATAAATTTGGAAACAAAAATTTAATACCTTACGATTCAGAATTAGAGCATACAATTAAAAGAATTAGAAAACAAAAAAGAGAAATTATAAATTTAACACAAATGGCGAATATTCCTAAAAATAGAAATATCAATCAACAGAGACCATTAAGAGATTATGCCAACCCTACATTAGATGAAATTCATTTAACTATTCAAAACCCTGATGTAGCTGCTAACTCATTTGAACTGAAACCTGCAATTATCCAAATGGTACAAAACAATCAATTTAGTGGTTCACCTACCGAAGATCCTAATTTACATCTTGCTAGTTTTTTAGAACTATGTGCTACTTTCAAATATGAAGGAGTATCTAACGATGCTATTAGACTTAGACTTTTCCTTTTTCTTTAAGGGATAAGACTAAAATGTAGTTAAATTCGTTAGCACTCGGATCTATTAAAACTTGGGGAGAGTTATCACAAAAATTTCTATCCAAATATTTTCCACCATCTAAAACTCGCTAAGCTTAGAAATGATATAACTTCTTTTAGTCAGTTGATGGAGAATCAATATATGAAGCTTGGGAGAGATTTAAAGAACTTCTTAGGAAATGCCCACATCATGCATTACCGTATCGATTAATTATTCAAACTTTTTATAATGGATTAGTATGATCTCTTAGATCAATCATCGATGTCATCTTGGAGGATCATTAATGTCAAAACCATTTGATGAGGCCTATGCACTAATCGAAGAAATGGCTACCAATAATTTTCAATGGCCTGCTGATTGAATGAATCCGAAAAAGATAGCCAATATTCATGAAAATGATACAATATCTATGTTAGCTTCGCAAATCGCTACTATATCTAAAAAATTAGATCATTTTGGAATGAATTACTCTCCAACTATATTAGAAGAAAACTCATCTGGACAACTTATAGAATCTCAACCTTCATATGAAACTATGAATGCTATTAATAACGTAACCCAATAATCCTTATGCAAATTATTATAATCCTGGATGGAAAAATCATCTTAATTTTAATTGGAATAATAATACAACTAATCAACCATGGATGAACAACATAACACAACCATTAGGAAATCCCTCTGACCAAGGAAATTCTAATTATAAACCTAGTTATCCACCTAGATTTAATAATAATAACCCTCAATTTAAAGATAAGAAATTATCCATAGAAGAATTAATATTAAATATGGGTCAACATTTACAAAATCAAGGAAATCAATTACAAAATCAAGGAAATCAATTACAAATACAAGGAAACCAATTACAAAATCAATGAACAGCTATTAAAAATATTGAAACGCAACTTGGACATATCGCTACCGCGCTTAATAATAGAATACCTGGAACATTTCCTAGTAATGTTAAAATATATCCCAAAGACAAAGGAAAGGAACAAATTAAAGCGATACAATTACGAAGTGGAAAAGAATTAGAACCTCGAATTCAGAAAGAACTTGAAAGTCAAAAAGATGAAGTGGAAATCGAAAAGGAAAATAATCAACAAGATTCGAACTTAGAAAATCCTTTAATACCAATGAAAATTTCTGTTGAAAAACCTCCACCACCATTTCCTCAACGACTAAATCAACATAAAAAAGATAAACAAGCTACTAAATTCCTCGAAATTCGAAGAAATTAACAATAAATATTCCTTTCGTAGAAGCTTTAGAACGTATGCCAAACTATGTAAAATTCATGAAAGATATTTTAAATAAAAAAAGAAAATTTACCGATAATGAAACTGTCGCACTTAGTGAGGAGTGTAGTGCTATTATTCAGAAAAAGTTTCCTGAAAAATTAAAAGATCCTGGTAGTTTCACTATACTCTGCGCTATTGAAGAAAAATTCTATGGAAAAGCTTTGTGTGAGTTAGGAGCAAGCGTCAATCTAATGCCTCAATCAATGTTTAAGAGATTAGGATTGGGAGAAATTTTACCTACTTCAGTAACCTTCAGTTAGCTGATCGTTCTGTTACATATCCTAAGGGAGTTATTGAATATGTTTTAGTAAAAGTGGATAAATTTATCTTCCCTGTAGATTTTATTGTTTTAGATATGGAAGAAGATAAAGAAATTTCTATCATCTTAGGAAGACCATTTTTTAGCCACTAGGAAAGCTATGATCGATGTTCGTAAAGGAGAATTAACTATGAGAGTAAATGACCAAAAAGTTACTTTTAATATTGCTAAATCAATGAAATATCCTATGCTAGAAAAAGATGATGAGTGCTTTCGAATGGAAGTACTCGATCATTTACAAAAAGAACATTTTAAGGAATATTATGAAGAAAAATTAGAAAAAGAAAATATTGAATTAATTGAAAAAGCCGATATAAATGAAGAACTAGATTATATTCAAGAGAAATTTAAATTTTTTGATAATACAGAAAACACTGAAAAAAATATAGTTCCATCGATTATTAAACCTCCTAAACTTGAGTTAAAAATATTGCCTAATCATTTGAAATATGCTTACTTAGGTAATTCTTCAACTCTACCAGTTATTATTTCATCTGAATTAAATGAATCTCAAGAACAAAAACTTTTAGATACCTTAAAAAAATATAAGAAAACTTTTGGTTGGACTTTAGCAGATATTAAAGGAATTCGTCCTTCAATCTGTATGCACATAATTATTTTAGATAATGAACATAAGCCTAAAGTAGATCCCTAAAGGAGATTAAACCCGATAATGAAAGAAGTAGTCAAGAAAGAAATTTTAAAATGGTTAGATAATGGTATTATATATCCTATTTCTGACAGTGCTTGGGTAAGCCCAATTCACTGTGTGCCTAAGAAAGGATGAGTGATTGTAAAAGCTAATGAAAATAATGATCTTATCCCTATAAGACAAGTTATTGGATGGTGATTATGTATTGATTATAGAAAATTAAATACAGCCATCAGGAAAGATCACTTCCCTTTACCATTTCTGCACTGCGATGTTAGATAGATTAGCCGGACATAAGTATTTTTGTTTCTTAGATGGATACACCGGTTATCATCAAATACAAATTGCTCCTGAGGATAAAGAGAAAACTACATTTAGTAGTCCTTATGGAACTTTCGCTTTTCGAATGATGCCTTTTGGATTATGTAATGCACCTGCAACATTCCAGAGATGTATGATGTCTATATTTAGTGAATTAATTGATAATGAAATAGAAGTATTTATGGATGATTTCTCTATATTTGGAACATCATTTGACACATGCTTAAATCATCTTGAAAAATTACTTGAAGTATGTGAGAAAACTAATTTAGTTCTTAATTGGGAGAAATGTCAATTTGTGGTTGCAGGCGGCATTGTATTAGGGCATAAAATTTCAGAAAAATGCATGGAAGTAGACCCTGCAAAAATTCAAGTTATACCTAAATTACCACCTCCAACTACGGTGAAAGGGGTAAGAAGTTTTCTTGGACATGCTGGATTCTACGTACGTTATATAAAAGATTTTTCAAAAATTACTAAACATCTATGCCAACTTCTGAAACGGACAAGAAATTTGAATTTACAATCGAATGCTCGAATGCTTTCAAATTATTAAAAGATAAATTAATTACAAGACTCTATAATAGTTTCACCTAATTGGGAGAAACCATTCGAGCTTATGTGTGATGCTAAGTGATTATGCTATAGGAGCGCTTCTTGGCAAAGATATGATACGATTTTCAAAGTTATATATTATGCTTAGTAAAACTCTAAATGATGCTTGAAATAAATTATACATTTATCGAAAGAGAATTATTAGCAGACTGTATATGCTTTTAATAAATTTCGGCATTATCTAATAGGAACTAAATATATTGTTCATACCGATCACTCGCTATAAAAGTATTTAATGCAAAAGAAGGATTCTAAACCAAGATTAATTAGATGGATGTTATTAATGCAAGAATTTGATTTTGAGATCGTTAACAAAAATGAACCGATAATCAAATCGTCGATCATTTATCAAGATTAGAATATCATGAATTATCCGATACCGATAATAAAATTATGGACAGCTTTTCCGATGAACAACTTTATAATATAAATGAGTGGAAAATACCTTAGTATGCCGATATAAGTAAATTATATTAGTAAGTGACATTTTACCACCTATGTTAACTTTGCAACAACGAAAAAATTCATTCATGATACTAAAACATACTTTTGGGATGAACCATATTTATATAAGCAATGTAAGGACTTAATTATTAGAAGATGCGTGCCTTATGAAGAAATTGAACCAATTATTCAAAAATGTCATGATTCTGATTTTGGACTTTCCAGTTCTTTCTGAATTCGAGGTTCTAATTCTTTTCCTTTGCGACACAAAAATATTACATCAAAATTTTGTCAACGATAAGTCTAATGGTAATAGTTAGCATTGACAGAGTTCGACATAACATATTATTAATATACTAATATATTACTATTAAATATAAAATTAAATAAATTTTAGTTAATTAAATTTTATTTATATAATATATTATATATGATGCGAGCTATCATTAAGTTTAAAAGCTAGTATTTAGTAAGTTACTTGTTGAACAATAAATGAGTTTGTTTGTGAACATAAATGAACAGTTTGGTTATGTTCATGCTTAGTTCATTTAGCTTCGAGCTTTCAAAAATTGGTCAAGCATGTTTATTTTCTAATTCGAACGAACATGATTGGGCCATGTTCGAGCTGAGTTTGAGTTGTTCATGGAGTGCATGGTTCATTTTATAGCCCTACTTGTATGAGACAGTGCGAACCCCTAAAAAAGAAGCAGTGTTAACCTAGGAACAATAACAGAGCGCTAAAGATGATTCGAGAGCAATAAGAAGTTCATCGAGACAGTAAGATTGGAGAGGCTAAGTAGAAAAATGGCGGGGGCATCGATAGTATATTAATGGGCCTATTTCGGGTCGGATAAAGTTCACCATTTATTATAGAAACGACGAAAGTACAACTTGAGCACATGTGTCACCCCGTCATTTGAGTTCGGACATAGAATAACTTCCGGACTCCGCATATAATATTTTTTCTATCACCAAACTTAAGGTCTAGCCCACCTTACAACATCTAAGTTTGCAAAGCCATTGTGAACCTTCTCTTACAAAATCAGACCTCACCCTTATTATTTGGGATCCGACAAAATCCAACTGTTGAGAATTTTAGGGCAAAAAAAAAAAAAGCAAAAATCGGCACAAAGCCAGAATAAAACATAGAGATTTAATGAGGTTGACAAAGATGTCTACAACCTAGGGAGTAGAGCGATGACTTTTCCTTTAATCCAGAAAAATAGTACAATCATGCCTAGTATTACAAACAACACTAATTTATATAACCCTATAGTACAATATGTAATTACAAAATTACCTCTATACCGTAGCGGGGCTATTGCCCCCATACCCCCAACCCACGAAACGTAACTCGCCCGATTGGACAGAAGCTTGTGCTCTACTCCACTGGCTTGCTCCGTTCCGCTCCAGCATCTGCCCCTAGGGCTGTCAAAAAAGCTCGTTGTTCGCGAATAGCTCGTGTTCGGCTCGTGAAGTAGCTCGTGTTCGGCTCGTTCGTTAAGTAAACGAGTCGAACACGAATAAATTTTTTAAGCTCGAATTACAAATGAGCCGAATACAAACAACTCTTTGTTCGCTCGTGTTCGGCTCGTTTTAGCTCGAAATGAAAAATAATCATATAATTATTTATATAATAATATAATACATATATTATATATATATTAATATATTATATAATTTATATTTAAGTTTAAATAATAATTGCTCGTGTGTTAACGTGGTTATGTGTCTTGCTTTTCATTCATTCTAGTCTATGTTCGAATCTGGCACTATGCATATATTTTTTTCAATTAATTTTAACGAGCCAATTTCGAGCCGAACACGAGACAAATACGAGCCGAGTATTTAACTCGAGCCGAACACGAACACACCTTCCACGAGCCATTTCAAACACGAGCTGATTTCGAACTCGAGTTAGTATCAAACGAGCCGACCTTGAGCTTGTTCAGGTTCGGCTCGTTTACAACCCTATATGCCCCTGCCCCTTACCTGATATAAGAGCCATACCTAACATTTTTAACCTTGAGATTTGCCCGTCTTGCCCATAGAACTCATAACATTTTAAGTTTATTTATAACTTAGATAACCATCAAACTTTAACTAGCGTATAGTATATAATTCATATCAATTTTAACAGCTAGTCAACATCCCCTTCTATTTAAACCCTCTGGGAATTAATGCACCCCAACCCCATAAAAACCCTTTCAAGGCAAATGGCGATGAAGGACATCCTCATCCCCATCTTCATTAATCTCCTCTTCCTTCTACTTTCTTCCCACGCCATTAACGTTGATCAGCGCCCTAATCCGGATGAGTACAAGTACGTTGAATGCCTCCGCAACCACTCTGTCCCCCCCAAACTCTACTTCACTCCTCAATCCCATTTGTATAACCATTTCTTCTTCTCCTCCGTCCGCAATCGCCGCCCCCTCCTAAACTCCCCTAAACCACTTCTCCTCTTTCTCCCCACCATCTACAACCACGTCCAAGCCGCCGTTCTCTGTTCCCGCAGCCTGGACATTCTTATCCGCACCCGAAGCGGCGGCCATGACTATGAGGGTCTATCTTACGCTTCCACCTCCGGCCGATTCGTGCTCGTCGACCTCCAATTCCTCTCTTCCATCAACATCGATATGCACTCCAGCACAGCCTGGGTGCACGTCGGCGCCACTCTCGGCGAGCTCTACTACGCCATCGCCAACCATAGCAGAACTGTCGCCTTCCCCGCCGGCCTCTGTCCCACCGTAGGCGTAGGCGGACATCTCAGCGGCGGAGGATTGGGGACTTTAATGAGGTCTTAGTTTTGAACAAAAAAGATTAGTAAATTTGTGGCTAATCATAACATATTTTACTCATACTATTTCATTATGAAGGTCCTTCGGGTTAGCGAGCGATAACGTGGAAGACATCCGAATCGTCCTCGCAAGCGGAGAGATAAAGAATCGAGGAACGATGGGAGAAGATCTGTTCTGGGCGCTGAGAGGAGGAGGAGGTCCGAGCTTTGGGGTGATTCTGGCTTACAAGGTGAGGCTTGTGACGGTTCCGAGTAAGGTAACTGTTTCCGCAATCTCAAAGACTTTGGAGGAGGGAGCGACGAAGCTTGTGGATAAATGGCAGCGAATGGCTTATAAGGTGGAGAGGAGGCTGTTTATGCGGACGGTGTTTACGGTTTTGGGAGATGATAGCGAAGCTAGTAATCGGAATAAGACGAAGAGAACAGTACAGGTTTCCTTTGAATCCTTGTTCCTTGGTGAGAAGAATGAGCTTCTTCGCGTAATGGAGGATTCTTTTCCGGAACTCAAGTTGAAAGCGGAGGACTGTACAGAGATGAGCTGGATTGAGTCGGTCCTCTACTTTGCAGGTAATTGATTTATTTGTTTTACAAAACTAAAGAAAAATTATAAGTCCGGCAACGTTTTGGGCGATCGAAATTTCATTCACAGATTAATACCACATTATAGAAAAATGAGAACGTATCGAGTTTGAACCGGTTGTTAGATTTACTAAATCAATTAAATTGAATAAGATAATAAAATCGATTCACAAATTTAATCCTGTTTTAATATATTTTTGTTTGAATCAACTAATGCACACTCATAGTAGAACACTAGGATTAAGCGTTCACATATAATTCTATTTTAAGAAAAACATGAATTTAAATTTATAATAATAGCTGTTGAACAAAATAAACCCGGAGTCCTATATTTGCAGGATACCAAGGAAAGCCTTTGAGCAGCCTGCTAGAGAGATATTCTCCTTTGTACAACAGCTCCTTCAAGCACAAATCCGACTTCTTAACACAAACCATCCCCTTGGAAGCATGGGACAGAATACTGAATCGTTTCCTCGAGGAAGGTGAGCAACCAACAATGCTCTTAGATGCATGGGGTGGGAGAATGGATGAAATCTCTGAAACAGAGACAGCCTTTCCTCATCGGAAAGGAAACCGTTTTAATGTCCACTATTTGACGGAGAGGTGGCCGGGAGACGACGCTGCAGTGAGCAAGAGGCATGTGAATTGGTTGAGGAGGTTTTACGAGTTCATGACACCTTATGTTTCTAAGAATCCAAGGGCCGCTTTTCTCAACTATAGAGATTTGGATATTGGGACGAATGTGAAGGGGAACAAGACGACTTATTGGGAGGCGAGAGAGTGGGGAGAGAAGTATTATAAAGGTAACTTCAAGCGATTGGCTTATGTGAAGGGTGAGGTTGATCCTACTAACATGTTCATGAATGAGCAGAGCATTCCTCCTCTTTTTCATTAAGTAGTTGGTCAGTTAAATGACCGATAGAGGTGAAAATAGATGGTTATGGGCAGGGAAGGTATGCACTTTGTTTTAAGCGACATTAAAAATAGTGAGCAAAGTGATGCATGCTTTTGTATTTGAGTTACTCTTGCGTTATGGCTTATGTTCTTTGTGAGTGTTTGTGAAGTTTTATCCAAAGAAATATTTGAGTTTCTCAACACCGTCAAATAATATATATATAGATGTATGTATGGATCATGTTGTTGTGCTGATTATCAATCTAAATTAGTTCATTAGGTTTTTATTTGTTAATGTGGAAAATCCAATTAATAACTTTGGAAGAGAAATATTAACTTGAACAAATTTGTTCAGTTCTAATTTGTCTGTGAATAACACCCAATGAATATAGTGTAAATAAGAAGAGATAGAGAGAGAGAGAGAGAGAGAGAGAGAAAAATGAACTGTAATCAATCATGTATCATTCATAAAATTTTCCCACTATTTATAAGGGAGATAGTACAATACTGATATTACATTTTTGCCCCTGTTTGGTAGGGATCCATATTAGGGTATTTTGAATATTTTACATATATGTGCTTATCGTTCAACTACTTCTTGACTTGGTTGGAAGAGAAATATAAACTTAAACAAGTTTGTTAAATCCAAATTTGTTCGTGAATCACACCCACAAAATATAGCGTAAATAGTTTGGGTGGGTGTTGATATTTTTGTTATTTTATATATATGGGTTTATCATCCTATTACTTTCTGGCTCGGCTGACTAAGCTTGACTAGTTTCCAGTTGATGGAATCAACTTGGTCAGCTGAGGTTCAGCGACATGGGTCGATTGGCTAATCTAGCTTAATTGTCAATCCTTAATCCCTGTTAAGGAGCCGCTTGAGCATCCATGAGATGGTTAGAAGTTTTGTGGAATTGGATCTTCTACTAGAGAGTAGGCTATCAATTAATTATTTTGTTTTTTTTAGTGGTTAGTTTGGATTCTATTTTGTCTTGTTTCAAGCCAAAATGGCCAATGCATGGATCATCGAGTCGCATTCCTCTCCGCCTAACATAGAAAAATGTTGTCGATCATCACTCTATGTCCATTTGGCCAGCTCACCTATGCCCATCATTTTCTCTCTTTTGCATTTGCTCGCTTCCCTCTCAATAATTCTGCAACCTCCGAAAACTTTATAACTGTTATATCATTTTTCATTATTTAGGTTTTTTTTTTTTCATTTATAAACGCATTTTTGCATTATTGAACTTTGATGCGTGCTAAAAAATTCCCGGCGGTAGAGTAAAGGATTATCGTCTTAACATTGTACGAGATGAAAATGAAACAAGCAGTGATAACTTCAGAAGTTTTTACGTGGAAAACCCGTAAAGGGAAAAACCACGGGGTCTGACTCAGTTGCGAAATCTACTATTGATTGATGATTGCAAAAATCCGATGTCCCACAAACTAGAGTAACTATATTTTTCAGATTATAACATCGACTGACGGCGTCTGGTTGGTGGGGAATGACGATGATTGGTGGTGATCGATTTTTTTTTTTAATAATGATCATAATGGTTGCACATCTTTTTAAAGTCTACAATAATAAAAATTATTGATTACACTCATTTTTGAGTTTATATAATAATGTGCATTTAATAACCAGAGCCTTTTTGAGCTATAAATAGGTCTAAAGGAGAGGGTAGAGGGACGTGTTGCAGCGTCGCATCGGGACGATGCATCGTGACAGGGTGTCGCGGCGATGCGTCGCGTTGTGGCGGTGCATCACAACGGAGTGCGCGGTGACGCGAAGCACTGCAGCTGTGCGTTGCATAGACACGTTGTTGCGGGGCATCGCAACGGAGCGTCACAACAGGGCATTGTAGCGTCTGTTGTGGGGGAGCATCGGGTTGTGGCAGAGCGTCGCGGCGGCACGTCACGGCATGCTGCGGCTGAGCATCGCGACGTGGCATTGCAGCGAGTATAGTGTAGGGGCCCGCAGGTGCACCGCAACTTAGCTTTAATATTTATTTTCTTTCTTTTTTTTTTTAAAGCTGTCCAACGGCTAGTTTAGGTGTGATGTACGCCTGTAACTATTTTAGCATCTTTGTCCCAATTCTGATATTCCTATCAAATTTTATGGAATGTTTTAAATCATATATCTGTGATTGGTTTGAAGTATAATTTTTCCATCCTTAATTAAAATTTACAATACATATGATATATTTAACCTCAGAAGGAATTTTAATTTTTCTTTTCAGTCTCCTAGAACTATTTCGTTAATATTAGTTGAAATTAGCTTCAGCTCAATTTGGACTAATAATCTATTAAAATTATTAATTTAAAAAATAGAATAAAAATATATAAAACTATATTTAAATGATATTTTAATATAAATAATAAGATTTAAATTTTGTCACAACCCTTAATATTATATGTCTGTATAACCAGGTTTTTCAAAAAGACTATTTGTTCTCGAAGAGCTTGTGTTTGACTCGCTAAAAAAACCAGCTGAACACAAACACATTTTTTGGGTTTGAAATAAAAATGAGTCGAACACGAACAATATTGTTTCTTAACGAGCTGAACACGAGCTGACCCTTGCAATCATTCAATCTCTGTAAGTGAATTTCAACTAATATTATCTAACGAGAAAAGTGTAAAAATAATCATCATTTTAATTCTAAAATTTATAAAAAGCATCAAAATAATTTCTAACAATTTAATTTAAGGTTGAAATAATTTTCATAACTTTAAAATAATCAAAAAAATATTTTTGATAAAGAATTTAAAATTAAAATAATCATATAAATAATTGGAGATTATTTTAATACCACTTTATTGAATCCCTTAAAATTTGGATATTTTAATCTTTTTGCATCCGTCCTGTTGTACGCCGACTGCCAGGTTCAAATGGGACTGACTCATTGGCCATAGCCCAACTGCAACGCTATTTCTATTCTAACGGATTCCAATTTTTTCTTCTTACGTTACTAATTATTTAATTTTCATTTTATTTTTTCTTAATAAATTGTTCGTTACAATCATACCCAGCCTCAAAATTACACTTTATTTAATAATGCATATGATCTGCACGTAAATGCATCTCATCTTACCTATACATTTAAAATGAATTCAGATGGTATAAATGTAAAAAGTGAAGTTTAGATGTTGGATATGTATGTGAATACATAGGAATTAGGTGGTATGCATGTAAATGCCCCTATTAAAAAATATTATTGCTTTATATTGAAGGATCGGAAGCTTAATACAGCACATCAGCAAATTCATTTTCTTTTGTGCATATATATATATATATTTATTTATTTATTAATAGTTTACTTGCATTCCACACAACTCTTATGTATTTACATATATATCAATTAAAGTTTAACTTTTATATTTATATCACTCAAAATTTTTCATATCGCATGAAGAATGCCACTATAACTAACTTTCAAAACGCAAAATACACGATGTTAAACATAGTTGAAGTGGTACAGGCGTAATATTTAAAATTTTGAGCGTAGGATATGTAAATACATGAAAATTGTATGATATGTATGTAAATCTTTTCAAACACTTTCATCTTCTTACATTCATTATATTTAGTCTAGAAAAAATACTTTAACATCCTTCATCTATGTATTAGGTCAACCCATTTAAATGTAAATGAGTCGGCCTAATACGTGGGATAAGATGTTATATTCTATTTGCAAGATTAAATATAATGAACTCGAGTAAACATGATGATTACATCAAATTTGAAATCTAATTCTGAATTTCTGATTCTGAAGTATTAAATATATGATTATCGCAGTCTGTTTTAAACAACTTTATTAAACAGGGGCAGAATGATCATTTTTCCAAAAACAGCTGTCTCACAGCTGTTTTCACTGAGTTGCAACAAATAAACAATCAGCTTTCCCGCAACAGTTTTCTGGGGCAGCATAGCTGCAGCTGAAAAGATGAGAAGCTGCAACTGCCCCAAACAGTCTCTAATTTAGACCAGCATCACTAGAAACAACTATAGGGAGATCCAGAGAGACTCTTAAAGCAAAAATAAGAGCAATATAAGCAAATCAAATGTTCAAAGGACTATTAAAAAATAGAAGATTGAAGCTTTGAATCATAAAATAAAATAGTAGATGGTTTGCCTTGTATTAGGATCTTATTAAATAAGGAAGGCAACTATTTAAATTTATCTCAATCGTGAGAAAAATTGAAAAAAAATTATTCCTCAAATTTTTTGTCGAAGCAATTATTTCATGACCGCTTTGCTTGTGTTGGTGTGAACTCGTTTTATGTTTTTAAGGGTATAACATTTATAATACATAGCATATTGCATACCATTACTTAGTTCTCATCTACTATTTTTTGTCCTCTTTGCGAATTTCACTTGATAATTAAGCATATTTTCACCAACAAAAAATGGATGAGAATATTTTGGTGATCTAATTATAAACTTTTGCTATGATTGCTCTTTACATTACCTTCTTGCTCAAGCTTGTTGACAAGCTCCTCCCTCGGTATTAACCTTTGTGATTCATCCAACATCTTCAAAATAAAAGTCATATGTCAAAAAATGAAAAATGTCAAAATATAAGATGATTGAGCATATGCCATAATACCAATATGAAGGGGGCAAACCCACGTAGGGTCCATGGGGCAATTGCCCCCCTCAATATCAGTTTTTCTCTTCCTAAAATATCACTTTGTCCTTCGTTGCCCTAACCCCTCTCACATCGAGTTTAGAGGGCAATTGCCCCTCCTCAGAAAAGAGACTGGTTTCACCTCTGAATAAAAGGGTAAAAGATCGTAAACAATGCATTTCATAACAAATAAATTTGAAAGAAAAGTTTTGATTGCTGACAATCATTACTCAATAAAATATCTTTGTATTATCTCACTCATGAAGATAAACTTATAATTAAGAAACAAAAAAAGAAGAGGAAATCAATGTTTTATGCTTAAGTGTTTGAGAGCTTGTTTTATTTTTTGCACTTAAATTATAAATGTTTATGAGAACTGTGAAGAAAAATCTGATATTTACTTGAACAGAGAGGTGGATTCAGTATTTTATTAAGGCTAGCTTTGTTCAAAGAAATTTTGTTTAGTAAAATCCTTGTTCAAGAAAGCACCTGTGTATTGTCTCATTAATGAAGAGAAACAAAAAATTAACAAAGGTAAAAAAAGCTTAAATCAGAGTTATAATATTAATTTTTCATATTTCAAAAATCATGAGGTTCTCAAATTACAAACTTATCAAACTGCCACTATATTTAAAAAAAGTTTAATTTTTATAAGAAAAAAATTAAAAATATAAGTTTTTTTGGAGTTCCCTACCATGAAAATAGATTCATCTTAAATATTTTAAGCTTAAATCTATCTGGTTAATCATAAAAATTTTTAATTTTAGCTTTTTTATTTAAATTCCAAAAATCTTAAAAATATAAAACTAATGATCGTCTACCATCTAATGATCCAATTAGGAGAGTAGATGTTTTAGATTCGACCTATGTGAAGAAAGATAAAAGTAGACCTAGGAACACTTAAGCATATTGTATAAAAAATGATTTTAATTTATTAGAATTAAATGATAATATGACACTAAATAGGACGTAATGGAGAAAAATGATTCATATAGCCGGCCCCACTTAGTGGGATTAAGGCTTTATTGTTGTTGTTGTCCAAAAATCTTAAAATTTTTATATATTTATCAAAAAAATATGAAACTTAATAATCGTTCTCTTATCGCCTAACTAAGTTCTACAAAAAATCCAAGACCAAATTTCAAAAACCCTTATGAAATAACCAAAATTAATGCTTACCCAAACTTTCACCAAAAAAAAAAATCATAAAAATAGCAAATTATAATGAAATAAAAAATATTTAATATGCACACAACACTTTCTAGAAAATAAAATTATATTAACACTTTTGGATGAAAATAAACAAACAGTCCTCCGAAATAATAATAAATTATAAATCTCATAAATTGTTAATAAAGTTTCTACCCCTCCACCCTCATACCTCTCAATGTGGTTATATTATCTTTCTAAAAGTAGGCTAAATTAATACACAATAAAATCTCATGTCGCGGCAATGAGAAAGATATGATTTTTTTTTCATGCATTAATATATCATTACTTCTATGGAAAAAGAAATACAATAATATCAATTTCCATATGAATAGATCATAGTTTCAAACTAGAAATCTCTAGAATTTGCCATGTTACTTCAAATCACACTTTTATTGAAGCCCAAGTAAAACTCAACTATATGAATAAGCCCTCATGCAATTCATCAGGGATAAGAATTAACTCAGTTCAGTCACAACTAATCAATTGAAGCAAGCTATATGGCCACCAAACCTAAATCTTAAATCCTTGGGGAGTCATCGTATCAACTAGCAAATCACCTAAATATTACATTCTAATGGAATTAAATTCTAATCCTTAATAAATTACACCAGTGATTGATGAACTTTTTTTTTTTTTTTTGTTAATTGATTAATGTCTAATCCATCCCTAGCGGATTACCCTAAAAATGTACCAACATAAATATCAACGTTCATTTAAGCAAAAGCCTTATGAGTATACTCACTATTTAACCTTTCAAATCAAATGACCACAATTAACATACTAAACAATATAGGATTCAAATGAAACTAACTCACTTATCCCAAATGAGTCAACCCAACATTTAATAACTTACCTCTGATGAATCTCTAAACTAGTCTACCAATTGTTCCCGAACATCAATCATCACGAGATGAGAAAAGTTATGTTAACCAAACTAATAAAAATATAATATGCTTAAGAATACCAAAACAAATCTCCATATACCCTACGTGATAGCTCTACTGAATAAATACCATTCTCTTTAAAACTATACTGTTCTTTTAATATTTTGAATTGAGTTTCAATAGACTCAATCTTCTAACCCATCCAAAAGGTCTATGTACTATAAGAGACTGATGTATGCTTTGCAATGATCAAGTTGATTTATTTTCTATTTGAGGCAACTGTAGTTATGTAGTTGTTGCAGAAGAAACTGTTGTTCAAAAATCTACATTCATTATTACAATTTTTTTTTTTCAAAAAGTTAAACGACAACTTATGGGCAACCACTTCACTTAGTCACTGTTAGAAATGGAGACGGTCCATTTGTCGCCTCTCTCCAACTATTCTCGCGTCCTACTTTATGAAGAGGTGCAACTTTTGGATTTAATGGGCCCCGCCACGATTAATGCTTGTAATAAGAATTGGTTTTTATAATCTCTCTTAAGCATCCAATTATAATTCTTCCACGTCTTCTTCACGGAACCGATCTGCGAGCAAGAAGAAAAGGCAGAGACTTCCTTTGGCTTTTGTTTTACAAAGAAATTAAACAAAAGGTGTGGTTCTCCAAGGCTTGGCACGTGAGGCTTATCGGAGAAAACGACAAAGCAAAACAGAGAGAATAAAGAAGGTTTTTTTTATTCTGACTTCTTCTTCTTGTTGTTGTTGGCTTACGACGGCGGAGGAAGCCGGCATCATCGAGGAAGAAGCAGCGGTAAAGGAATATATTGACTTTGTAATTTCTTGAAGTTGAGATAAGTGTTTCTTGTAAATTGAAGCATTGTGTTATAAATTCCTCAATTAGTAAAATCCTCTGCAAATCCGTGGATGTAGGAAAAAATTGTCGAACCACGTAAATCTCTCTATCTCTTTTCTGGTGTGAAAATTTTCATTCCTATTTTTATAGTTCGTCGTCGATCGTTGTTATTATATATATCTACCACAACAACTGATATCAGAGCCAATGGATGCAGACGAAGTGAAGGTTTCAGGGATCGAGAAATTTGATGGCACGGATTTTGGTTACTGAAGGATGCATATAGAGGACTACCTATATGGGAAGAAACTTCATCTTCCATTATTGGGGAAAAGACCAGAAATAATGGATGAGACTGAATGGAATTTGTTGAATCGACAAGTTCTGGGGTTTATTCGATTGACCCTATCGAGGTCCGTTGCACACAACATAGTCAAGGAAATGACTACTGCAGATTTTATGGCAGCACTTTCAGGTATGTATGAAAAGTCATTGACAAATAACAAGGTATATCTGATGAAGAAGTTATTCAATTTGAAGATGTTGTAAGGTACATCTGTTGCACAACACCTGAATGATTTCAATACTATCACAAATCAATTATCCTCTGTGGAAATTGAATTTGATGATGAGATACGTGCACTGATCTTGTTGGCTTCATTGCCAAATAGCTGGGAAGCTATGAGGATGGCTGTCAGTAATTCCAAGAAGGCTGAGAATGAAAGTGCAAATTGAAATTCCAAGAAGCTGTCAGTAATTCTGCAGGTAAGTCTAAATTGAAATTTGATGATAATCGTGATTTGATTTTGGATGAGGAGGTTCGAAGGAAAGATTCTGACGAGATCTCGGGTTCGAGTTTAACATTAAATTTTAATTCTAGAGGGAGATCATAGAACATGAACTCAAACAGAGGAAGATCAAAATCAAAGCACAGAAGCAAGAGCAAGTCATGGCATGGTCAGAAAGTAACTTGTTGGAATTGTGGCAAAATTGACCACAAAAGGAGGAACTGCATAAATCCCAAGAAGGCTGAGAATGAAAGTACAAATGTGGCAACTGAAGAAGCACATGATGTACTACTGTTGACAGTTCATAGTTCTGTTGATGACTGGATACTGGATTCAGGAGATTCTTTTCATACAAATTTCCATGAGGAATTGATGTTAAATTATGTTGCAGGTGACTTTGGGAAAATATATCTCGCAGATGGAGAAGCTTTGAATGTGGTTGGAATAGGAGACATCGACATTGCACTTCCAAACATTAACAGGTGGACACAGCAAAAGATCAGATGCATTCTTGAACTGACGAAGAACCTCATTTCTATTGGGCAACTTGATGAGTGTGACATTCAATAGTGTTCTCAAATAGCACCTGGAAGGTTACTAAAGGAGCACTAGTACTGGCTCGGGGTAAGAAAACATGTATGCTTTATATGACTAATGGTTTAATTAACAGTGTTGATACTACTTTTGCAGAGAGCACAGCAGAGTTGTGACATTGCAGACTTAGCCACATGAGTCAGAGAGATATGAAGGAACTTCAGTCTAGAGGCAAGCTACCAGAACTGAAGTCAGTTGATCTTGTCATATGTGAGAGTTACATTATGGGAAAACAGAGGAAGGTCAGTTTCTTGAAAAGTGGCAGGACGCCAAAGGCAGGAAAGCTAGATTTAGTACACACAAATGAGTGGGGACCTTCTCCAGTGGTATCTCTTGGAGGCTCTCGTTACTACGTCACATTTATTGATGATCACAATAGAAAAGTATGGGTTTATTTCTTGAAGCATAAATCCGATGTATTTAATGTGTTCAAAACTTGGAAATCCATGGTTGAGACAGAAACAGGCTTAAAGCTAAACTGTATGAGGACTGATAATGGTGTTGAGAACATTGATGGTGGGTTCAAGGAGTATTGTGCAGCTCAGGGCATCGGAATGAAGAAGACCATTCCAGGGACACCACATCAAAATGGTGTTGTAGAGCGCATGAACATGACCATTAATGAGCGGGCTAGAAGCATGAGATTGCATGTCAGACTACCACCTACTTTCTGGGCAGAAGCAGTCAGCACTGCAGTTTACTTGATCAATAGGGGGTCATCTGTTCCATTAAACTGTGAATTACCTGAGGAGGTATGGAGTGGGAAAGAGGTCAAATTTTCTCACCTTAAGACTTTTGATTGCCTTTCATATGTTCTTATTAATCCAGATGCTCGTAGTAAGCTTGAAGCTAAGTCAAAGAAGTGTTACTTCATTGGCTATGGAGATGATGCATTTGGATATCATTTCTGGGATGATAAGGATCGGAAGATCATAAGGAGCAGGAATGTGATTTTCAATGAAAATGTTATGTACAAGGATAAGTCCAGTACAGTTTCTGAAATAACACTGCAGAAATTTGACTTGGTAAAGTTTGGTGATTTACTAGAGGTCACAGTGTAGGGCAGAGATGCAAGTGATGAGGAGAGTGGGTCCAGGGCACCCATTCCTATTGTTCCGCAGTCAGTTTCAAAGCAGTCTACTCCTACAGTTGCTATTCGCAGGTCATAAAGGGCTAAACGTTCTCTACATCGTTATTCTCCTACTTTGACAGATGGTGGAGTACCTCAGAGTTATGAAGAAACCTTGCAAGATGAAAATTCGAGCAAGTGGGAGCTGTCCATGAAGGAGGAGATGGATTCTCTGTTAGAGAATTAGACTTAGGAGCTGACAGATCCTCCACCAAGGAAGAAGGCATTACACAACAAGTGGGTGTACCGGGTGAAGACTGAGCGTGATGGCAGTAAGAGAAACAAGGTTAGACTTGTTGCAAAAGGTTTTTAGCAGAAGCATGACATTGATTATTCCGATATTTTCTCTTCTGTGGTGAAGCTTACAACCATCAGAATGGTACTGTCTATGGTAGCTACTGAAGATCTCTTTCTTGACCAGTTAGATGTGAAGACAATTTTTCTTCATGGAGACCTTGAAGAAAACATCTATATGCACCAACCTGAAGGGTTCGTGGTACATGGAAAGGAAGACTCAGTTTGCAGATTGAAGAAGAGCTTGTATGGCCTGAAGAAAGCACCTAGGCAGTGGTACAAGAAGTTTGATAAATTCATGCTCAATGCAGGGTACAACAGATGTTAGGCAGATCACTGTTGTTATGTCAGGTATTTTGACAATTCCTATATCATCCTACTGCTGTATGTGAATGATATGCTTATTGCTGGGACTAGTATTGATGAGATCAATAATCTGAAGGAGCAAATGTATGAGCACTTTGCAATGAAGGATTTGGGAGCTGCGAAGCAAATCATTGGCATGAGGATTGTCAGAGATAGAGTCAGAGGCACGTTGAGACTCTCTCAGGTTGAGTATGTGAAAAATGTACTTAGCAGGTTCAATATAGATAAGGCCAAACCAGCTGGGACACTCTTGGGCGATCACTTCAGACTCAGCAAGAATTAGTCACCCAAGTCAGAAGAGAAACAAGATCACATGTTTAAGGTTCCTTATGCTTCAGCTGTTGGTTCACTTATGTATGTTATGGTTTGCACTAGACCGGATATTGCCCATGCAGTGAGAGTTGTTAGTAGATACATGAGTAATCCATAAAAGGAACATTGGGAAGCAGTGAAGTGGATCTTACAGTACCTAAGAGGCTCTTCAAAAAATTGCTTGTGTTTCTCAGGAAAGAGTTCAGAGGTATGGGGCTATGTTTATGCTGATCTAGCTGGAGATTTGATACTAGAAGAAGTACTACAGACTATATTTATACTTTTTGTGGCACTACAGTATTATGGTGCTCAAATCTGCAAAAGACAGTTTCTTTGTCTACTATAGAAACTGAGTATATAGCAGTGTCAGAGGCTGCAAAAGAGATGATATGGCTACAAGATTTCTTGGAAGAATTGGGCAAGAAGGATCAGAAGGGCATTCTCTACAGTGATAGTCAGAGCACCATAATCCTTTTCCAGTAATCCAACATTTCAGTCCAGGACCAAGCACATTCTGATCAAGTATCACTTCATACGGTCATTGTTGGATGACACAGTTATTGCTTGAGAAAATTTGTGGAAGTAAAAACCCTGCTAATATGTTGACAAATGGTGTTACTCTTGAGAAACTGAAGCTGTACGCAGCTTCAGTTGGTCTTTTAATTTGAAGACAGGGGCCTTGAGTTGTAGAGGTGGACGATAACACATTTGAAGGGTGACGCCGCCAGTGGAGAATATCATTTTGAGGAAGAAGACGTTGTAGTCTGTGAACCGGTCTCCAAGTGGGAGATTTGTTAGAAATGGAGACAGTCTATTTGCCGCCTCTCTCCAACTGTTCTCGCCTCCTACTTTATGAAGAGGCGCAACTTTTGGATTTAATGGGCCCCGCCACCATTAATGCTTGTAATAAGAATTGGTTTTTATAATCTCTCTTAAGCATCCAATTATAATTCTTCCACGTCTTCTTCACGGAACCGATCTGCGAGTAAGAAGAAAAGACAGAGACTTCCTTTGGCTTTTGTTTTAGAGAGAAATTAAACAAAATGTTGTGGTTCTCCAAGGCTTGGTGCGTGAGGCTTATCGGAGAAGATGACAAAGCGAAACAGAGAGAATAAAAAAAAAAGTTTTTTTTTTATTTAGAGTTCTTCTTCTTCTGAGGAAACCAGCATCGTCGAGGAAGAAGCAGCGGTGAAGGAATATATTGACTTTATAATTCCTTGAAGTTGAAATAAGTGTTTCTTGTAAATTGAAGCATTGTGTTGTAAACTCCTCAATTAGTAAAATTCTCTACAACTTCGTCGATGTAGGCAAAAATTGTCGAACCACGTAAATCACTGTATCCCTTATCTGGTGTGAATTTTTTTGTTCCTATTTTTTTGCTTCGTCGTCGATCGTTATTATTATATATATCTACCACAACAGTCAGGTCCACTACAACTCATTGAGAAAGCAAGAGTTATTTCCCTAAAAACCTAAAATGCTCCATTAAAAACCCTTATCAAGCCTTATTGATGCATTGATTGAGTTTTGCACTCAAGTTATATCATATATACTATGTTGTAATTATTCACCAAAAAGAATATTACAAAAAAAAAATGCAGATATGCAAAATGCCTTTCATAAAATTTCTCTTATAAATTCCCTTCAAAATATGGAAGCAATGTCTCCTATAAATTAATAAAAATGTCCTTAAAATATATAATTGAAAAACTTATATATATATATATATATATATATATATATATATATATATATATATATATATATATATATACATATATTTAAAATGATTGGCTAGAGGCTATGATACGAGCTCCCAACCAACCTCTATGTGCCTAACTACTCAACTTAACCGCACATAGGCCCACAAATAACATCCTTATATTAATATATTCTCCAATGACAATTATATGATCTTATGTTCTTACTATGAAACCCTTCTGTTAACTTAGAGCCAACCTAAAATTGAAGAGTCCAACACCACTAGCTTATTAAAAGCCCATAGACAACAAAACCACTCATGCAAGCTCTTCTATATATATATATATATATATATATATTAGCAATGAGCCATAAAATTTACAAAATCAAAATTAGAAGCTATTTCTCACAGAAAAAGAAATAAAATCTCCCTAGAGCAAAACAGCAGACTTCGGGAGGCGGCGAAGAACACAAAACATTCCCAGAAACTGCACCCCAGTTCTCCAGAGTCAGCTGGTCTGTTGATTTCCCTACAGCAATGAGCCCACTTGACGTTGAAGAACGGTAGAAGCTTAAAAATCCTTTTCCAAATATGAGCACCATGTTAAGGACATGCCATAACATCAGTGCAAATCTTAAGAGCCGACAAGGAATCCCAATATATTATTATATATAAAATAACTAGATTGTGCTAATTTTAATCCGTTTCCAAATGTAAGTGGAAGAGGTTCAATCTCTCCGCAATCAAGAAATAAACCCTATCAGTAACGGGAGGATGATCGCGCCAGCCGCCAAAAGCCAATTTATGTATAGTTAATCATAATGGCTTGTATCTATTGATACCCTAAAAAGAAGCAGATTAAATAATTATAACAAGACAATTTCCGAGTAATGCTCATCATCACTCTTTAATCTACTTCCTAAAGAGATATGCTCTTCTTCATCAGATTGCTTCTTCTGAACCCAATGGGGTTTGAAGTTCTTTTTAACGCATGCATTTACCGCTATCTTAATTTAGATTATTCATCCTTATTTCTTTTATTGTAAATCTACAACATCAAAACAGTTGCAATAGAAATATCTTTAAAATGGGAGCATCCAACTGCCTTTCACTTCACTACAATCAACTCCAATCTACAAGCAACTCAGGGTCTGATTGGGACCACTGTAGCTTTTTAAACAAAGTCATAATGCTACTGCAGTGGATATTATTGCAACTTTCAAGTAGTCGCCGCAGTTAGTCACGTGAGTTATAAAGCGAAGCTTTGCACCACATTTCTTTGAAAAAAACAGACAGTCCTAATTTTACCAAACACAAAAGCACAGTATGACACCTCATTGCCACCATAAACATGAAACAACAACTTATGCTCCAAATTTGTCATGCATCAGTTACTTCCATGACCAATGATTTGTCCACAGTAGCTTTTACTAGTGTAAAGATAAGAAAGATTATGTCCATGCTAGATTACACAAGGAAAAGTCCCAAATAACTGAGTGGAGCAGAATCGCCCATGTTGGATTAACAAAATTGAAGTTAAATTTACACCAATTTTACATATTCATCTTGAGCATAAATGATTAAGCACAAATCAGTTTATATGGCTCACAGGCCAAACAGATTCAGAGAAACACCACAGAGCAGCACTCAACAGAGAACAGCGTAAAGACCAGACTAAGAAAAGCTGGTACCCCACTTTTAATTAATTTAAGTGAGGGGAGTGCAGAAACAAATATACAGAAGTCGTATGGGAAGGAAGGAGGAAGGAATCCACCATTATTCTGCATTCCTTTGTCACACTTCAAAACTTTTACTATGATTATGAACATGTTATGTGAAAAATTGTTATCTTGGTCGAGATTTAGGTTTTGAATCATGATGGCTTGCTAGACATGGGTGGAGTCCGTGAAGGTGATGCGTCTGGGCTCTCAGAAACCTCCAGCTGTGGAGGCAGAAGATTGAGAAAGCTCCCATGGATGGGCTGGCTAGTAGGAGATTCAGTTTCTGTAGAAATACAAGGATGAAGATTGAGATCAGTTATCATAATTTCGACCAAATTGTGGTGCTATTAAGAAAATTTAAGAAAAAAGACGATACAAGTTCAGTTGTGTTAAAACATTTACCAAATAAGGTTTTGATTGAGGGCCTCTTCGGCTTGTTACTTTTTTTCTTCAACTCAGCTGAAAATGCGGCATATTATTAAAACTAATTGAAATAGAGCAAGTAATACGTGTAATGAAAATGCAGTAAGGAAAGAAAGGATTACTGATGCCGGGAAGTTCATAATCATTAACAATATCGTAGTTCTTGTATGTATAACCAACGAAATTCACGTCCTTGGATGGAAGCATCTGCAAGGATACAAGATCAAGTTTATTGGTTTTATCTCAACATGCAGAAGTTATTGTAACAATCCGGGAACCTATTCCCAAATCAAATAGACAAAAGCAAATGAAATAATATACCTGATACTTTCCAAGCATTATGGTCTATATCAATAGAAAGGCTAAAAATACTCAACTGCAACATTTTATTTTTCATAGGTTTGCCCCCAAATTTTATTTTCTGCTATTTTCAACCTTTTGAAAGTCATGTGATGCAGAATATTACAGTAATAGTCACTAGGATTTTTTTGTTTCTTTTTGAAATACTTATCAAGTATTTATACCTTAGTGATATTGATATGGTGAGGAATTTATATATAGCGTAATTTTAGTGCCAAGCATTTAAAGCTAAAATTTAAAACAACCTAACTTACTCCTTAAGACGATAGCCAGCACTCACCCACTCTCTCATAAAAGCCACTTGTCCTCTCCTTCCCTTGAAAACCATAATTAAGAGAGTTTTAGATGCCTTCTCAGAAGCTTCATTCAGCTCTTCAAATTCCTCAACAAAATTGTTTTGATTTCCTTCCCAAACCCTTGGTCAACACCTCCCTCCTCCCTTTATCTTAATTTTATCTTATGCTACACATCCATATATTGGCTTTTGTGAGGGTTATTTAATTAATGAAATTTGGCTATGCGTTGCACATTCTGGTTGGTTAAGGCTCATTATTATCATTATTCTTCCTCCACATTGTATGTTCTTAGCTCTCTTAACTTCTCACCCCGTATTTTATAAAATACCAAAAAAAGAAAAAAGAATTAACTTTCATTAAGTTTGCATTACTTCATGAACCTTCAACCAGTAGCAACTATAAACATTTGTTCATTTTGATTAAATGGAACAGTAAACTTTTCAATTTTAAAATTAAAAAAAAAATTCATTTAATCATATGCATTATATTTGATAACAAAGCAAGGTCATCCTTATTTTTTTGCCAAAAAAATTATCTAGTTTCTTTTAATTTGTTCTCTACAGTTGCATTTCCTACAAAGGTTGCTAGTTATCCTCACATTTGATGGCGTTTACAAACTAAAATCAAGTGAATTTCAATAAATTACTGCTTGATTAGGTTATTTAACTTACTTTGGTTAAAATTGTCTTACATTTACATTGAAATTTAAAAGCTTCCACCCATAAATCCATATTAACGAATTAGTTACTCCAACCCTAGGTAAATTTCCCCTTAGCAATAACCCCGAGCTTGGTTACTTTGCGAAAGAAAACTTTAGTGGTCATCCATATCAAGGTTGCCATATAGATTGTAGGTGTGATACCATCCTCCTTCGCTTACAAGAATAACAAGAATGCATGATATCCTTTCGCTACAAATCAGATAATTGCATGTCCTACCTTAAAATTAGACTTTTTAAGCCTCAACCCAAACCAAATATGAATCAAGCCACGCCCAATGAGAATGATAGTGCAATTCACTTCGAAATCTAAACACCTCCTCCCTAGGGTAGCAAATGAACTGAGCTTTCAACAAGCTACTCATGGTTTGGCTCGATTAAAACACATTTAGTTTGATTAATTAATTGAACGAGCTTCAACACTTTCATAGATACTCTATTACTAACTAAAAAAGCTTGAACAAATTGTTGTTTCATTCATTTATATTCATGGACAATATCATTTAAAGCTCATTAACAGACAAGAATACAACTCGATTACAGCTCGTTCCCGAAAATTATTATTTAAATATTTTTTTTCAAAGATCATCAAGCATTATCTGATATTGCTTGTTATTTTTCCTAACAAGCTGTCATATAAAGTTGGAGTAAAGATCGATTAAAGTTCAACTAAGGCTCATTTAATTTGTTAATGAGCTGCTCATCAATAAGCTCGATAATCCCTTATATGAATCATGTTTAAATCATGCTTGAATATGATAGTTATAAACGAGCTCAAGATGATAGTTATAAACGAGCTCAAGCTCAAACATAATCTTAAAAGCTTGAATCAAGCTCCAATCGTACTTGAACCGAGCTCGTGAAAGCTCTTAATAAATGAACTTGAGCTCGAACAGGCACTAGCTCGTCTTGACTTTGCAACTTCACTCCCGCCTTCCTAAAGAAGGCTTGAGAAAATGAAGTAAGATAGTTGCGCAGCTGTTATGATTATATTAATCCAGATGAAGTTATATATTGACCACCCTGACTAGTCAAGTGACTGATAGGTTAATATGATGGCTAAATGCCTCATCTCATGCCACAAGCATGACACTAACAACACTACGATGGGTTTCCTTGCAATCCTGATCATCATAATATCATCGTCATGTAATGAGTGAGATTTTAATGACGAAATCAATCGAAAGTCAATGGAATTCTTAAACCACCCTCTCCTTTTCGAGGTCAGCTAGACCCAGAAGTTATCACAGATTGACTCGCATACAAGGAACATTACCGCACCATTTTGAAATTCCTAGATGCTGTTTAAGAATTGAACCTAGCAATGAGGTGTTATGGAATGAGAAACATAAGAGAATGTGTGAAGTAGATGGAGATTGGAAGGGGAAATCTGATAACGGCTGCAGTCCTTGAAGAAAAACAGCAAAGAGGAGTTCGGCCGGCGGCTAGCTATGCACCGACTTCAAAAAGTTCCACCGCCCAACATCTTCAAAATACAGAATCACCACTTGAAAGAAAAAGTAATCCGCAACAGTCCAAATAGGAAAAAAAAGGTAAAATATCTCCAAATAATATAAAACCAAAATAAGTGTGCAAGCCAAGTTCTAAAACAACATACTTATACTAAAATATAAACCAACTAAAATATAAACCAAAAATTAGAAATCAATATATAATAAATAGGGTCCACAAGAATAGGCCATCCTCAGTAAGCAAAGGAATTCCAGCTACAGGTTCTCATAGAACGGGATTTCAAGTCCCACGCCCGTCCCGCCTATACGGTGACCCGAATTTCCGATCCCTCCTGGGTAGGATAAGTTCCACTCCCACATCAGATACGTTGATTGGATGGCCATGTCTGAAGGTTAATAATTTAGATTTGCAAATTGGGTTGACGTGCAGCAACTTCATTGCTTGGGCTGTCAATAGATTAGAGCATGGGATGAGATAAAAGAAAGTCAGAAACAAAAATTCCTTCTATTGATGTTTTATGATAAACTCATTGATGAGTTGACTACCCTATGCCTATGATCCCTATCTAATGTTATTTACATAACTAGACCCAAGAGGCTCATGACTTGTTGTGACGTCATCAAAGATTCTAAAACCGTAATCTTGAAGTTCCACTCTAAATTTTATATGAACATCCATCCAGCATTGCTCACCGTAGGGATCTACACTATTGAAGATGCTTTCCTTTAGAAGTTGCTCTAAGTCTGCTAAGCAGTTGTTTGCTCCTGAGAGAGTGATCAATCCATAAGGGAAAGTGTTTTTGAAACCTCCACTTCCAAAAGCTCTAGATATCAAGTGCTTCACATGTGGCAAAAAAGATCATTATGTTAGCACTGGTCCCTATTAGAGTTTTCATATTGACCCTTTGGATCTTGATCAACACAATGATTAACGGAAGAACAGGTCAATTTTGACCTTGTGAGGCTGAAAATGAAGTCGAGGCACTAGATTGGTCTCACTTAATCTACTGTTCGTTCAGTGTATTTAATCTACTTGGTGTTACTATTTGGTTACATTGTACGTCACCAATATTGACTTTCGAAGTGATTTTTGACGTTCCCATCACAACATGAAAGAGTAAGACTAGAGACCTTTTTAGAGTGGCACACACTTGTTCCTCTCGTTTGACATGAAAACCAAGTGATCAGGCAAGCTCAGCCTTTGGGAGTATATAATGAATACATGACTAACTTGGTGAGGCCTGATAAGTTGCAAACTCGTCTGTAAAACCATTTAAATTGAAAAACACACAGAGCCTAAACTTGTTACCAAAGAACCAGCTCATTCAACTGTCAGACTTTTGTCGAGATCTAGCCACATAAATTTCTTGAACCCTAACTATAGGGGTTTTAATGCATCATCACTAAGCTAACTCTGATATCTTCTAAAACAGATTTCAGCAGGCCAAGGTTGCAAAGTATTATAAATCATATTGGCCCGAGCAAAATTAATTTTGTTCTGCTTAAACAATTGAGCTTTAAATGGATGGTTTTGCCCATTTGTCAGCCCTTATGGTAGTTTTAGGCTCGTTACAGTTGACAACACGTCACACCACGGCAGCACAAAAGCGGCCAAAAAAACTAAACCAAATAGGAACTACTTGCAAGCTATGTAGAAGATTAAGTTGTTATTTTTAATAATAAAATTATAACATCATAGTCATCGTCATTGTTATATTCCAATAAAGTTAGTCCACTAGGTCAAAAGCTGCAAACAGAAATGAGGAGTAATCCTTTTCTTAGAGTCATTTCCAAACCCAAATCAAATTAGTAAGGAACAGTAATCCTTTTCTTACACTGTCATTTTCCGAGGCCGTTGCAATGCCCTTCTAATAACCTTGTAACTAAAATTGTCAAATACATCGCACGTACAACAAAAATCAAAAGAAGGGCAAAGAAAACTACAATTACCTTTCTCCAAGGACCGGACTTTGAAGAAGTTTGCAATGAAGCTGTTGCCTGCATCAAGATAATGATTAGCATGCATCTCAAAATCTTGAAATTGCAATGAACACAACACATCAAGATAATGATTAGCATGCATCTCAAAATGATGAAATTGCAATGAACACAACAAAACAAGGTAAACATTACGCCATCTATTTGACTGCTCTGCCAGGCATAAAATGAGGAAAAAAACCATTGAAATAAAAATGTAAGCAGAATACATGCTAAAGACAAAATAAGCAAGTAAAAACACAGTATAGTGCAGAAAAGTGCCCAACGAAAAGTACTGCTTTCAACCCAGAAGAATGCAGTTTGGATGAGATTTCAAAGCGGTTTTTATATAAAATTCCAAGAGGTCAGGTCAGAAGATGACATCTGGTTGAAAGCTCCGTTTCTTTTTCCTATTGCATTCTCAAAATAAACAGAAGAAAATGAAACTTCCCCAGGAGGTCAGCTTATGATTTCTAGCAGGGGAGTCACTTCTCAGTTATCTTTTATTGAGCCAGACAAGATTTGAATCAACTAAAGAAGGATTTATGAGTATTCTTTTATTTTAAATCGACAAGCTTTGAATCATCAAAAGGATTTCTCAGCACTCCATTCACACTATTAACTGGCTCTCGAAATACAGCTGTGATAGACGAGTTTCCAAGGCCACCCACTTCGAATAGTCCAACATGCATGATTGCTAGCCAAATTCAAGTTAGTTAAACGAGGTTCAGGCTCATTCAAGCACGATTCATTCCTTTGTGAGTTGCAAACATTATTGAACATGGCCTACTTGATTTCAACGGACAGCGATGGTTCTGGTGGGGTTATAGCCTTGAATAGTTCCTGAAGAGGTAATTATGCAAGTTTAATAATAATTATTATTGTAATAAAAAATAATAATATCTTGTTCGAATCTTGGCTAGTTCATCATCATGTAGAAAAAAAGCTTCAAATGGGTTTGAAAATCGAGGAATGCCCATGTAAGAATACGAGACGTGGCTCAACCTCACAATGGATTAATAGACTAGATAGATGATGTGCTTAAATAATTGAATAATGTTATAACTGGATTCAAATATTCAAATCTATGGTTCACGAGTAGGGGTGTAAACGAACAGAGCTAGTGTTCATGTTCGAAATGTTCGAACACATCACTGTTCATGTTTGGTTTGTTTAACAAACCGAACAAAAAAAAAAAATTGTTCGTGTTCATCTTGTTTGCTTATCGAACGAATCGAACACGAACTTCCTGTGAACCGAACACAAACTGTTCACGAACAACGAGTTTTTTTGACAGTCATAGCTTTGATAGCATACTTCCTAAACATGAAACAAATTGATCAGGTATTCTGTACACAACAGGTAATCCATACTTCCTCAAAATGAAGCAAACTGAATAAGGCATTTGGGATTTTTTTTAGGATTTTATTTTAATATACAGTATAGTATATTAATTATAATATTATAATATTTATATTAATATAATTAATACTATAATATTATTATTGTTATTAATAATTTATCATATATTATAATTTATATAAGTTTAATTATTTAAAATATGATAAATTTTTATAATATATAATTATTTTTAAAATATCATAATTTTTTATATATAATCATTTGAAATTATTTTATATTTCGAACAATAACGAACCAAACACGAACGAACACATCATTGTCCGTTTTTGGTTCGTTTAACAAACCGAACGAAAAAAATTGTTCGTGTTCGTCTCGTTTGCTTATCGAACACGAACTTCTTGGCGAACCGAACACGAAATGTTTGCGAGCAACGAGCTTTTTTGACAGCCCTATTCACGAGTAATGATGGGTTTGATTTAGGAACAAGAAAGAGATCATGAGTCAGATGGGACACTGATGGTATGTCATGTTTGGAGTTGATGTTTACAGTTATACACAAAGAAAAGGTAAACTTTTAGAAAACTGCACACAAATACCTGTCCAAACACTTCCCCTAATATCTTGTGCGGGAATCAAACTTCCTCCTTTCTCGACCCCACCGAAAAAAAAAGAAAACTATCACTGCATATGATGCAGGTGTGAAACATCCAGCTCCAGCAGGAACGAGCTAACTCCAGTGGGAGCGAACCCAAGATGTTCATCATGGGGCTGCTCAAAGGACCTGAACTGGTTCGGCTCATGTTTTCTCCAACCATAATGAGTTGTCCAACCCTTTAGGGCTTCTAATTACTTGCTTTTATTAGGATTAGGTTTGCTTTGATAGTTCTGTTATATATTTGTTTTTGTTATTAACTGGTTTGGCGGACTTTTGCTTTTGTCTTATGCTATCCAGAGACTATTTCCTCCATTTTCTTCTACTAGGAGAGTCTTAGTATATTCTTCCTCAAGTGGTGAATTTGTATCTTGAAGAGAACGTGCGGTAGATTCTCACCATCAATCGTAGCACACTGTAAGTGCCAGATTGGTGTTTCTCCACCTTCTTCCCTCTAACGAACAACAACTGTACTAGATTTTCCAGCAGGAACGAGCCAACTCCAGTGGGAGCGAACCCAAGATGTTCATCCTGGGGCTGCTCAGAGGACCTAAACTGGTTCAGCTCATGTTTTCTCCAACCATAATGAGTTGTCCAACCCTTTAGGGCTTCTAATTACTTGCTTTTATTAGGATTAGGTTTGCTTTGATAGTTTTGTTATATATTTGTTTTTGTTATTAACTGGTTTGGCGGACTTTTGCTTTTGGTTTATGCTATCCAGAGACAATTTCCTCCATTTTTTTCTACTAGGAGAGTCTTAGTATATTCTTCCTCAAGTGGTGAATTTGTATCTTGAAGAGAACGTGCGGTAGATTCTCACCAGCAATCGTAGCACACTGTACGTGCCAGATTGGTGTTTCTCCACCTTCTTCCCTCTAACGAACAACAACTGTACTAGATTTTCCAGCAGGAACGAGCCAACTCCAGTGGGAGCGAACCCAAGATGTTCATCCTGGGGCTGCTCAGAGGACCTGAACTGGTTTAGCTCATGTTTTCTCCAACCATAATGAGTTGTCCAGCCCTTTAGGGCTTCTAATTACTTGCTTTTATTAGGATTAGGTTTGCTTTGATAGTTCTGTTATATATTCGTTTTTGTTATTAACTGGTTTGGCGGACTTTTGCTTTTGGTTTATGCTATCCAGAGACTATTTCCTCCATTTTCTTCTACACGAAGAGTCTTAGTATATTCTTCCTCAAGTGGTGAATTTGTATCTTGAAGAGAACGTGCGGTAGATTCTCACCATCAATCGTAGCACACTATAAGTGCCAGATTGGTGTTTCTCCACCTTCTTCCCTCTAATGAACAACAACTGTACTAGATTTTCCTTCTTCAATCCATGCTGATCCTAAAATTTTTCCATGTTACCATTCTTTAACATCCCTACACTTGTCTGGATCCGCCTCCTCAAGTGGTGAATCTGTATCTTGAAGAGAACGTGCGATAGATCCTCACTATCAATCGTAGCACACTATAAGTGCCGGATTGGTGTTTCTCCACCTTCTTCCCTCTAACGAACAACAACTGTACTAGATTTTCCTTCTTCAATCCTTGCTGATCCTAAAATTTTTCCATGTTACCATTCTTTAATATCCCTACACTTGTCTCGATCCGCCAACACCTCTAAGAATACTAGAATAGTGTCATTTGGTATCAAGAGTCAAATCATTGTTCCCATTTCAAAACCTAATCCTAAACCTTCAATATTTAACCTTACTACCTCCACCAAAATCACTCTCTATGCCCATCACCTAAACAAAAACCCTTAGCCAAACTTAGATCAACAACCATATATGAACTCTTTCTCCTTGGTAACTGAAACCCAATAGCGAGGCGAAAGTTACCATGCCTCCAAGGAAAAATGTTCGAAGAGTGCCCTAGGATGAGATACTATCCAGAGATTTTGCCCTCATTTTGCGAGGATCTTTCTGAATTGGGGTTTAAGGTTTCCCATAAATGCAAGCTCCTATAATTAATTTTATCTTCTAGTAATAAAACAGTACTTCCAATTAAAACTAGTCATTAAGCATTGAATGATCAATATATAGTAGCAACAGATACAAATTTTATGTTATAAAACTTATCACCTCGAGCTTAAAGTAGATAGTGGGGGGAATGCTAATGAACCCGATCAAAATCCAAAGGTTCTGTCAACTCAGGTTATCGTGGTCCCTGATATACTTGGTCAGCGGAGATACTCGGCCCAACCTAATATAATGATCCTTGTCAGTAGTCATAGCCATAAGTTGTCTTGTCCAAGGACCCTTGTAGATCTTAGGTGAATGTTTGTCCAAGGGGATAAATTTAAATAGATCGTAGCCGACTGGAGACTTTTTATCAATCAAATGTATCAAATGGTTCGCAACACAAATAGTAGAAACTCATAGCATAACATACGAGTTGGGGCCATGGTCGTAATATAATGATGTCATTTGAGGACAAACTATCAGTTCATGGATTTTGGTTTTAACCGTTATTTTTTATGGAGTTGTTCGATCAAACCATGCAAAAAGCGGACTCTGACCACATCCTTGCTTGCGTAAGATTACATTGAGTGTGAATATATTGATACACTTGATGTGATATTAGTTTTTTTTAGCAAAAATTAATTAAAGATTTGACACACCTGACGAACTATTGTCGAGGGTGGAAGACATTCGCATTAAATCTTTATGTGATTGATTTTAATTTAAACATTTTGATCTGCTTTCTTTAAGATTGTAGGTGATTGATTTTAATCTTGAATATTTTGATTTGTTATTTTGAGAATTTGATTTGGAAATTAATTTAAAATTTGATCAATCAATTAAAATTTTAAGTGAACACGATCATCCTCAGGGATTTGATTGCTTGATTTGAACCTTGTCGATTTTACATCTATTACATGTAATAGACCAGGTTATTGACATATGATTGAATATGAATGTTGTCAACTCTATCTCACTTACAAAAGATCAGGTTCATAGATTATATCATTTGAGTTCATTTAAATATACTTTGAAACTTGAATTTAAAAATAACCTCATCTGAATTTTTTCATCAACTCATTATCACCGATGAATTTGGTCATTTAAATATTTACGTTTAAAATTTATTTGAAATTTGAAACTTGAATAGCCTTGTCAAGTCTAATCCTTAAGGGTAAGGGTGCGTTTGGGGCAGCTTAAAACTACGAGCGGTGTTTTAAAACCTTTTGTTTTTCATGTTTCTCCAACTTAGGGCAAAAAGGCGTTTTTAATTTGTTAAAGAAGCAGCCCACAGGGATCATCTCGTGGGCCGCGTTTCGTTCCAGATTATTCCTCCGCTGCCCTCGCCTCGCCAGTTAAACCTATTGCGCTCCTCCTCTTCCCTAGCCGTGTCTCCCTACATCTTTGGCAACCCTTCTCGACCGATAAACACCGCCTTTTATTCATTGCTTCTTTGTGTTTTTATTCTTCCGCTGCCCTCACCTCACCAGGAAAACACAAACGCTGCACTATTCTTCCCGGCTATGGTAGCATTAATTGCTCCTTTGGATTTTTATTCTCCTGCTGCACTATCCGCTCCTCTGATCTCCTTTGTGGGTTTTTTTTTTTTGCTGTGGAAGATGAATTTGGTAAACTCGTTGCAGCCTCTCTGCTCCTTTTTGTTCTTTTTTTTTCCGCTTAATTTTTTCATCTATTTATGTTCTTTTTAATGTTCTAGAAAAAGAAATATATTTGACATCTAAGTATGGTTCTTTCTTAAACAAGCCTCGACTTCTGTAGGATTAAAAGGGAAAATGCTGCACAACTAAAGCATAAATCTGTCTCTAATTGATGCTATCTCTTTTGGTTTTGTAGGAGATTATAATTTGCTTTTAGAACTGAAACCTAATGTATGGTTTTAGACTTTTAACTTCATATTGAGTGAATGTTGCGAAACTAAATGCTGATGTTAGAAAAGGCTTAATCAAAATCAGGGGCAGAAGCAATAATGAATTGCTATTGCAGTGGAGATATGCAAGAGCTAGGATATTTTAGGTTTTCATGTTTACTGCGTCCCTTAAGAATCTCTCGTGGCAAAGGAATCATAGCATACAATATTGGTTGACATATGCGCTCTTTTTTGTAATGCATTTGCAAAATGGACCGCATCAATTAAAATGCATGTTCCTATTTCCAGATCAGAGCCAAAATAGTTATTTATCCAGGAACAGCTGCAAATCAGTTGTTTTCGAAACGCACAAACCAAACAGCAAGCCAACTTATTAGAATAAACTGCTAATCAGCACCTTATCAAAACTTATCAGAATAAGCTACTTATCTGGATAAGTTGGATGAGCTGCAGCCAAACAAGCCATAAAAGGATCATACTAGGTAATTTGGATTGGCAAGTTCTTCTATTTGTGATTTGAATATTATTAAAAATTATTAGACTTATCAACTCAAAATCTTAAGAAAAGAATCAGATTAGTTAAGTGGAACTTCCAACCCTGCCCTAAAGACAAGACGACCTAAGACTGCATAATTTAGTTGTATTGGATTTTATATTTAAAAAATGAGGATCCTTTGCTTTTAACACAATCATAGAATATTCAAAATGAGTGAAATAGAAATTTTATTTTAACACATGCAACTTTTTAAAATTATTTAAATTTAAACACCTATTCAAATTGGTTGAGCACACATGGGTTGTTAATTTCATTTATTTGATTATTTTATATAATTTTGCTTGTCTTAAAGCAGTTTACATAATTCTAAATCAGGAATTGAATAAAGAATTGCTTTAAAAGACATGTAAGACTTGAATTTATATAAATTTGCCTTATTGAAACAATATATTAAATACAAATGTAACACTTAAAATCATCCAAACTTAGCTAAGTACACCAATACTTCGTCATTTAGATGCATACGCATGACTTAAAAGCATTTGAACAATTGAATAAACATTTATTTGCATACTTTTTTTGGACTTTACATTTGGATTGAAATATAGCCTTCAGTTCTGTGAAATTTGAAATCATGCGAAACAATAAAATTTCACTTGGTTGTTGTATTATTGGATAACATGCAAAATTATATTTTGTGCTTTAAAGAGTCATCTTTTGGTTGCTTGCAAATTGGAGTTGCAGAGTTATTGGCTAAAGTGCATAATTAAGTCATGGTTTAGCATTTAAAACTGACAATTATGTGCTTGAATTTAGCCTCACTTAATGTATCCATATAGATCACATAAAAATTCATTTGCATTAAGACATATTTTCATTTAATCACTTTAAAATATGATCGAATTTGAAATCAGAGAATTCTAATTACATTAATCTGTGAATCATTCAATCTTTCATAAATCTCATATATGTGCATTTGTTTGTTCTTTTAAAATATCTTGCTTTATAGTCAGAGTGATTTTCTTGGCTCTTGTAATTTATATTTTCTCTTTTTAGATTTTTATGTCATTTTAAAGTCCCCAAATTGACCAAATTTAAAAATTATTTTTGCAGGTTTAAAAGCTAACATTTTAAGTTATTTTGCAAAGTCAAAGAGTTCAAATTTTAAAGTCATTTGCAAGCACAAGTCGTCTGAAAATTTGGCATCCTCCAAAGTCATCCCCGCTTGGGGATCCAACGTTGAGATGAGGAGCCTGAAGGAGCACCCACACAGCCGCAAGGAATGTTTCGTGGAGCGCTAAACAACAAAAGAAGCGGCGTAGCTAAGCATCCAAAACTTAACAAGTGGCGTAACTAAGCCACTCTACGTTGGGGTTCCTTCGCCTTCATGGCTTTAGATCAATGAGCGTGAAATAATTACACTGGGTGTCAACGTGGTTATGCGACGAGCAGTTATCTTTACAGTTTGGATTAAAGTCCTTAATTCAGAGGAACGACTCTTACGCACACAATGAACTCTTGAAGGGCTTCTACATGAACGATGAAGTCCGAGAGGTGGATTTCAGTACATGTGATTTTTCTTGTGTGATCAAGACAAGATTTGAAATGAAATTCTTGTAAATTCTAGTATTGCAGAGAAAGATATGAGGAATAAAACTCTTTTTGTACATTTCTCCTTTCGTAGTAAAATTTTGGTGTGGTATAGCTCCGCGATTTTTCCCGTTAAATCTTGATGTTTTTCTATGATTTCTCTGTTATGTTTCTCTATTCGATAATTTATTCTAAATTTCTCAAATCGGTGTGATTCAATTTTTCACAGTGTGATTTTGATTGTAAATCAATTGAACCCCTGAAAATTCCATCTCAATAAGTGGTATCAAAGTGGCATTATGTTTTGAAGATTATTTGATTTGAGTAGAAGCAATAGCCAACGAAGCAAGATACAAAATGGAAAAATTCAATGGATCTAACTTTGCATTATGAAAAATGCAAGTGGAAGATATGATGTATCAAAAGAAATTGTTTTTACAAAGAATCACCAACAAGTTTGAAACAATGAATTTGGAATAATGGAAAGAGTTGTGGATCAAACGACCATAAGTTTGATCCGTCTTTCACTTTCCTCGTTCGTTACATTCAACATAGTGAATGATAAAATTATGATGGATCTCATGGCAGCACTAACAAAGATGCTTCGAACCAGGTTTTTCTGATGAAGATATTCAATTTTGCCCCTACTTCCACCACTGATGATGTTGAGATCAAGTTGTCTAATGAAATAGTCTGAAAGCTTAGAAAATTAAGACACGTTTCAAATCTAAAGAAAAATCTAATCTCGATGAGCCAGCTGGAAAAGTCAAAGCTCGTGACTACTTTCATAGGTAATTCATAGAAAATTACCAGGGGGCAATATTGATGGCTCGGGACAATATTGAAGGCACACTTTACTTGATCAATAAGATGGTAGAATCCATTGATGTGGCTCGAACCAAGGTTGATGTAGGTCTTTGGCACCGCAGGTTTGGTCATATGAGTGAGAAAGGCATGAAGTCTTTACTTTCAAAGAAGAAACTTTAGGGTTTGAAATCTATGAATTTAGATTTAAGTGAAGATTGCGTATATGACAAGCAAAAAAAAATCTCTCAGGTCAATGGTGAAGTCAAGAAAATTGAAGTTAGTGCATATTTTGTATAAGGTCCAACTCTAGTTCAATGCATTGAATGATCCCATTACACTTTCATTGAGGATCACAACAGAAAGTTATGGGCTCACTTATTCATGCAAAAATCTAACGTATCTAAAGTGTTTAAGAAATGGAAAGCCATACTAGAAAATGACATGGGCTTGATGTTGTAGCATCTCAAATCAGATAATGAGGGTGAGAATCGTGATCAAAGATTCAAGAATTAGTGTGTTTTAGAGGAAGTCATACATGAGTTTACTATTCCAAAAACACCGCAGTAAAATGGAGTAGCTAAGCGTGTGAACAAAACCAATCACAGAGCATGCCAAGGGTATGAGGTTGCATGCAAGCTTGCCAAGGCAGTTATGAAGAAGCGTTGAACACTATTGTATATCTTATCAATCATGATCTATTACTACCTTTGAAGGAATAGTTACCTAAAGAAGCATAGAGTGACAAATAAGTAATTTGATCTCATCTGAAGGTATTTGAGTGTTTTGCATATGTTCACATTGAAGTAGGGTCCAACCAAAAAGATTTTCGGGGTGATCGGTATAAGAGTGCGGATATACTGAGATTATCTCAGGCACAGTAAGTTGAAAAGATCATATAGAGGCTAAATATGGACGAGGCAAAACCAGTTTGCACCCCCTTAAGTAGTCACTTCAAGCTATATAAAGAATTATCGTCTAAGCAGAGCAAGCTTACATGGGGAGAGCTCCATATGATTCAACAGTTGGAAGTCTGATGCGTGTTATGATATGTACAATACCATATATTATATATGTAGTGGAAGGGCTCAGCAAGTACATGAGCAATTCAGGTAAGCATTATTGGAACGCAGAGAAGTCTCGGTATTTGGCAGGAGATTTGGAGAACATGATACTTTTCATTAGAAGTGCAAAGATAGATTTACAAAGATTTGTAGATTCAAATTTGGCAGGAGATTTGGATAGAAGTACAATAGGGTAAATTTTCACTTTAGGGAACAAAGTAGTGAGCTGGATTTTCGAGCTATAGAAGATCGTTGTACTATCAACTACGGAAGCCAAATACATTGTTATCACTGAGGCTAGCAACGGGATGGTTATGGCGGAACTGGGCAAAGAACAAGGGATTGAAAAGATTCATAATGAAATTATAAGGGTTATTCATCTTACATTAAATATTGAATGTCATAAAATATTTAGCTAAGGTATCACTTTATTCGCCCTCACTTAAAAGATGGGCAATTATTCTTGAAGAAGATACACACAGCTTAGAATCTTATAGATATATTGACTTACGTGGTGACTACCGAGAAATTGAAGCCATGCTTGACTTCCGTTGAAGTCTAGAAAGGATGAGACCAGGGACAAGCCACACTATGGTACATAACTATAAAGATAGTACAATATGGAGGTACAAATCTAGAGAAGAGGTGTTGGATGTTATCAATCTCTAAGTAGGAGATTGTTGAGATGTGGAACCTGAATGAACACCACAAACTACAAAGAAGATTTCTGCAAAGTTACTAGGCAGAACAACTACACCACAACCGAGCGTAGCTACGTCGTGACTCCTTTGCTTCGTGGCTTTGGATTATTGAGCACAAAATAATTATGTCCGGTGTCAACGTGGTTACGTCGAGAGCAATCATCTGTACAATTCGGATTAAAGTTCTCAATTAAGAGTTCACCAATGAAGAATCTTACGCACATGGTGAACTCTTGAAGAACTTTCTATAGGAGCGGTGAAGTTTGAGGCAGATTTCGGGGGTGTAAATTCTCTTGTATGATCAAGATAAAATCTAGAGCAGAATTCTTATAACTTCTAGTATTGTAGAGAGAAGATCTCAGTAGTAAAAATTTTTATACATTTCTCCTTTCATAGTGAAATTTTAGTGTGATATGGCTCTGTAATTTCTTTCCGCTCTCGGGTTATTCATGTTAAACTTGGTGTTTTTTCTGTGATTTTTTTTTTGTGTGCATGTTCGATATTTTAATCAAGATTTCTCAAATTAGAGTGATCATATTTGTTGCGGTGTGATTTTGATTGTAAATCGATCGAAACCCTCAATATTCCGATCCCAGCACCCAACTGTCTATAAGGCGCAATGGTCGGTGTCGTTAGCATTGCGGCCGTAGTGGGTTCTTCTAATCTATTGGTATATCAGACGCATATGGGTTTTTGATTTACTTGCATTAAAATAATTTGAGCACAATTTTTTTACATTTAAGCCTTCCCTTGTGAGGTGATAACAATGACAATGAAGCCAACAATCCAAGAAGTAGCACACAATTTTATTTTATTTTTTTTGTATACACTCTGGTTTTCCATACATAATATAAATATATATATATATATATATATATATATATATATATATATATATATATATATATAAAAAGAGATTATTCTATTACTGCCTGAATTGGTGTGTGATATTGAGTGACATAAATAAAAGGAGCAGAGATGTTCTCGATTTGGGGTCGAATGCGAGGTAGAGAAACAATCAAAGAGTGAAAGTTTGGGGAACTCAAGTGGTTTTTGTGTGGTCAGAATGAGAGGGTACAATTTGTGGTCAGGAGCATGGACAAATGAAGTGTGATTTTACCATGTACAATTCATGGGACCAGGAGGCTTGAGTAGACTTTTGAATAGCATAAATACCATAAAAGATCACTTGCAGGTTTTGATTTTTGCTTCGCACATGAAAACAAACGGACAGAAACATACAAGCGAGTGTAGGCGTGCCATTTTGAAAGACGGAAGAGCAACTCGATTCTAGCGTTTGAACAGGAATGCATTTCTGAGGATTTCATACAAAGTGCTACCGTCATTGCCTTTCCCGCTAGCTCTTATCGTGATTGTATCGCAAGTGCTAGTGTCGAACAGAAGGGATAGATGAAGGCTAAGGCTTCCGCGACTTTCGATTTTGCAAACAGAACGCAGGGAGTGATTGTAGAAAGCATGTGATCAAGAGCAAGGAGTTTTGGAGATCTTAATGCGCAATGATCCCATCATTGCTTTTCCATCGAAGGGCACGGGAAGGAATTTCGGAGACTTCGTGCCAAGCAATCCAATCATTGCTCTTCCCACTACCACTAATTTTGATTGTAGCGCAAATCGCGATCACAAGAGGGAGCGAAGGCAGGAGAACATAAGAAGCTTTCGTATGAAGCGACTTGTTAGTGAAGAGTTGGTTCTTCTACGGCTCCTGCATCATACAAACACAGAGAGAGACTGCAAGCGGAAGGAATTTGAAGATTATTGTATGTTGTGATCCGATGTTGCTTGTCGGCCGGATCGCGACCAGAGCAGAAGAAGGAAGATCAGTTGGAGAAGTTAAGTGTGATTTATGAATCCAAACAATGAAAGTTGGAGATAATGTATTGCTCTGTTGTGATTGCTATCACCCCAGAAGACACCATCTCTAGAAGAGCTTTGAATTATTTTGTAATAGAGAAGAAGCCGAGGGAGAATTTATTGGGTGAACTAGGCAGAAGCAGGTAGGAATTTTTAACTTGCTTAATTAAGTCTCCCTTTTTCTTATTTTATTTTTAGGGTCAACAAAATGGGTTGTTGATGATTATCACGATAGTTACCTGTTAATGACGCCTTAATGGTCCCCACCCACCTAATTCATCATTACAACCCTGTATGTCCTAACATCCCAACTATAGTACTATATAGCCCTAGCATAAAAATCTTTATTGAAACTTGGTAAACTCATATATATTAGCTGCTTCCTAATGAAACTTTGGAAAAGGAGTTTATTAAAAATTAATTATTATTATTATTATTATTATTTAACTAGATTGCCATCAATTATGTAATTTCTTATTACATGGATTATTTGGAGGTTAGAAATAGGAACTTAATGCAAGTAGAAAAAATATTGAAATACAATTCTAGTTTTCCTCTCCATTGTGTGTTGATCGTTGAATATATATTTTTTGAGTGTTTAACAACTGTCCATGAGGGACAACGGCTTGTTGTTGTTGTTGCTGTAACAAATGTCCATAAGGGAGACGCCTATCACCATTATGAGGCTTAATTCTTCCCTCTGAGGTAATTTATATTCTTATTCTTGTTATTTTTTAAATAGTCATTGATATTTGCATGCCCATTAAAATTCTACAATGTAGGTTGTGTTGATTTTTTGGGGGGAACATGAACATGATTATCGTTGAATGGTATTATTTTCATTGTGTTTATGCAAAATCTTTTAATTTTTTAGCCATTGCTACATTAATTTCTATAATAATTAAAGTGTGTTTGAAGTCTACAGCAAAGCTTTACAAAAATTCTAGAACTTACCTACTACATGCAAACTATTTTTATTTTCTTCTTGCATCTCATCCTAGGTTGCATTGAGAAATCTATATCCTCATTTATCATACGGTGAAACTACAGCAAATTAAGGAAACCACTTGGAATTTCTAAGAAAACTTTCAATAATAAAATGCACAATAGAAAAGATGATTCTCACTAAGATAAAAAAACAAATTGACTTGAAATTAAAGAAGTATGTCCGCTTTCAATGAAAAATTTTCAATGCATAAAAATCTACTGTTCATGCGCATAGGAAAAAATAGTGGGTCAACAGAGTCCAACTAAGGTTGGCTCACCTCTTCAAATTTCTCGAAGTTCTGAGTATCCAACTCATCATTAACCTCTGGCTTGAAAGCAGCTTCCATCAGATAAAGCCGGTCCCAGTTAATATCCTTAAACCAAGCGTGCGCCTGATTTTATTAACAAGTTAATAGTGACATTCAACTGGAAAATGGACGCAACAATATAACAGCATGTAATATTTATCAGGAAAGACCTTTATTTCATGGGCTCCTCTGGTTCCGAGCCTCTTCTCCACATTGCATAGCAACTTGGTAATTAGATCTTTAGCTTGAGGGGACAGTTTTGCCTCCACCGGAAATTTTAAGTGAGTTTTCCAATTAACTATCTGTGATGTTCAGGACAAGCAGACTGCGCTTAAAAGATGCATGATATTTCTTTAGAAGCAGTTGTTTTAATATGGATCTGAGTTAGATGCTAACAAGTATCAAAGACTAATAAAATCATAGATAAAAAAGCAAGACCACTTAGGCTAATGAAAACAAATAAGCTAAATGACAACAACAGTTAGTTCTGAAATGCCAAATTGACAAACCAATAAGCTTGAAATTTGAAATTTTACAAATGAGTACCGTTGGAAAAATATGAAGTGAATTCACACAACTTTGTATACACCTGCTAAAAACCTAAGAATATAATTGAAAAGTAAAATTAAAATACAACCTTTCTGCAGGTTGACATTGGTTCTTCAGAATAAAAGGGAGGGTAGCCCACAAGCATTTCATACATGATTGCTCCGAGAGACCACCTAATGAAATTGCAATCAAGATTTTTCCAGCTCCAGGGAGAGGGCATTGATAAAATTTTCTAAAGCATCATTTAACAAGAACCTACCAATCACACTCCATACCATATCCTTTCTTCAAAAGCACTTCTGGAGCAATGTAATCAGGAGTTCCAACAGTTGAGTAAGCCTGCAAGCAAAAAATGGTTAACAGCAAATTAAGCTTCATAAGTAAAAAATTATAGCAATTAACCAAACGTCTATCATAATAAATCGAAAATATGTCAAATCAAGTAAAATATTGGCAGATCCAACACGACAGATATCAATGAAATAAACCTCAGTTGACTCAAAAAAGGAAAAGGAAAGAAAAAAAAAAAAAGTAATGTCGAGATGACACCGTTCTGGCATCTAGAAGGTGTATGTGAATCGAAATAAATGTCAAATAAGAGAAAACAGAGAAAAGAATCTCCAAATAACATGAACCAAAATAAGGAAAAAAAAGTACCAGAACCAGGTTCTACATAATATATTTATATTTCCAATGCAAAAGCAACCCTAACTCTAATTTTCTTTTAAAAAAAGCAAGATAGCAACCTCAAGTCCCTGTGGGGGCAGGAAAAATTCCATATCGAGTCGACTTGAGATGGTTCCCCCACAATTACCGTATCCCGATCCCGTCTAGGCAGGATATGCTTCACACCTACGTCACTCTTACCAAATAGGAGAGCCTTTGTCTCTCCTATGGAGGCTTTTGCATCCTCAATTAATATCTTTCTAGGGCTCCTAAAAGGAGTATAGAAGGAGGTTTATGTGAAAAGCAAGGGAAAGAAAATATGCAAGATTAACAATATTTGGAAGGGGTATAAGGTGAAATTCGTTGTTGGATAGCAGATTCGGCATCAGTCGGAGGACGGCCCAGCTGAAAACAGTGAGGCATGGTATTGAGAGCAAGGCCGTTCACCATCTATTTCTGCACAGGCTACAAACACAATAGTTGCAAAGAAAAAAAAAAGTACATCACTCAAAAGCCAAAAGTCTCTCAAAAAAAGAATAAAAACATGCAAATAATCTCATAATGGAAAATAACCTAATTAATAATAAATAAATAGGAAAAAAATCAGAAAATGAAAAAAAAGAGAGGAAAAAAAAAGTAAAAATTGGCGCTTGTTCCCCTATCGCATCACAATCGTGGCTTCCCGAGATCACAAAGAAACACGGGATTCCATGGACCGCAGAACCGACACTCCTTGTCACTGATAATACAGCAACAAGTCAACGATATTGAAAGTAGAAAAAAAGTTATAGCCCTTACATAGATCAATCTTGTACGTACTAACATTTATTTTCTTAGCAATCCTGAGTGGGCCGCTAGATCAAAATTTGAAATTCCCACAAGCACCTACAAGAAAATCTCATTATTCAGTCTAATCCACACTAAGCCACCTTCCTTGAAAACCACAGGCTTTCTAGATCTTGTTTGTGAGGGATATGAAAATTTTGATGCCTTAGACTCTCATTTGTTGTTGAGAGCTTTTGTATTTGGTACTTCAGATCAGATTTCAGAATGCAGGTCGAATTGTAGATTAGACAATACCCAGACAATTTGCCCACATCTTGTGAGGATATTTTAATGTGGGTTTGAGGATTCTTATAGGCGCAAGCCCCTATGATTAATTGTCTCTCCTAAAAATATGAGAGCATTTATGATTAAGGCTAATCATTACACATTGAATATTCAACATATAATATCAGCAGACTTAAAGTATAGATTATAAATTTATCACATTTAGTTTAAAGCAAATCGTGGAGGAAATAATAATGAACTCAATCAAAGATCTAGTGATTCTGTCATCTCGAGTTGTAGTGACTACTGATCTACTTAGAGAAGATAGTCGACCCAAAGATAGTCGACCCAGCCTAATTAAAAAAATCCTTGTCAGTAACTATTGGTTGGGTTGTCTATAGATCTAGAGTAGATGTTTGTCTAAAAAGACAAATTTAATAAAACCTTAGCTAGGGGTGTAAACGAACCGAACACGAACGAATAGAGCTTGTGTTCGTGTTCGTGTTCGGTTCATTTGAAATTTAGTTTGTTTGAAATAAGCTTGTGTTTGAAATTATTCGTGAAGTCACTGTTTGTGTTCGCTTGTGTTCGTGTTCGGTTCATTTGAAATTTAGTTTATTTGAAATAAGCTTGTGCTCGAAATTGTTCGTGAAATCACTGTTTGTGTTTGTTTCTTAACGAACGAGTCGAACACGAGTTATTTGCAAACAACGAGCTGATTGATAATCATAATATTAATATATATATATATAAAAAATATATTATATTAATTATATAACTTATATTATATAAATATATAATATCTATATTAATATATTATTAATATAGTATATTAATATATTATTATTATTAATTTATTATATATTATAATTTATAAAAAAAATTTGAAAATACCATAAATTTTTTATATATAATTATTTTAAATTATTTTATATTTCGAACACGAACGAACACATCACTGTTCGTGTTTGGTTCGTTTAACTTACCGAACGTAAAAAAATTATTCGTGTTTATCTCGTTTACTTATCGAACGAATCGAACACGAACTCCTTGACGAACCGAACACGAACTGTTCGCGAACAACGAGCTTTTTTTACAGCCATAACCTTAAAAACAGAAGATTGTGTCAATCAAATGAACCCTGAGGTTCACAACTAAAATGGTAGAGAACTATTAGGAAACATAAAGGATGCAATCATGACGGTAATATAATGACGTCATTTGACAACAACATGGTCAAAGAGATGTGATCGTAACAGCTATTTTTTATGAAGCAATTGGGTCAAACCATGCAGACAGAGAACTTGGTTCACATCCTTACTGCCATGAGATTACTTTGAGTGTGAATATAGTGACAAACTAGAAATTACATTCAGTCTCTGTAACTGAAGTCAATTAAAAATTTGTCACCCTCGACAAATTATTGCAGATGATAGATTGATTTTGTTTTAAGTTTTGAGTGATTTTAACTTGAACATTTTAATTTATTATTTTAAAAAACTTTTAGTCAACACGGCCAACATTGAGAATTTGATTGCTTGATTTGAATACTGTCAACTTTAAGTCTTGCCTGAAAAAATTCGAGTTTAATATTGACATATAATTGAACATGAATCTTGTCAATTCTATCTTACTTACAGAGGATCGAGTTCATAGATTATATTCTTTACTTTGAAACTCAATGATGAAAATAGATGCATCCGGTTAATACTTCAATTAACTCTGTCATCATTGAGGATTTAATCATTTGATATGAACATTGTCAAATTTGCCCTGCTTACCGAGGATCGGGTTTACTATTGATATATGATTGAACATCAAGCTTATCAACTTTATCTTACTTTAAGAGGATCAGGTTCATAGAATTATATCAATTGAGTTCATTCAAATAGACTTTGAAATTTAATTTGAAAATGGACCCCGTTGACCTCATTTTTAGTGAGGTCTTAGCTTTCTTCCCGTTAGACCTTAGTGATCTAGCTTTATGAATTCTTCATCGACCATCCTAACGGACTAGTACGTGAGCCCACCTCCCATAGAGCTTTCGAACCACTCCTGACCCATTTTGTAAGCACTCGCATGAGTAGATCCCAAGACTCGACTCTTTGTCAGAAGCGGCGATGACTAACATGTAGAGGGCTCGAAACGAGCTTCCCTAGATCGACGCGCCTTAGCGTGAACCCTTAACGCCGAGCACTCGACACACCACAATTCGACACCTTTTTAGCCCGACCGTCGGCGAACTTGTCCGGACGACCCCGGATGACGAAATGGACCACACAGATGTGTCCGGGACGTCGAATTTAGCTAGGAAGAACACCCATATTGCTATGGTTCCGCGTGCGAGCCATTAGCACAAAAATTGATGCACATTTTTTTTTAAATTAGCGGGGCGTGAGTTCAGGCTCGACCCATGTTCAATCTAGGCTGGATTCGAGCCGAACCTAGAGCTAATTTCCTCACTCATCTCGATTTTAAAATTCAAATTTTAAATTTGAAATAAATCAATTAATTTGGCATCGATTAAATTAAATTCAAATTTATTATTTGCCTAATAACACAACACAAGGATGGAAAGCATTCAATAGCCCGCCTAATGCCGTAACGGACATTTTCGAGAGCGCGGTATAGAATTTGGTCGCCCCCGGCGCTCGCCTCTCTCTTGGAGACGATTCGACCCTCGTTCCCGTACCCGAAACTCCTCTCTCGCGAACCGAAGACCTCGCTCGTCTCGATACCTCTTCCCCTCTCGCACAAGCAACCCGTTCGCCTCCTTCCTCTCGCAAAGGAAGCCCCCCCTCGCTCGCCTACTTTCCCTATCGTGCGACCGTAACCCTCTCCCGCACCGCGAACCCTCGCTCCCCTTCTTCTTCCCCCGCGCGGAACAACCGCTCGCCCCGCCTCCGTCTCTCGCGCAGGCCCTCACGCACACAAAAACCCTCGCTCGTTCTCGCTCGCCGCACGGAACCTCTCGACCCCGCACGGAGCCGCTCACCTCTCTCCCGCTCCTCTCCGCAAACCAAAGCCCGCGTCCCCGCTCTTCGACGTAAAGCCTCGCGCCGCTCGACGTTTCCCGCACCGAAGGTCTCCCGCTCGGCTCTCCAGCTCGACATTAGCTCCTCCGCACACCTCTCCTCTGCAACGCACGGAGGCTGCTTGCCTCTCCTCTGGACCGCGACTGGCCTGCTCACCTCTCCCTGCATGCGATCTGGATCCTCTCCGATAACTGTATTTGTTGGTAAGCATTAACTCGTATCATTTAATGATTTCTATGATTCTCAAATCAACGGTTAAATTGCAGATTTCCTAAATTAAAGACAGATTTATGAGATTTGAATTTTTTTTTACTCATCCTCTATTTCCATTTGTTTTATTATCACCTTTTTATCTGTTCACAAGTCTCCAATCCCCTTGATGCTTTTCGTTAGGATCTCTTAAACTTTCTTTTCATGGGAATATTCGCATATGCGCCTCTATTCTTATGTACGTATATAACCAATACCTAAGGTCTGGACATTTATTTATGAAGAAAAATTTCGAGACACCCGTATAGAAGTTCATGAGACATTGCTATCGGGCCCGTAGCAGATAGCTCTTTGTCGAGGTCCTTGTGCAAGATGAACTTCGATCCCATGAATAACGCAGAGGAATACATAGGACTTGCGTTTACTGCTTCCTTATTTGCTAGTATCACTCAAGTTGTTAAGCTTTTGAGACTAGGCTTTCTTATAGGCTTTTTATCACATGCTGCAATTATTGGATTTATGTTTGGTGTAGCCATACTATTGACCTTCAGCAACTCAAAAGGTTTTCCTGGCATACAAAAATTTACAAAATAGAGACATAATTTCTGTTATGAACTTATTAAGCATGTGGGAAAGGAGGAAAGGAAGTTATTTTGGCTGCCCACAATTGCGCTACTAATTTCTGTTGTTCTGACTCTTTGTACCTGTTGGTGGGAAGTTTTAAAATGCATTGTCCTGGGCTTAAAAGCTGCTGCTTGGAAGCACTAAATAAGATTGCTTCCGCTCTTCGTTTTAACTGTTTTAAGCTTTAAACGCCGATTTCGATTTACACACTCGTCTCGAGCTTTAAAATTATTGTTTGGGGTTTTTTTTAAATTGTTGTTTGGAGACTTTTAAAATTACTATTTTCGGAGTTTTAAAAGTGTTATTTGGAGCATTTGAATTCTTGTGGTTGTTTAAAGCATTTTGAAATGATTGTTTGGGATATTTTAAAATTATCGTTTTTTTTACTTCAAAAGTGTTGTTTCGGGCTTATTTCATGAAGATTTTGAGCATCATTTAATCACTCGATTCACATGTCGATGGAAACTTTAAATGTTGTTATTTTGGCTCATTTTCTTTCTTTTGTTTGTTGCTTTTTATTTTAACGTAAGTCATAAAAAATAGGGAATTTCCGATTTAATCGGAACACTTAGGAGATGTTTGAGGCCTAGCTAGAAAACACTTACAGTGAGTGTAGAACACCTTAAACCCCTCTAGGCACGAGTCACAACATGTGCTCTCTGACTCTAAGTCGCACACCCTAAGTGAGAACCCATCCTCCTAGCCCTTCACCGCAGCTTCCTTGACCTAGAAAGCACACCCTGCAGCGAGAGTCATCCACCTAATTCACAGTACAGCCTCCTAGACTTCAGAGAGCACACCCTAGTGCGAGAGTCACCCACCTAATCCTCACAGATGCTTTCTATACCTGCAGGAGCACACCCTGTGCGAGAGCCGCCCATCTACTTCACCGTACTTCCTAAACCTCAGGTGCGCGCGCAGTGAAACCTCATTTACCCAACCCACAAGATAAACTTCCTAAACCTGTGAAAGACACCCTGCGTGAGAGCCCATCCACCTAACCTTCAAACGTACAGCTAAACTGCAGACTCAACCCTAATTCACAAGTCGATCAAGACACTGTACCGCAGAATGCACCGAGGCTTGGTTCACCCTTCCTTAATTAAATCAACTGCGAATTCCCTAAAACGACTTAACCAATATCGAAACCCAACGCACCGGATTCGAGTTCGAACATTACACTCAAATCCTCCCAGCAATCGTGACATTTGTTTTGCCACATATGGATCATCTGACCTGCGTGAGTCTGCAGGTTTAGATGGCGAGGCGATGATAATAACGTTTATGCGTGCTACTACGAGGATACGAGGATAATTGGAATAAGTATCTCCTACCTCGAGTGACTCTCCATAGTGGAGAGGAAAGGACCGACGATACTATTCGCCGACTCTTGCTAGATTGTTTCCTACGATCTTGAGGTCGTTAGTAGTCTCTAAGACGATTATAAATGACTAACTCATCGACTCTATTATTTTACAAAATATTTTACAAAATAAAAAAATAAATCTCTTTGCGTGTTAAAAGTTAACTCGTATATAAAACTTAAACAACAACTTTCGTATTTGAAAATTAAAGTAATTCTTCTTATAAAATATATAAAGCGTCCACTTAGCAATACTTGATCGTTAGCATGACTACCCTCCTAGATCGTCGGCTCGTAACTCTTATCCAAGGCTCTGGATAAGACACGGCTCAATCTCCGAGCTCTCACCTCTACCGATGCTCTTATACCTGCTTCGATCTTTCATATGTGACTACGAGTTTTGCTTACGATTTCTACGACTCGTTTTCCTTATTTTCTCGACTTTCGTATCTGATTTCCTCGCTCGTTTACTTTTCGTCAAGCTTTATTTAAATCCACCGCAAATCATACGAAGCTCGCAATACTAGTCATGCATCGGTAGTAGATGTCCGTACACATTTACATTTTAAGTACTCGCAATTTCATTTGTCTACTTTATCGCACTTTACTTTCCAAAGACTTTTATTCGTCAACAATTTACTTTACTCTGTACTGCAAAACCGAAAACAACAACAAAACCCGAAACATCGGAACACACTCGACAAAACCCTTCGAACCTTAGACTCAGATCGCATTATCTAGAGCAAGCTTCGGAGCTAATTCCATGGCAAAGACAATGATGAGCTCGGATTGAGCAACAAGAGGATCTTCTTCAACAAAACTCTTTCTAGCTTTAAATACAAACCTATAGTGACTTCGATAGTAGTTCGCGCCAATGCAGCGTAAACCCTCACTCTCCTCTTGTAGCTTCGTGTAACCATGTCGCGGCAAATGTAAGTTCTAACTCGCTTTGGGCTTCGAGGTTGTCGTACGTGCACGACGTAAACCCTCCTATCTCCGACTGGCCATTTGCGTAATCGAATATTATGCAAGCTGTAAGTTCCAAATAATAAAATCGACAGTGATTAAACACTAAACGACATCTTCTCAAAACGCATACCTACACCATAGATAATAGGAAGTCACTCGGCTCGCCTCGGATTCGCATGACATCCCCTACATTTTCTTTCCTTCGACTCCCGAAATAATCGTCATTATTCGAGCCACTCCCACTCGCTTTTCCACGTCCTACCGCGAAAACCTAAACCCTCGAATTCTCGAGCAGTAACCACCGATCATTATCGAGAGCTTTCAAACGACACCTACCATTCGAGATGTAATTAACTATAGTGCTCGCTCTATAGTGAATCTCGAACCTGCAGTAAAATAAACCCTACCTAGTCTTCTATTGAGTAGGAACTCGTCTATCACACATAAAGGTTCGCAGATCAAACTGGATGTCACTAGTCCTTAATTCAGATGATTCGTGCCTACTGTCGCAAGATACATTACTCTTTCGAGAAGTCAGTATCATTTCGTGACATCGAAGCACGATTACGCAAATTATCTGACAAATGAGATCCAGGCGGTCTCATTTTTCAAACTTAAAATACACTATTTTCAAAACTACTTTCAAAATCATATACCTTTTTATATTAAACTAAATCACTAAATTTTATATCTTTCAAAAGAGCAAAAAAATGTTGGCCGACAGACCCCTCCGGTCGAAATCTTATATCAACTCGTCATCATCGGGGATCTGATTATTTTGATTTGAATCATGTCGACTTTACAACTTATTTGTAAAGGATCAGGCTTAAGATTATTATGTGATTAAATTTGAATATTGTCAACTCTATCTTATAAAAGATCAGTTTCATAAATTACATTATTTGAACTTATTTAACTTGCTTTGAATCTTAACTTTGAAAATATACCTCTTTGATTGAAATTTTCTATAAATTCGATCAACATCAAGAATTTGGACATTTAAAAAGATTTACTTTTGTAATTTCATTTAAAATTTGTCAGATTAAAATCCTTCGAATAGTAGTTTTGTCAATTCCAATCCTCATGAGAATGATCGAACTAGATTATTTGAACTTAAAAATTTTATTTGAATATTATTAAAACTACTAGATTTGTCGACTCTAATTCTTCAGGGTACGATCGAACTAGTAGGGCGGAAGGCGCGAGCAGACAGTCTGACGGAAAAAATTAAATTTTCTATATTTTAATTCTATCAAAAACAATTTAATATAAAAAAATTAATTAAAAGAGCCATTAAAAGAAATATCTTAATTAACATATAAAAGTTACATTTTCGGTAGTTGACCTCACCATTCGTACATTACAGTTCCTCTTCTATTCATCATATTCAAAACCTTAAAATTAATATAAGTTATCTAAAAATAATTTAGGAGCAATCGCACTTCTAAAATATAGTAACCCAAAGAAAAGAAGTAATATACATGTTGATCTTTCATATTTCTATATAAATCTTATAATAATCTAATATATGTACCAATAACATCACCTATTAGAAGAAATTTATACTTTGATATGCTTTAATTATTTATACTTTGATATGCTTTAATTAACTTTAATTGTATTCTTCAAAGTTTAATGTTTAACTTTATTTTTACTTCATATTATTAACATTCACAAATATCTTAGGAACACCGTCAAAACATAACCTAACACGTCTCTTGGCTAATATTATTCAGTCTGCACAGCATTGTGATATAATGTACACGTATGTCTGAGGTAGAAAAATATCTACTCTCTCATGACCTATATTTTTTGTCGACATATTAGTTAGTGATCTAAATATCACAATTGTCTGGGATTGTAGATAAACATCTACAATTGCTGATAAACTGTCGTCTATTGTCTGTACCATCTGGGAGTGAACTTTCTTATGCACATACAATTATTCATGTATAAAATAATTCATTTCATTCTTCTAGGCATACATTATTTTCATGTGAGACTTATATTACTGTAACTTAAAAGCATAATTACTCACCTCAAGCCTTTAGAAGATCACTTTATGTGTCTATTCCTTCACATAATCAACTCGTTGATTCGCTTCAAGTTATTATTGTCATTCAATTAACATCGAAAGAAATTTCAAAGTAGACATTAATTTAAACATAACTCTTACTATCACAAACATACATATATAATATAGGTATGTTTATAAATATATATATATATATATATTAGCAAAAGAAGCCCTAGGACCTATATTGATTTAAAAGCGGTTACAGAGGTTTGAGGAGAGGGCACATGGAGCCATTCCCCTTCGATACAATGTTATCAAAAAAGATCCAAAATATTCAAAGATTACAAAATAGAGTCAAGAGCGAGAACGTGATACTCTCGCTTTGTTTCTTGGAGATCCATGTAGTAATCTCTTTAATGCTACTCCATTGCCCTGAGTCACCGAGATATCATCAATAGGAGTGTAACCTGCAGCTTCTTCTTCCCTTGAGAATGATAAACCTGTCAGTCTTCTCCATCATCTTCTTCTTTCACTTCTTCTTCTTCCTCTTCCGTAAAGTCTTGCTGATTCTTGTCGGTGGGTTCGACGATTGGTAGGGGAATTCTTCTTTTTCTGCTGAAAGTTTGGATGTATCTGTTAGAGCGGACGGCTAAAGTAGCCCCCTGGATGGCTTCCAGCTCATGAAGAAGGGCCGCACTTTCCAGCTTGTGCAGTAACCACTGTAGTCTCCGGAGTGGCAATTTGTATAATCGGCTGAAACTTCTCTCACAGCCATGTCAGCTAAGTTTAAACTTTTATCAACGATCGACGATCTACCTCTATTCTCCCGAGCCGGGATAGCGTCAACTCTATGTTGGAAATTTTCAACAATGATGAAGGCGCCAGTGACCCCTTTCCTCGAGGGAGGATGCGATCATAAGCGGGTGTCTCAATGTACCCAAACATCTTGCAACGCCGGCAAAAGAGGCGCCTGCACTCCCCCACAGCCTCCTGCCAAAAGCCATCCGCACCATCAGTGATCCAAAAACGATCCACATCAGGGAGAGTGAAATCTCTCTCCACTTGAACCCTGACCCCACCTGGAGAGACCCTATCAAAAGTAAGAGCATCAATTCCGAGAGGAGTACCGAGAGCTTGCTACACGTTGTACAAAGCACGTGGATTGTACAAATGAAAGGAAGCCCTGGAAGTTTGAATCCACATAGGAACGATAGGAGGTTCTTTAGATGGTCAAAATCGAAGTACATTCGATAAAGCTTCATGTAGTGCTAAGTAATCAAAGCCGATTGTTGAGCGAAAGAAGTCCATTTATCTTATCTTCCTTTCAGTATCCGAATGAGTAAGTGTGTCATCTAATACAACCAATTTTCATCCACCAATAAGTTTCGCATTCTCAAAAATTTTCTTAACTAAATCCATCTTGGAGTGACTAAATTGGAATTTCCCAACTAAAGTAAATTTAACAACATCGGAGAGAACCTTCATTTCCAGTGTGGTGAAGATAACAGCTGGTTTCTCATCTTTAGTACCAATCGACCTGATAAAATCGCCCTGTATTTTTCCAGCCGCAGTGTCATGAAATTCTTGTGGGAATTGCTGCCCACAACTTCAACATAGGAAGTCTTAGATGCCATCAGAAAGAAGTCGACGAGCGGCCTCTACAGTCAGAGAACTGCGTACACTTACTGTGCGACTGGAAGTCGAAGGAGAGCAAAGAGTCGAACGGGAGGAAGTTAAACTCAGAAGAGAAGAAGCCAAGTCCGTCGCTCGAGCGAACTGGTCGCGAACGCAGACGGTCTTCCTGCAGCAATAGGTCGAGCAGACGCAGACGGCGACTGCGACGCCAAAGGAGATCGAGACGACTCGGTCAGTAGTCGTGCCTTGCCAGGTGGACAACACCACCAGAACTGGGACGCGAGACGACGCGAATAGCTACAACAGACGATTCCGGCGTGGACAACGACGAATAAATGAGTCGTCGAGGTTGAAGAAGTCGTTCAGCTTGCAGAGAAGCACCGAAGCACGCAGACGAACTCGACGACGAAAACGAAGGAAGTCGATCGACGTTGGAGGCCAATCGATGGACGAAGCTCAGACGACGAAGATGACCAACCTTATCTCGTGCTCGACGAAGCCGAAGCAAGAATCACCGGGAATCGCCATGGCGAAACCCCAGAGCTCGGGACGTCGTCATCCCGAATATTATATATATATATATATATATATATATATATATTGATAATATCATAAGCATACCTATAATCACTTATTTCTCTTCCTTGAAAACATCATAATCTAAAATTATTATTCCTTTTACATCAAAAGTTCGTCAATCTAAAATTGTTAGTCATAGTGTTAATATTAATCTAATAATATTTTTAATTAAAAATCAAACATATAAATAGAAACATAAATCTTACCATCATATTTACTGTTGATTAATCTTCTCGTCAATCCAAAATATTTTTTTGCATATACTTCTGATATCAAATCCTAATTCATTACTTAAAATATGTAATTAAAAAATGAATTTAAAACTTAAAATTAAACTCTTACATCCTTATAAGTTAATATCAACTTCTCCCTACCGCAAGAAAGGCTCTCTTCTTGTTCATATGGCTTGATTGAAAAACTCCAGCACGTGAGCTGCTCGATTCTTCGTACAAGCCTCCATCCTCTTTTCCTTCACACTAAACACTAACATGTGTATGAATTGTGCATATGGTATATCTTAATTCTCCCAGGTTATATGTTTATATTATGCTTTGAGGAAGGTTTTTGTATTGTTTTGCAGGATTCGGGGAAGGAGATCAAATGGAGCCTGAAACACTGTGAATTGGAACAAAGTGGTGTTCTAGCGCCTAAGAGCCAGACACGGGCAAAATTTGTGCACAAACAGAGAGCCTAGAAAGTAGATGTCGTGACATTGGCGCCTAGGCGCTAGAGATTGTACTCTTAGGCGGTGCCGATGGGCGCCTAGGCACCAAGTGATCCAAAATTTTCACAGGAAACCCGAGACCCCAACAAGTAGGCGCTGCATTTACAGGACCTAGGCACCACGACACCACCTCCTAGGAGCTGTGATAACTTAATAATATATGGCGCCTATGCGCTAGTCTACTAAAATTGACGGTTCCTGCAGTTGGGACACATCTTTTAGCCGGGAGATCTATAAAAATGTCATGCATGAAGTAATAAGGGCTTATCCTTTCATTTTTCTACACTTCAATAGCCAAATGAAGAGTCTTTCTTCTTTGGAGACTTGTTTTAAAGAGGAAACGGAGTGAAATTGTAAGAGTTTTGTGAGATTCTTGTGAGGGAAGTTGTAAGAGACATTGGAGAGGATTAAGAGCACATCAAAGGGGAGACATTGCAATCTTTTGTGGTTGTCTTTTTCAAGTTTTTTGTATTAGTTCTCTTTTCTTAAAGACTTTGCAATTACATCGCATTGAATGAAGAAGATTGTGGATTTTGTGTTACAAAGCATGTTTAGGTTCTGGTGAATGATTGTAACTTGCTTCCTTTGTGAATTAGTGTATATTCTTTTGTGATCTCTATTCAGTTGCAAACTGGTCATTTGTGTAGTTAAACCTTTGTGAACTTTGAGACATGGAAGCATCCTTTCCTTAGTGGAACATACAGAAGGAATTTCACTAAGCCATGAGAATAAAATTATTGCTCATGGGTTAGTGCTAATGATTGGAAAACTTTCCCTGAAAATTCACTGAATGTACGGAACTCATTAGTGATTTATTGAACCAACTTAGTACCACCAAAAGGGGCTAAGAAAGACATTTGTTTTATTAGAGACCAACATTTGTCACTTTACCTAACCTAGGTTTCTAAGATTTAATTCAATAGGGTAACACTTTTCTCATCGAAACATTTCACCAGACTTGTTTAGGCATGGTAGCTTTAATTTAAATTTTAACAGAACTCAATTTTCAGGTTAGGTCCAAAAACTGTAGACTATAACTTTTTCTTATTGAATTTTATCTCGTTCTTTGTGGGATTGGTATTCGGTACTCTATACCAAATATTATTGATACAATAAATATACTTGCGTGAGTCGTCATTGCTTAACCGAACTTGGAACATATCAAACATGCACTGATCCAATGAGGAGTTTGAAACCCTCATCCCTCCCCTTTTCCTCTGCACTTCACACTTGGCATCAAAGTCTATGGCTCAGTTTGATCTTCACACACGAAGCTTCCTCTTCTACATTTTCCTTCGTCGGAAGTCTTGACCAAATACACAACGCTAAAGCTTTCATTCCATCACCCAAACAATACAACTCGACTTCAGCCCTCGCCTCTTACACGCATGCCTCTTCTTCCCGCACGGAATCAGCTTCGTCTTTAACGCAGGAATTTTCCTAAGATAGTTAATGTCGCACGTGAGACACCCTTTGCCTCCTCCTTCCTTCGCGCACAAAACGCACGTGAAAGCTCCTAGCTACGCACAAGACGAGCCTCGCACTCAATTCAATGTCGTCTCCCTAGTTTCGACACCCACAGGCAACACAGCAGGTAGATCTCTCGCTCCAACTTTTCACTCCCATGACTCTTTCTTCATATTATTTTTTCTATAATATGACTCGAGATAATGTATTCTGGTAAGAGTCGTACTTAGAAATGGTAGTAGGTGTAATTATAGATAAGAGTTTGAAAGATAATGTTGTTAAAATTAATAGAGTTGGAGATGAATTATAACACTTAAGATTATTATCGATACTTAAGATTTTTAATATTATAAGTCTTTATGCTCTCCAAGTTGGTTTAGATATATCGCTCTAAAGATAAATTCTGAATGATTTGAAGACTTAATACACTCGATACTCTCTGAAGAAAAATTTTTATCGGAGGAGATTTAAATGGACATGTCGGTAGAGTGGTAGAAGATTTCGAAATATTCATAGGTAGCTACTGATTATGGAGCGATTAATGAAGAAGGTAGAGCCATTTTAGATTTTGCTTTAGCAGTATAACATGATTATTACTAATACTTTATTCAATAAAAGAGATGAAGCATCTTATTACTTATAAGAATGGATCTAATAAAACACAAATTGATTATTTTCGCATGAGAAGAAGAGATCGTCGAGATTGTAAGGATTGTAAGGTCATTCCAGTGAGCGATTAAGTACGCAACATCGATTATTAGTCTAGATTTTAAGATGAAGAATTGTAAAATAAATAATACTAGGATTCGACGTCGTAGAATAAGATAGGAGCACTCTAAAAGACACAAATAAAATTATTTTTATGAGTAAAATTCGAGATTTAAGTATTTGGGATGTTCATGAAGACGCGAATGTTATGTGGGAAAAATTAACTAATACTTATTAAACAAGTGCTAAAGATGTACTTGGAGAATCAAAAGAAAAGTTTATAAATAAAAATAGTTGGTGGTGGAATAATAATGTGCAGAAAAGATAAAATATAAGAAGTTATGTTATAAGAATTGGTTTAAATGTAAAAGCGTAGAGAATCTGGAAAAATATAAAACGGCTGCAGAAGTGTAAAAGAATAATCACGCGATGCTTAAAAATTCGATTTTAGTGATATTTATAACATGTTAGATACTAAGAAAGGTGAAAAATATACGTATAAACTAGCTAAACAAAGAGAAAAGAAATGTAAAGATTTAACTCGAAGTAAAGTGTATTAAAGCATTTAAAATCAAAAAGCGCTTTTCTTAGAAAAATATATTCAACATAGGTGGGTGAGTTATTTTGATAAACTTTTTAATGATGATGCTGAAAGTACGATCGACCTTAGTGATCTTAATATCGTTAATAATAATAAAACTTTTCATTTTTACCGTCGAATTAGTAAAAAGAAGTTGATGAGGCTTTAAAGAAAACCATGGGGAAAGTCTCAGAGGACTCGATGATATCCAATCGAAGTGTGGAAATGTTTAGGTGATTTGGGGTTTCTAGCTTACTAAACTTTTTAATATTATTTTAAAAACTAAAAGGATGCCTGAGGAGTGGAGAAAGAGCATTTTGGTCCCCATTTTTAAGAATAAAGGAGATGCACAAGAGTGTGCAAATTATAGTAGGAATTAAATTGATGTGTCATACTTTAAAATTATGGGAGAGGGTAATTGAACATAGGTTAAGATGTATTACGAAGATTTCTCATAATCAATTTGGATTTATGCCGAGCAGGTCTACCATGGAAGCTATACATTTATTGAGAGGTTTGATGGAGAAGTACAGAGATAATAAGGAGGATCTACATTTGATTTTTATTGATTTAGAAAAAGCTTACGATAAGGTTCCTAGAGATGTTCTTCGGAGAGTCCTTGAGAAGAAAGGTGTCGATATGACTTATATTCAAGTCATTAAAGATATGTATGCTAGAGTCGTTACATGTGTTCGAACTGAAGGAGGATTGACCAAGTATTTTACTATCTCTCTTGGTTTACATCAATGATCGGCTTTAAGCCCACATCTTTTTGCTTTATTTATGGATGGTCTTACTGGGCATTTACAAGAGGATGTACCTTGGTGTATGCTTTTTGTTGATGATATCCTCCTTGTGGATAAGACGAGAAAAAGTCTAGGAAAAGCTTGAATTATGGAGGTGTACATTGGAGTCTAAAGGTCTTCGTTTGAGTAGAACTAAAACTGAATACATGGAATGTAATTTTAGTAATAGTAGGTCTAGTGACAGAAGTGTAACTTCGGGTGATCAAATTATTAAAAGGTGTGAACGATTTAGATATCTCGGGTCCATTGTTCAAAGCGATGGTGATATAGATGGGGATGTTAATAAGAGAATTCGAGTTGGTTGGTTAAAGTGGAGGAATGCGTCCGGCCTATTGTGTGATAGAAAAGTACCGCTTAGATCGAAAGGAAAATTTTATAAGATGGTGGTAAGACCTTCAATGCTCTATGGTGCTGAATGTCGGCCTTTAAAAGAGAAGCATAATGTTAAGTTAAGTGTTGCCAAGATGAGAATGATTAGGTGGATGAGTGGCTTTACACTTAGAGACAAAATGCGAAATGAATATATCCGTAATAGGGTTGGAGTTGCACCAAGTGACGGATAAAATTAGAGAGTCACCTTAGATGGTTTGGTCACATTAAACGTCGACCACTCGATGATCCGATTAGGAGAGTAGATGTTTTAAATACAACTTATGTTAAAAAAGGCAAAGTGCAGTACCTAGGAAAACTTGGGCTTATTGCATAAAAAATGATCTTAATTTATTAGAATTAAACGAAAATTTGACACTAAATAGGACGCAATGGAGAAAAAGGATTCATGTAGCCAACCCCACTTAGTGGGATTAAGGCTTTGTTGTTGTTGTTGTTGTTGATGACTCAAGATCTCCTCTCAAATGGGGATAATTATTTCTTTAAGATGGAACCATCGAAACTGTTGCTCCATTTTGATCAGATAAAAACCCATTAAAAAAGTTTTATGTTTAATTAATTATTTCTTTTTATATGGTTATTACAATTATCTTGGTTTTGATTTTAAAATATAAGATTACTTTAGTCATAAAGTATTATGATTCTTAAAAAGAATTTTGCACACTTATAAGAGCAAGGGAGTGAGCGTTTCATTTGAACCCATGCAACATTCTCAGACCTTTTAAATTTTAACACTTGGTCAATTTAGTGGAGCACATATAGCTCTTGTTTTTTAATTCATATAGAATTTGAAATGCTTTCACGAATATTATACTTTTAGAAAACTTTTATTTTGAACATTTATTACCTTCTATTCATTAGCAATTATATTTGTGAATCTGGAGGCGAATATTTAATTTGGAAAATATAATTGGAGTTTATATAAATCCAAAAATCATTCAAACTTTAAATATTTGCGCAAATGTCATGACTTGAAATTGCATGCAAAATTTTCAATTTAAGCTTTTAACGCTTCTATCTGCTTGTATAATCAAATTGTGGATTCGATGGTAACTCGAGCACCTTAAAACTTATCAATTAATCAAAGAGTCTTATTCATTTGCCTTTTTAATCTTCATGTGATAAAATCTTAATTTCTTACAAATTATCAAAATTTTCATACAAATCCTTTACACAAAATTCAAGATTTTTAAGTTCATTGATTAATTTAAGATTTTATTGAAAGGCTGCATTTTTTTTATATTTCACTATATTAAGCCCAATTATTCCACATTTTAAATTATTTGGAATTCAACATTTACATTTTTAAGCCATTTGCAAGTCTTCACAATCTAATTTCCAATATTTTTGTAAATCCAATTTCACGCAAAATTTTGGCAGTCTCCCGATATATTTCCAATTCAGGGGGTTTCATTGGGGTGCCTGACTTATCCATATGGCTATAAAACATGTTGGTCGGTGTCGTGAAACTCTAGAGCCTGTTTATACGATGTGTCCAGTTCCTCGATTAACATGAATGAAAATAATGTGAGATTGATTTCTCTACATTTAAACCTTTTTTTTTTTAGAGGCGGCAACGATGATCGTGGAGCAAGACCGACGGGCCAATGAATTACCACACATCCAATCCTCTTCTTTATTTTCCTTCTCTCTTCTTATATTATATTACTTTTATTTTTCTGAAATGAGGCAAGGAGGAATTCAAGGAAAATAATAAGTATTTGGGCTAAGGAAATGTTGCAAATAAGTGGTGCAAGCAAGGAGGGCTTCAGAATCACACAAATATAGAGAAAATGGAAGGCTTTTCAAGCAAAGAAAATTTCAGGTCTTCTTATGTAACGATTCTATTAGTGCTTTTCCATTGATCGCATGGCAAGGGCTGGTTGAAGCGAGCAAGGAGCTTTGGAGGCCTTAATAAGGCGCAATCCAAGCGTTGCTTTTCCAGCGGAGGACACGGGAAGAAAATTCAAAGTCTTCATCTGTCGTATCCCATCATTGCTCCTCTAAGAATTAGGGTCTTTAACGGTTGGGTTGAGTGCTACAGGGAACAATCATGTGCCAAAGTTCAACTCCGTTCTTCAGTTCAAAGGGAAGGAGCTTTGAAGGCTTTATGTCGAAATCTAGTTGTTGCTTTCCTTGTTAGTCGCAATCGAGGCAGAAAAACAAGGAGAGGGGAGTCTTCGGTGAGAGCATCTAGCGTTAGCTTTGACTTGGATCACGCAAACACAGAGAGTCACACATGCAAACGTGAGCATTAGGGAAAGTGAGTCCTTCGTGTCAAGTAAGAGCGTGCCACAGTAAGGAATATGAAGTTTTGAATTTCTTCGTGTGCGGTGATTTCGTCGTTGCCTTTTCAACTAACCCAAGCCGCAATTGTATTGTGAGAATCACGATCGCAGGAAGAAAGAAGAGCCTTCGACTGGAGTCGAGAAGGAGACGAGAGGGACTACTTTTGTCTCTGTGGATTTGTTGTAACCACGAGGGCCCGATGTTGAGCAAACTTCAAAATATTTTCTAATAGGAAAGGAGCAGAAACACTTATTTGGTGATCTCTGCAGGAGCAAGCATATTTTTTTTTAACTTCATTAATTATTCTCCCCTTTTTATTTTATTTTAATAGTCAACAATTTGTCTTTTTATTATACTCAATGTTTTGTAGAGTAATTCTCTCCCTCACTTTCTAGTGTAGGATCTGAATCTCTCTGACCCTAAATTTTAAGACAATAGTGAGCTCTATCGGCACTAAACCCAAAGATGTGACAAAATTCCACCCCTATAAAATCTCAAAGAAATTATAATATGTGGTGTTAACTAGTGGACCTATAGTAAACAAACTCAACATGAGGAAGAATCAAATCTAATTGTCTCATTTCCTTTCTCAAAAAACACTTGAGGAGATTTCATAAATTATAATTTGTCACCACTGTCTATCAATCTGTCTGTGGATGTGCAGTTGAATTGAAGCAAAATTTTTTACCAAACTTATCACATAAAAACCTCCAAAACTTTACATGTCTCTGAAGTGATATTTATTATATGTGAAATATACATTGTCTTATGACAAGGTATGAAATATGCCATCTTATAAATGTGATCAACTACCATCATAATCAAATCTTTGCTCCATTTAGCCCACGGGAGACCCACAACAAAATCCATACTCACATCCACCTAAGACAGCTATAGAATATGCAACAACATATAGAGATCTGTATTTTGGCCCCGTATCTTAATAAGATGGCATATCTTGCACTGTTTGACAAGCCTCCTCACATCCCATACCAATTTAGACAAACAAAAATTCTCTTTCACTAAGGTAAGAGTCTTGCCCCTATCATTCCTCCATTGTGATACTCCTGTAAAATAGACTCTCTGAGTGAACTCATAGGAATGCACCACTTGTTCTAAAAGAATATATAACCATCAAGCTTATGATATTACTCATACGATCTCTTCTGGCAACAAATCCAAATCTCATAAAAATTCTAATTAGTGGCATACAAATACTTCAACACCTGGAAGCCAACTACATTCAATTGCAAAATAATGATCAGTAAGTGGCAATCACTTAAAACATCAACTGCCTTGTTCTAGTTCACTGTTATATGCTTGAGAACAAATAATAAGAGGAGAAAAAATTAACACAAGAGGAATGCCTTCCCTCCAGCTTTACTTTAGTTGTTCAAGAACCTTAGATCCTCATGATCAGTGTAGAGGGCAAACTCATTGGCCTGTAATTAATGACTCCAATGACTGAGTGCTCTCAAAATGGCATAAAATTCCTTATCGTGGGTGAAATACTTTACTTGGAGTCATTCAATTTCTCACTAAATAAGGCAATGGAATATTCATATTGACAGCATTGCTTCCATCCTAGCTTTCAAATGTCGCACTTCATTTTGAACACTTGACTATAATTTTAAAAAAAGTCAAAGCTAGCCTATGCCTCCTTTGACCATGCAAATCCACCTGACTTGAGAAGCTTCATCAAGGACATCACTATAAAGTCAAAATTCATGACTAATCTCCTATAAAAAGAACTTGATCCATGAAATTGGTACACCCAAGTGAATGACTGAAGGCTGGTGTAGTAAACGATAGTCTCAATCTTAGCTGGATTCATCTCAAATACCAACCGCTTCAATAATATCCTCAATGAAGCATGTTTGTGAGATCATAAAATGACACTTCTTTTGAAGATCCTATAGTTGCTCTATCCAAAGATCTCCTAAAGCTCATCACAAAGGCTGCAAATGCTCTTCTAAAAATTATGCAGCAAAATGTCATCAAAATACAACACAATTTTTCAATCATACAATCTATCTCGCATCTTGAAAGCGATTTTCCACTCATCAACAGGCCTCATTCGAAACTATGCTATCCATTGTGTAGATAGATCTTGAAAATGATGCTAGTTCTATGCAACCAATCCAACAAGTCATCCAATCTCATAATGAAAATTCTTACTTGATGGAGATCATGTTTAATGACCTCGCTATCAATGCACATATCTCGTGATTCATTCCTTCATAGACGCAATCAAAATTGGTACAGTGATTGGTACTCTCACGAATTAATTGTCATGCCATCATATCCTCACCCTACTTTTGCAACTTCTCCTTTTATGTTGGTCGCATCTGGAAGGCTAATCAGTTGGGAAGCATTGATCTTGAGATAAGATCTATAGCATAATGAATATCTCATAGGGGTGGTAATCAAGTAACAGGCTATCAGTCAGAAACTCGTCTAGCAGGGGCCACACTATGTCAAGTATTAACTTCTCAATCGCACTACCCTCGAAAATCACCAAGGAAAATCTCATCAGCGCCTCTCTCATAGCTTTTACAAATCTAACACGAGGCACTATAGCTTCCATGCCTATCAAAGTAATCATACATGTTGACTCCATAAAGTTGAGCCTACGAGAATGAAGTATTCCCTCAAACATAAAACACATACAATTAAAATACTACCACAAACATAGCCTACAAGAATATACCTTATGACGAAACTAAAATCAATAAGCAAAAAATCATGCATTCAATATACTAAAGTTGAACCTGAGAAATGTCCAAACTTTATGAAGCCCTAATTAACCCCATAAATAATGATTTGGAGTTGTCATACAAAGATGTATTTGGATACCAACCACTAAGTAAGGTACATTACTTAGTGGATACCAACCACTAAGTAATATACATTGAAAATCATGAAGAAAAATTTCCTTCCATCCTTCACTCCCTTCAAATATATCAAGTGGTCTTCTTATAAGTATAAATCCTTAATTAAGAATCAAATTTGATTTAGTTAAGAAATGCGATTATCCTAAGAGAATATGTAATCAATGGGTATGACTGTTTTTGCAGACCCTCTTAATCCATTGCCATGAAATCTCACCCATAAATAGCTCCCTTAGGACTGCAGCTGCTAACCAAACAAAGAGACAGAGAGAGAGAAGTTTCTCAATTCCAAGGCAAAGCGGGAGAGACAGCTATGAGAGAATGTGGAAAGCTCAAGTTGGTCTCCAATGCGTGTAGCTAAAAATAAAAAAACAGAGAATTTTGATAGCTACTATGTCAAGAAATTTGGCTACCATAAGATGTTTGGTCTACAATGGCAAAAGAGACTAACTGCACCAGCAATTGCGATAGGAAAGGTCTGGCTCCAGTGAGATCAAATAGAACAGAGTAAATCATCTCTAGAAACTATATTAGGAAAGGACGGGTTCAAACAACTGCAAACAGAGGAGGGAGATTTACTCCCAAGTAGAAAATCTAAGAAGCATCAACATAGTAAAAAAACTTTCATTTTTATCTTGGTATACTTGGACAAATAACAGCCTTCTTCCATGATTTATTCATCAAACACTATAGCAGACAATTTTTTTGTGACTCAGTTTCATCTCCTCCATCGTATGAAGTGAAATCTCTAAATGTGAAATTTTTTATGCATAATAAAATTAATTTCCAATGTGGCCATGGTCACATATATCTCACTTAATGTTATAAATATTTATGTCTCTAGGTTTAGTCTATTTGCCTTTTGATTTCTCCTCTTCATGTGTTTTGCTCATCAATATTGCATATTAAAATCTTCCACTCCCAACTAAAAGAAGAAATGCAAGGCAGCATTTATTATTTTCAGCCATTTTCAATGACTATAATTGCATCAGAATGCAACTTCAATGCACAAACATGTACTTGCCTGTTGCATAGCAGACGACAATCAAGCAACCATACGTTTGCTTGACTAATATATGGATCTGTGTCCGTGTGCAGATCCCATGAAGAACGAGTAACTTCCAAATCAAGAAAGGACCTAATCTATTGGTTTATGTCGAGTCTCAAGTGTTCGAATTTTGGAGATTTTAATGTTACTATTTCTAATTTTTGCAAAAACCAAACCTTCGTAAGTGATGGTTTCAATCAAGTGAGAGATTCTCCCCTGAATTGGATCATAGAAACTTAGATTTAATTAAGTGATACAATCATCAATCACAGCTAGGAGCAAATTTTCTCCTTAGCCCTTTCCAATAGTCAAAGAAAGCTTGAGATTTCATATTACAGTTTAATTCCCTGAACTATACAAAAATTCCCAGGATTCTATCTCCCTACATAATTGCTAACCTAGAAGCAATATTCCTATTCTTCTAAATCATTATCCTTTAACCTAAATGTTCTACTAAGTTTTCTTCTGAAGCTCATAGTTCACAACAAATTGTAGCAAGACAAGTGGTTGGGTTTAGAATAAATTAAGAGTCGAATGTTAATACATCATCGTGAAGAAAGCTTAACTAAATCACATAACATAATTAAAAATCAGATTCTTATACTACTAATTCAAGGGAGAAAAAGAGATAAAAGAACTACTCATGCTTTGAAACAAAAAAAACAACATTTTATTCATCAAAGTAAATTAAATGCTAGACTTTAGAAATGAAAGAACCCGATAAAATACACCCGTTGAAATGCTACCACCAGACTTTCTTTCCTTCTCCATAAGTTAACTGATTAATACTTACAATTTATAAGGGAAAATTCTCACAAATTGTCCCTCGAAATTTCTGACACAAACCCTTAATATAACCTCAATACTCTCCTCTCACTCTTACAAGTCTTCCAACTTCAAATGCACTCGCCAGAGAATCTCAAAATAGTTCGCAAGAGATAATTTAAGTCATTCCTCGCAATAGGACAAATTTGAACCTACTCCCATGCATGTGTGTGTATGTGCCCAAAACTAGTGGTTGGGCACCTGTTGCTCAGTATTCGGGTTCCTAGGTGTTAGGTATGTGGCTCATATACCGGTAGTTGGAGTTTTCTTGGTGAAAAGGTGTGTCTCTTCATGTTTAGTGGGTTGAGGGGAGCGAGGGCGAGTTAGTAATTTATCCGTGGGTTTTATCTATAAATAGATGTGTAATCCTATGGGTATGCGAACCGAACTATTGTAACTCCTCTGAAATAGTGAAATTCGCCGCTCTGCTCCCGAGGACGTAGGCATGTCTTTGTCGAACCTCGTTAAATCTCTGTGTTCTTCTTCTGGATTGCGTTGTGTTCGCCATGAATTTTCATAACAATTGGTATCGGAGCTATGGTTCTAGGGCGGAGGAAATCGGCGCAGAAAGATCGAAGAAGGAAGGATTTTGAGATTTGATTTGCGGCAGAGGAAGAAGTTCGGTTCCGTCCCTGCGGAATTCTGAATTGAAAGAATAATCGCGAGGCAGTTCAGCGATTCAAGTAGGCTTCGAGTTCGAGCCACTCGTTCGGTTCCGGGCGCGGAGGAAGCAGCGAACAGAAGCTGGTACAGGATCCGGGCAAGAGCAGGCGAGCGCGGCTTGTTTCTGTCCCGGCGAAACAGGGCAGGAACCGTCATAGTAGAGGAGTTCCGCGCCTTGAAGGAAGAAGGAATCGATGGGATCTCTTCCATTCGCTAGTATTGGGTTCCAGGCTTCGCGTAAGAATCCAGTAGAGGAAAATTTTTAATTTTAATTTTTCTGGGGAAGCAGTAACAGGAGCGTTCGCAGAGCTGCAAGTGCGACAGAGGGGTCTCCAGGCCTGGATTGGCGCAGTCCAGGCAACACGCAGTTCTTCCGGCCCTCGCCACGGTTCGCGCAACAGGTTGAGGCAGAGCGTGGACTTCGCGGTGTCTCGCGAAGAGAGGCGACATGAAGGAGAGGCTTCGGTTTCGCGGTTTGTGGCAGTTTCAAGTGACGATTCGCGCGCCGAGCGGCTTCGGCAGAGGACGTCGAGGCAGTTGACCGGCAGTTTTCGCGCTGGTTCTGTAAGGAGGCGCGACGGTTGACAGGAGGTGCGCAGCGGTTCGCGCGACAGTTGCTGAGCTGTTGGAGGAACCAACGGAGGAGTTTGCACGGGTTCGACGCAGAACAGGCGAAAGTTCGTGCAGTTTACGCGGGTTGGCCGGCAGTTCTGCGAGGGTGTTCGCGGCAATTCCTGGCAAGGCGGTTCGCGGAAAGGAACAGTTCCGCAAACATGAAGAGGTTGCGGGAAACGGTTCCAGAGACGATTCGCGAAGCAGCAGGTTTGGAGGAAGGGAATAAGGAATCTAAGAGGAATATTCCCGGTGTTAGTGCTTGAGCAGAGAGATGGAATTAATTCTTGTTGTCGTCAATTGTTTCTGAGAGGACAAATGAATTAATTTCTGTTGGCACTAATTGCTTCTCAGCAGAATTATTTAGTGTCCAGTTTAATCCCTTGTGCACAAAGATGAGAGGGAGAATCAAAAGGAATCTCCATTCCTACTCCTCACTCCTTATGATTCCGCAGCAGGCAGCGGAGAAAAGCACAAGATACTTGGCAGATAATTGGTGTGTTGGAAGCATGAGGAAGGCGCGCGGTTTCGAGTCCACAGCAGTGGTGAATCGGCAGCAGTCACCGAACAGTTGAGGTTGTAAGAAGAAGTTACTGCATGTGCCAGGTGGAAAGATCCACGAAAGTCCAGGTGGATGTTCAATTACCGCGATCATTTGGTTCTGCGGAGGACTTGAGGACAGTTATCGTCAGCGACAAGAAGGCGACTGCGGAGGTGTAAGGATCACGAACAGTTGGTTCGTCGGAGGACCTGCAAGGCGAAAGAGACAGGAAGGACTTCGCAGATTGAGCGGAGCAGGTCGGGTAACGGCTGGAGTTTCCTGCAGTTGCTGCCAGTTTGGGCGGCAGGCTTGTCGACAGGCGGTGGCGCGATAGCCTTAGTGGCGGGCGCGCGACAGAATTTCGCGAAGGAGTTTTGCGAGGTGGAGTTCGCGATCAGGCGGACTAGGCGTCGATTTTGCGAAAGGTTTTCGGCGCGGCGATTTGCGATCATTGAAGAATTCAAGGCTCGCGGGAATGAACAGGCGAAGCAGTTCGGATACAGAGCTGCGGTTCGGCGAGTATCTGCGACCAGCGGAGTTTGCAGGTTTGTTGCAGGTGATGTTGCAACAGATGAATCGCGATAGGTGAATCGCGAGGCAAAGCACAGTTCGCAAGTTCGTCGCAGGAGAAGTTGCTGCATGTGGAGTTCGGCAGGGTGCAGGAAGCGAGCAGACACGATTATTTCGCAAACAGGAGTTTCGTGGAGGTATTCCTCGAATAGGTGCGAAGGGATTCGTGGCTCTCGGAAACAGACGGATCGGGCGAAGTGCGGTGCGAACAGGGAAGGTCTTTGGGTCTTAGATGACACGGTTGACTGGCGCAGTATTCTCAACGAGTTCTTGGGTGACTCGAAGCTCTGTTGAATGTTAGCGAGTGCGTTGCTTAGTTGGCTGGTTGCTCAACTTCACTTGGTTTAAGAAACTACATGTGTATTTCTCCTGCAGGTACTGGATATTCGCAAGGTGGAGATTTGTTAGGTATGTGGCTCGTATACCGTAGTTGGAGCTTTCTCGGTGAAGAGTGTGTCTCTTCAGTGTTTAGTGGGTTGAGGGAGCGAGGGCGAGTTAATAATTTATCCGGTGGGTTTTATCTATAAATAGATGTGTAATCCTATGGGTATGCGAACCGAACTATTGTAACTCCTCTGAAATAGTGAAATTCGCCGCTTTGCTCCCGAGGACGTAGGCATGTCTATGTCGAACCTCGTTAAATCTCTGTGTTCTTCTTCTGGATTTGCGTTGTGTTCGCCCTGAATTTTCATAACACTAGGCTCCCATAACTAGCACCCCGGCACCCAGAACTGGCACCGCGGCACCCTGAATTGGCACCTAGGAGGCTATTTCTCTGGCCTAGGAACCCCAAATCAAGTGCCAGGTGTTGGTTCAAGCTCTCCTATTAATTGTTTTGATCCTCTCCAGTTCTTAAAAAAATACAACATATTCACTTCACAAGCATAAAAAATAAATTAAACACATAATTTATATTACATTACATTTTCACTTCACATCATATACAAATATACTCGCGCGCATTCGCACTCTTGGTTTCCCTCGAGTTTGCACATTGTGGCACTCATCTGATCTGTCCTTTCTCCTCGCACTCTATTCATTTCCACCCCACCTCACTAGCTTTTATGCCTATCTACTACACTTTTCCTTGTCAGCTGGTTCACTCTCTCCTTTTAATAACACAAAATCGACTCCTCTGTCTTCCTTGCACAACAACATGAATCAATGGCATTGAACCTGTGCTAGGCGATTCCCTCATTTTTATACTAGTGTTACAAAAATCCTTCTTATTATCAACAAAACAAAAATGGTTGACGAAAAAAAAAATTTATTACATTGAAGATTATTAATGTTATTAATTAGGTTTTATTAAACTTAATTAATATTAAAATTAAATTTGAGTTTCTCTGAATGTCAAATCACATCTCGCATACCTACTCCCATTTACTCACAGGTGGTAATTGTTCGCGCAAGACTTTCCCGTTTGTGTTCGAACCACAAAGCCGAAAAGACTCAATTTTCGCATGTCACTCCATCAAGTTCCCATTTTCCCTCTTCGAACAGATAGGAAGCCCTCGTCTCCGTTGTTTCCCCTCCACTGCATCCTCTTTCCTTAGTTCAAAACCCGCACAAAGCCCCTTCCCACTTCTGTAACTCGCACTCAACAAAATCGTTGAAGCCCTCACCTCTGTTCTTCCTCTCGATCGTCGCAAAAACTTCCTCGTCATTAAGCACGAACCCTAGCCCATTACATACACTGCTTGCACCGATGCCCTCATCTCCTTGAAACCAATGAAGCGATCATCGCGTACAAAGACATCCAAAATTTCCATCTTCTCCTTCGGCTACGCTCTCGACCTCTTCTTCATTGTTTGAAACCGCTCAATGCCTCCCTTACACGCAGGAAAGTTCCTCCAGACATCCGCTCTTTTCCCTGTTCAAAAGCAAAGCCACTGAAGCCTTCTGATCCCTGCATATGTACACCAACCTGCATGATAAAGCCGACGTTGTTCCCCACATTCACGTGATCCAGAACCGACACCAAAAACCCTCGCTCAGCTTCTAAATTTCAATCATTACATGGCATCTTCCTGTTCGCATTACATGGCATCTTCCTGTTCGCAGAAGGAAATCAAGTCGCACTCCCCCCTACAGCACTGCCCTATCTTCCCTATTCGAACCACAGGCAAGACTAAACCCTAGCATCATTCATTCACACAAAAGCCACTTTGTCTCATTTGAAGCCGAGCCAAACCCAAAACTAAACACTATTTCTCCGCATTTTCTTCCTTTTTTACAAATATTAAAAAGAATCAGAAATTATAGAAAAATAAAAAAAATTATGTTTTTCATTCAGTCAACTGACTTCAATGATCACACTAGCAAAAGGCATCAAATGACGTTAACGGTGAATTTTTCCTAAAATATTCATTCGAGAAAATTCAAATACCTGTCCAAAAGAATAAAGAACTGTTCAAGAAAATCATTTGAAAAAATTTTATAAAAATTAGCAGATCTAAGTACCCATCCTGAGAAACGTGAGTATATGTTCAGGAAATTAAATAATATTTAGGAAAGTAAAGTAACTATTCTTGTGATTATTTTTTCTAGTTGCATTGAAGGCTCATAATGTCTTATAGATTGTGGGTTAAGTTATTTGCTCCATGGCCAAAGTATCTCATGATACTGACCATTGCATCTTATAAAGAGTTGGGCAAGCTAGCATTCTCCCAATATCCCTAAAATGAACTTTTGTAAATTTGGACTTACAAATGATTTCAAATGTGGAATACTTAAATTTGAACTATTTGGACTTTACTAAAATGAATTCAAATGTGGAATACTTAAATTTGCAAAAATGATCCAATTTTATATTTTTTGAATTTACAAAAATATTTAAAATGTGGGCTTTTCAATGTTAGGCTCTTGGATTTAAATCAAATTAAAATTGGGCTTTCTCAAACTTAGGTCCCTAGGATTTGAATATTAATTTAAAATTGAAAATTTTCAAACCTAGGCTCCAATGGGCATAAAAATTAAGTTAAACTTGGGTTTTTCAAACTTGGTTTCATGGGTTGAAAATCAATTCAAGTTTGGGCTAATGGACACTTGCAAATAATTCAACATATGGACTATGCATACTTTCAAGTTATTTAAATTATAAATTAAGATGGCTTGCAATTTAGTCCAAAATATGAGATATCATATTTCACCACCGTATTTGTAGTATATCTGCTAGTAAATAGAAGACGACTCTTTTAAAGCTCAAAAATGAAATCTTGTCTGCATTCCAAAATTATAATGTTCACTTAGACTTTCAAAATTTTGAATGTAATTCGCGAGCTCTAAGATGTTTAGATGCAATATTGGTACTCATGCAAGCAAATCACAAGCTTCTCAAATAGTTATGCGAGTGTTATCAAGTTATGTAAATGCATTAAGAGCAAGCGCATCACAAACTTAAATAGTTATGTGAGTGTTTTCAAGTTATGTAAATGCATTAAGAAGTATTCAAATTTATCATGTGAATGCTTTGAAAAATATGTCAAGTACTTTTAATGATCCTAGTTAATGAAACTGACACCCACATGCACTCCTCCCACTTAAATAAATGTTTAAATTTAAAGAATCGGAGAATGTTATGTAGGTTTAAATAAAGTTTTCACTCTGATTAATCTCATTTTTTAAAAAAATCTATTAATCAGACTGCGTTGTCTATAGGTAGGGTCATAAATCTCACTCAACTAGTCTAATTCTACTCTTAAGAACTAAAGTTGAAGAGTCTAATAATCTAAAAATAATATCAAATTACAAGTATAAGAATTTGTGAGTCCAAATTACATTATCTAATCCTTCTCACCAAGAAAGACTCACATCTTATAGATATTCAAGTGTCAAATTTCAATTGGATTTCAAACATAGGTGTTTCAAATGTCCAACTTCCCAATTATGGCCGAGTTGAAAAAAGATTTCAATCAGAGTGACCAATTTTAAATCAACTTTTCAAAATAATAAACTAAAGTATTCATATTAAAATTAATCACTTAAAACACTTAAAACAAATCTCATTCACTCTCCACAACAATTTGTCATAGGTGGCAAACTTATCATTGATTCAAGCTTATAACTAGTGAATGTTACATCAAGTGTTTCATTATATTAACACTCAAAATAATTTCACTAGAATAAGAACGTGGCCCGAGTCCATTGTAGTGTGATTTGACTCAAAGCTCCACAAAAAATAACAGTTATAACTAGATCTCTCTATCCATATGCCACTAAATGACACATATATTACAATCGCAGTTGTAGGTCGTTTATTCTCAAACGGCTTTCTAAATTTTAAGTTGTGAATCATAAGAGTATATTTGATTGGCATAAAACCTTTGTTAGCTAAAGTCTGACTTAAATTTGTCCCATTAAACAAGCATCTACCTCATATCTACATAGAACACCTAGACGACGCAGCCCATGATTGCTGACAATGATTCATGAATCAGTTTGGGTTGAATATGCATCTGACTAAGTATATCAGGGATCATAACAACTCAGGATAACTGAACCATGAAATCTTAATCGAGTTGATAATCATTTTTCTTACATTCGCTTTAAGCTCAAGGTGATAAAATTTTATAATATAAAATTCTATGTTTGTTGCTACTATATGTTGAATATCCAATAGTAAATTACTAACCTTAATCGAAAGTGCTCTCCTGTTATCAGGAAGGATAAATAACATTAGGGGCTTGTGCATATCGGAAACCTCAAATCCCATATTAAAAAATCCTTCCAAAACAAGGGGAAAGAATCTTTGGGTAATGCCTTATCTACAATATAGTCTGTCTTCTGAAAATTTAACTCAGAACAAATATAAAAGCTCTCAACTCAACAATGAAAGTCTGGGTGTCGAATTTTCGGAGCCCACGGGCATCCCAGTCATTATATGATTATCCATAGATTTCATTGGAGCTACATTAGTAGATCGTTGCATAACTTTCTAGGTCAACAAGGTACCAGCATTATAAGCTCAATATCTTATAGTCATCTTTGGTGGACCTACTTAAACGAACATACAAATAGGCCTCAAGTGCTACTCTACCTCATTCTTCACATTTTCCATATCGCAACTCAAAGATGAAATATCATAGAGAGAGTTTTGGAAGAGGCTCTCCTCTTAGTCTTAGTTAATTTCTTTAGTCATAATGAACGGACTTGCGCATCAAAAGTTTCTCCAAATGCTAATAACCTCAAGGGTAGCTATTAGGTTTAAGAGTTTTGGTGTACATAGAAAGCAGCTCGAGTGGGCATGTTTTGAAACATCTAATCAACTAACGTGTAGAGCATTTGAGGCATCCAGTCATTAATGAAGCATCTATGGGGATGGGGATGCCAAAAGTGTGACTCAAATGAAAAAAATCATGGATCATATACTGTTTGCAGCATCTATAACTAAAACCCTTCATGAATATTATAAAAATGGGTATGTTTTCAAAAGAAATCTTGAGGTACTCTTTTCCTATGATTCAAAAGGTTGAAAAAAAAAAGTTTCGCTTACCAACATTCTCCTGTTCTTTTGCCAGTGCAATAACTGCTCTTGTTGGGTTCTCTGTGCAACAGGGATGCTGTTGAAAGTCTTGTCACCATCTAAAATGGGCTTGGAAATAGGGCCAGATGTATAGTCAGGTTCGCTTAAATTAGGAAAGTTGCTGCAATCTAACGGTTTGCACAGTCCAAAATCTGATAGTTTCATATGGCCATCTCTGTCAAGTAGCAAGTTGTCAGGCTTTATATCCCTATCATAAAAGAAAAAGTTGTATATGTTAGCTTAGTCATGGTAGCGAGCAGGTTTACTTAAAAGACTATTCAATTGAAAATAGGTGTATCATGCCTATGAATGTATTTATGTTTGTGGATTGACTCGATTGCCAAAACTGTTTGGCCAACATAAAACCTGGCCTCTTCCTCTGTCAATGTATCTTTACGCATTAACAAAGTCATCATGTCCCCACCAGGAAGATATTCCATTATGAGATATAAAAACTCATCATCCTGGAAAGAGTAGTAAAGCTTGACTATGCAATCACTATCAACCTCTGCAAGAAGGTTCCTTTCAGCTTTTACATGTTCAACCTGGTAGAAAACAAAATGGTCAGATAACAGAACGAGTAAAAGTGCAATAGTAAAGTTGATAGAACCATAATGTATGACCTGTCCCCTACGAAGCATTTCAGATTTCTCGAGCTTTTTCATAGCATAAACATGCCCAGTGGCCTTCTCCCTACAAAGTCTCACCTGTAAAACAGCCAAGATTAGAGCCAAAGTTCCAAGGCATTACCACTATATAAAGTAAAATATAAATTAACAGAATATTTTTTGCAATTTGAAAATTATAAGAGTAAGCATCCCTTAAAACTTTGATTAATGACCAAACTTTCTTGCACTTTGAAAAAACTAATGATCAAGAAAAATGACGCCTTTTAAGCTTTCATAACCTCTTTTACATCACAAGATTTTAGCAAGTAACAGCATCTGTAGAATAGTAGTAGAAGTAGCAGTTGACATTAATTTCACCATGGAAATGGAAGAATTCCCCAATAATAGCAAAGATCTTAAACCATAAGTTTCAGAATAAAACCAAAAAAGCTTCAAGGTATTTGAAAACATTGTATCTAAAAAAAAAAGAGGTTAAGCATGTGAATGTTATATATGAATGAGTGTTTGAAAACCAAATCCATAGAGCTGTAAATGCTCTACAAGGCACAAAATACACATAAACACACGTATGCTTTAATAAGATGTTAATATTACAAGAATAACAACATCTTACCGTCGTAGACTACAATCCCAAATCAAGGTAAGGAAGAAGTCAGCAAACAATAATATCCAAATTTTAAAGGTACTTTAATTATAAAAGAATAGCATGGTAAAATAAGTTTGACAACATTTAACATTTTTTTGATGAGTTGTCTGATATGCAATTTTGCTCACAAAAATTATGTTAAAGCAATTGATAAGTAGCATTCCTAAGATGAAACACAGTAAAAAATTTATGCAATGACACAATGAAGAAAGTTCAACTTCATCAAAACTACAAACCTCTCCAAAAGCCCCACGTCCAATAATTGTCAGTAACTCGAAATCTTCAACTCCCATTTTATGCCTCTGGAGACGCATTAATTCAGTTTCCTTTTTCTCCAAGTCTTTGATGAGATTGTTCTGATCTTCCTCCGAAATGTCCGCATCAGCAAGCCTCTTCTCTAAGGTCCACCTTCTACTCGCAGCAAAATAAATAACCGAGAAAGATAGATGAGACAAAAAAAAAAACATTGAAATGTTAGCTATGTATTTTACCTTGAAGATCAGTTCTCGCTAATATCTATAAAATGAAAATTAACTGAGCGTGACTTAATGTGTATTGGGGAGGTGGTTTGCTGTCATGATTTTTCTGTTGAACAGCGCACTAATTAAAACACATAACAAAGAACTTTCCTATTTTACAAACCATACATCCAACACTATTCCACAAGACTACAACAACGTGGGCATCGTTGAAAAAGAAAATAAAAGGATGAAATATGAACCACTAAACTTTGATAACTTTAGCTAATGATGTTTATTTGTTTGATTTTGATAGGTGAATGTAAGATAAATTATAAAGGTACAAAGGAATTGCAAGCAGATGAGGAAAAAGAACTGTGACCTATGCTTGATGGACTCAAATTAAGATCACTGTGAAACATAAATATAAACTTGTCCTTTCAAGGCATTCAAAGGCCTCATCATCCGGAGACTGACCAGTTTAGAATGGATGCATCATTCAGATTTAAGTTCTAGATGTTATTCATTAATCATAATTACAAAAATACAAATATCACCAAATTATATATGTGGCTAGTTCAATTATACCATGCTGGATAGTTAAAATTTCTTGTTTGAGATGTTATTTTATAGAGATCATAACAGATATTTAGAACTTGACGATAAGTTATAGATTTGTCCCCTCTTTTGCAAAACAATGTCCCCCAATCATTTTTCACGAGCCTTCATCAATGAAAGAAATAAGCAATTTAAAAGTACAAGTTGGTCAAAACCATAAAAAAAGGTCTGCACTTAGCTGCCATCACTACACTAATATCTTACATGTGAGAACACAAACTATCATTCACCAAGCTATTATTAACTTTACCATGACTGGGTCCACAATTTTATCTTTTTGATGCAACTTCCCATAAAATTCCTCCATTCCTCAGAGAGTTCCATCAGCATGCATAACTTTGGGGGAAGATCATCAACCTTTAAAAACTTGATGTCGTTGACCTTTGTTTGGTATCCAACACCTAAATTGAGTGGATTTCATAAAATCGGCAGGTCTCTAATGAGAAAGAACGGAATCAAACCCAAGTTGCATCCATCATAATTTAAAAGAGATCATTCATGCTCAATTCGATAAATCCAATCAGAAGGATAAATCACGCTGTGTTGATTAATGTGATTATGCCTGTGCTCAAAGTTGACAACTTTAAACGAGCATAAACAATGAGTTTTGATTGTGTGTGTGTGTGTGTGAAATTACATGACTAAATAAAATGAATTTAAATTAGTATATGAGCTGATATATATATATATATATATAATTTATTAATAAACATAGATAACTTTCAGTAATAACTATGAAGTAGTTAAATGTTTTTTATTTATCTTCTTTAAAATTAAAAAAAAAAATCTTAATTTTGGTTGCAGTTTTAATAAAAAATCAAATGAAATTAATTAATTAATTAATTATACATATATATATATATATGGAAAAAAATCAATGGCTAATATATTAAAAAAGAAATGATCCAGATAAGTTGCATGAGTGGGCCTAAAAGAAAGCCCAACTCACACGATACCACACACACCAAATATCAAAAAGAAAAGATACATATAAGGTAAAAAAAATCAAAACCACCAACACGCGCAAAAATCTAGGGACGTCCTAATTTAGTTCTGCCTCTGCCTCTAGTTCTAGGATGGAAGCCGGCTAACAAATTGGTGAGGTGCGTACCATTATCCGAAGTAACCAAAGTATCATCCATCAGATTCATGAGCTCGAGTAGGTCTATATTCCTCCTCTTCCTTCTGGATGTGTAAACTTGTTATTCCTCATCCAATGATTGACTTATCTGATCAGTGGATTGGTACAAAGGTGACCAGACAAGTGTCGACTATTGCACATCATTAACCTCATGTGTCGGAGTAACATTAACATCTTGCTCGACTTGAGGCGGTAGAGAAGCAGTAGAAATATTGTTACCTGTAACATCAGTGATAGGTTCTAGGACGACAACCTGGGTATGGAGTTCTTCATCTGAGACAACCGAGGTTTGAATAGAAGGATCATGAAAAATGTTCTCATCAAGAGAAGCGTTGAGCAAATAAACAGAGGTATGTGCGGTGTTGAAAAAAGGATAGGGTTGCACCTCCTCAACAGTGATGGTAGGGAGCAAGACGACATACATATATCAAATGTCCTTTCTGTTTTTTCATGCATTTTCACAGTAAATCTCAACTTTCCACGTTTCCTCCGTCCTTCCATATAAAAAAAAAGGACGTCAAGTCTTTATCCCACTAAATGGGCTTGGCTAAATGAATCATTTTTCTCCAATGCCTTATTGAGTGTCATATTTTCAATTAATCCTAAAAAAGTAAGATCACTTTTTATACAACATGTAGGTCTTTTTAGGTTTACCTCTACCTTTCTTAACATAAGTCGAATCTAAGACATCTTCTCTCCAAAACGGATCATCAGATGGTCAACAATATTTTTGTTTTGCATTTTGTCTGTAAGTATAAAGTTACTAATCTGCCTAAACATTCTCATCTCAATAACACTTAACTTAATTTTATGTTCTCATTTATAGGCCAGCATTATGCACTATAAAGCATTGCAAGTGTGTTGACCTCATTTTAGTGAGGTCTTAGGCTATTCCTCCTAGGCCCTAGGATCTAGCCTTAAGAGTTCCGTACCGACCATCATAGCGGACTAGTCATGGAGCCCACCTCCCATAGAGCTTCGAACCACTTCTAGACCCATTTTTGTAAGACCTCGCATGAGTAGTCCCAAGCACTCGACTCCTTGTTGCAAGCTGGGAGACTAACATGTAGATGGCTCGAAAATGAGTTCCCATAGGGCGAACGGCCTTAGGTGAACCCTCAACGACGTTAGAATTCGCGCACACCAATTTGACACTTTTTTGGCCCGACCGTCGGCGAACTTGTCCGGACGATCCCGGATGACGAAACGGACCACACGGATGCGTCCGGGACGTCGATTTTAGCTAGGAAGGATACCCATATTGTTATGGTTCCGCGCGCGAGCAGTCGACACGAAAATTGATGCATATTTCTTTTAATTTGCGGAACGCTGGTTTAGGCTCGACCTAGGTTCAATCATGGTCCGAACTCGGGCTACACATTTCGACCCACTCGATTTTTGAATTTCAAATTTAAAATTCAAATCTATTATTTAAATTCATATCAATTAAATGTAATCAGGTGTTAATATTTTCCAATTAAACACCTCCCTGCATGGAAATCATTTAATTTGGCGCCCAATCAACTGTAACGGGCGAACGCGGCTATAGGATAGGCGGGATCGCTTTTCTCCTTATTCGACAGTAGCCCCTCTCCCCTTCCTCTCAACAGACGCTCGACACCGAATCCCTCTCCCGCTCGACCTCTGTCGCCTGACTCGTCTCGCCCTTGCCTCTCCCTGCGAACAGAAGCCCTCCGCTTCCTCCTTCCCGCGCCAAACAGTCGCTCGCCTCCCCCACACGAAGTCGCTCGGCTCGCTTGAGCGTCCACATCGAAGAACCGCTCATCTTCCTCCTCCGCTCGCCTCCACTCGCCCCAGCGACTCTGCCTCGAGACTCGCCTTTACCCCGCACGACAATACCCTTGTCCGAAGCCCTAGCCGCACTCGCACGCGTCCTCTCTGCGACAAAATCTAGTTCCTCTCACGACTGCGCTGCAACTCCCGCCTGCGCTGCAACTCCCGCTCGCTTCACCCTCCACCGAAGAAGGAGCGCTCGATCCGACCTCTCCTCTCCTGCACCGAAGCCCTCTCGTCTCCCGTTCGGCTCGTTTCACTTGAATTGTAAGCATCGCACCGGACTCCCGTACTCGCCCGCTCCCCCTTCCCGCACCAAATAGCCGTTCGACTCCTCTCCCGTCTCGCTCTCTCGCTCGCTGGATTCATTTGCCTTGCCAGAAACCGTACCTGATCTCTTTGCTGTAACTGCTGTAGCATTCCCAGGATTCCCTCGCAAGGTCTTTTTTTTAACTCTTATCCGATTCTATTAAAGCTTCTATTGCTTATTCCATGTATCGAGATGCTTGGATCTAATTTGATTTTTTGCAGGAGGTGTTTGAATATAAATCATAATCTGTTTTGATGATTTCTTTTTAAAATATTGAAAGATTTACATGCATAAAAATACCTTGAATTGTATTCAATTGTCAAAAACTATAATTAGTTTATTCTTATTTGGAAACATCGATGTTTTTTTGCTTTCTTTCGCTTCATGATTCGGATGTTTTCAGAAATTATATAACTAGCTTTGCATTGCTTTATGATTTTGGAATTGGGAGGTTGTTGTCAAATTTGTGTTGCTTTGCAATTTGGACTTGGGGAAAGCTACGACTAGCTTATTATTTACCTCATAGCTAGATCTTTTGGATGTTATAATTGGATTTCGCTTTGCTTTGTTATATAGAGCTGCAGTTAATCTTGTTGCACTATTTGGAAGGTTTACATACGTGCCACTTAATTCTCTCGTATTTATCATTTGACACTTAAACATTAATCCCTGCATGCTTGTCACCAATTTTACACATGATGAAGTAGATTCCAGTTTTTAAGAGCTTAAATTATGATATTTTTGATATGATGTGAAATGTTTAGGTGTTAAAAAATGTAAACACATGGGAATTAAGTAGTATTTATATGAACATTTCCTAGTATTATTTTATGCTCTCTCGGATATTAATTTCACATCATTTAAATGTTGCTTGAGGTATTAAAAGTGTAGTTTGATCATTTGAGATTGCTGTGAAAGCTTTTAAATTGATGTTTTGTGTTTAAGATGACTGCTTGGTGCTGTTGAAACTGCAAGGGTGCCTAGGGCCGCTATAGGATGCCATTAATTGTTGTATACCCGCTGTAGGATGCCATTAATTGTTGTATACCCGCTGTAGGATGCCATTAATTGTTGTATACTCGCTGTAGGAGGCTTAGGGGGTAGCCATTTGATGTTTGGAGGAGTATAGCTGCTGTCCGGAAGCTTGGAATTGCTGTTGGGGGCTGTTCGGAAGTTTGGAATTGTTGTTTGGAGGAATAGAAAACCTGTAGGATGATATTGGAAAGTTAGAAAGTGCTGTCTAACACCAATAAATTGCTGTTTGGAATTGTTCAGGGCCGTAGAATGCTGTGGGGAGAATCGAAATTGATGTTTGGAGTTGCAAATTGTTGTGGGATGCCATGGAAGTGCTGTTCGGGGTTTATAAATGCCATGAGAGCTGTGGGTGGTGGTTTTGGAAGTTGTCAATTGTCATAGGTGGCTGTTTGAGAGTTATTAATTGTTATATATTGTGATTTGGAACCATTAATTACTGTTTGGAGCTGTTGGTGACTTTAAAACTGTTGTGTAATGTTTCTAGTTGATGTTTGGAGCTGTTGGAGATTTAGAAAAGCCGTTTGAGCATTGTTTGGATTATTTGGAAGCTGTAGGATTGCCGTCCAACGCTTAGGACTGTTGTTTGGAGTGTCTAACTTGCTACCCCGAGTCGTAGGAGCTTGCAGGGTTATCGCGTAGAACTGTAGCTGTTGCCCGACAATACTTCAACGCACCATTTGAACATTTATTTTTCAGCCCGACTCACTTGCTTTTTATTCTTTTTTTTTTTTTTTTTTTTTTTTTGGCTTTACTAGTTCTTGGAAGTGAGTCGGCCTCTTTTGTTCTCTTGACTTATTTTTGTTCTTTTAAAACGGTTAAGTCACAAAAAATGGGGAATTCTTGATTTAACATGAGGAAGAGTAAAACACTTTTAGTCACTTCGAGCACAAGTTAGAGTGTAGAGCTCACTTGTCTTAGGTGCACACCCTAGTGTGAAAACTTCCTTTACCTAACCCACACCATAAACTTCCAAACCTTAAATGCACACCCTTAGGTGAGAGCCCATCCACCTAATCCCCGCGATGGACTTCCAGACTTCGAGAGCATACACCCTAGGTGAAAGTCATGCACCTAATCCCCGCATAGAGCTTCCTATGACCTTGAGAGCACACCCTGGTGATTCACTCACTTAACCTTCAGCTGCGAGCTTCCTAGACCGCAGGAGCATACACTGGCGAGAGCCCATCTACCTAAACTTCGAATGCATAGTGAACTAGGCACCTTACCCTAATTCACAAACCATTCAAGACACTAGACCAGTAGAATGCACCGAGAGCTTGGTTCACCCTTCCTTAATTAAATCAAATAATGGAATTCACGAAATGACTTAACCAATATCGAAACCCAACTGCACGGGATTTGAGTTTGAACATTACGCTCAAATCCTCCCGTGATCGGGACATTTGTTTTGCCACATATGGATCATCGGACTGGGTGTGAGTTCGAGGTCTAGGTGGCGAAGGCGATGATAATAATCGTTTATGTGTGCTTATAAGAGGGATACGAGGGATAATTGGAATAAGTATCTCCTACCTCGAGGACCCTCCATAGGGAGAGGAAAGGACCGAGCGATACTATTCGCCGACTCTTGGTTAGATTGTTTCCCAAGTGATCTTGGGTCGTTAGTAGTCTCGAAGACGATTAGAATGACTAGCTCTATGGACTACTATTATTTTACAAAATATTTTACAAAAATAAAAAAATAAATCTCTTTTCTTGTTAAAAAGAATTACGTATAGTAAACTTAAACAACGACTTTTGCATGAAAATTAAAGTAATTCTTCTTATAAAATATATAAAGGTCCACTGGCTAATCACTCAGATTGGGTTAAGGACTACCCTCCTTAGATCGTCGGTTGCCTGGTAACTCTTATCCGAAGCTCGGATAACACATGATCCAGTCTGCAGTCCGCTGCATGCGACGTCTCACACTTAGTTCCGGTTTTCCATACGTGACTTATAAGTTTTGCTCAGTGATTTCTACGAGTCGTTTTCTTCTGCTTTTCATGCTCGGGTTTTTCTTTTTACTTAATTTGCCAGTAAGATCATTTAAATTCCCGCAAATGATACGCACGCTCGCAATACAAATCATACAACTGATAGTAGATGCCTGAGTACGTTTTTACGGTTTATTTCACATAAATAACTTTATTGCAATCTACTTTATCGCACTCCACTTCTATCGCACTTTACTTTCCAATGACTTTTATTCGCAAGTAATTTACTTTACTCCGTACGCAAAACCGAAAAACAACAAAACTCGAAACATTGGGACACACTTGATAAACCGTATGCAACCTTAGACCTTGGGATCTTACTCTAACAAGGAACTTGGAGCATACACCGTGGGCGGCACGATGAGGAGCAAGGAGCAAACCACAAGTGGAGGTCGTCGTCATCCTTCAACAATCTCGTTCCTAGTTTAAATAACAACACATAGGGCTTCGAGGTAGCCTGCCCCGCGCGGCGTAAACCCTCACTCTCCTCTTTAGGCTTCTGTGTAACCATGTTGCGCAGCGTAAGTCCTAACTCGATTTAGGTTCCGAGGTTGTCGTACGGTACGACGTAAAACCTCCTATCTCTGTAGCTATTGCGATGATCGAGTATTATGCGAGTGTAAGTCTCAAATAATAAAATTAGCAGGACTAAACAATTAAATAACATCCTCTCCGAAACGCAACCGCACCATGGATAGTTGGGAAGTCAGCCGGGCTCGCCTCGGATCCGCGACATCTCCTACCTTTTCTTTCTTCGGACTCCCGGAAATAATTGTTCCACTTGAGCCACTCCCACTCGCTTTTCCACGTCCTACCGTGAAAACCTAAACCCCGAATTCTCGAAGACGAACCACCGATCATTATCGAGAGTTTTCTCAGTGACACTGAGTCATTTCGGGATGTAATTAACTATAGAGCCTGCTCATAGGAGAGCTGGAACCTGGGTAGAAATAAACCCTACTCAGTCTCTCTATTGTGTAGGGTGAACTCTGTCTGGTCACACATAAAGGTTCGCGAGATCAAACTGGATGTCACGAGTCCTTTAGTTTGCATGATTGGGTCTCACTGTCGCAAGATATATTACTCTTTCGAGAAGGTGTATCATTTGCGACATCAGGCACGATTATGCAAATTATTGGACAAATGAGATCCAGGCGGTCTCATTTTTTCAAAAATTAAAATACACTACTTTCAAAATCATATACCTTTTTATATTAAACTAAATCACTAAAACTTATATTCTTTCAAAAGCAAAAAAATGCGGCCGACAAAGTGTCACCACCATCTTATAAAATTTCTCGTTTAGTCTAAGCGATACTTTTCTATCAAACAATAGACTTGATGCATTCCTCCACTTCAATCATCTACTAATAGAATCTGCATCTATATCAACACTTTCGTTATCGGGTCATAAGCCCCAAAAGCAAAAAGTAGAGGGTTGCGTTAAGTAGTGGACGGCCAGCATAATTTTTTTGTAAAAAAGATCAAGACAAAAAAGACAAAAAATTAAATAATAAAAACCTATCTAATCCCTTTCTCTTTCTCAAAATTCTCACAAAACCACCATCGTCCTTTTAAAACCCACGCACCAGCTTTTCCCTTCTCCCCTGCTCTTTCTCCCTCACTCCCACCTAGTCGTAAACCTTCTCCCCACCCTCACTGTTGCTCTCCTTCTCCAACCTCACAATACAACCAGCAAATGCTCTCCAAGTAATATATTTTACAAATTAAACAATATGCTTGTTGCTACTATAATTTAAGTATTCAGTGTTTAATGACTAGCCATAATCGAAAGTGTTCTCTCATTTGGGAGAGGTAATTAACTATAGGGGCTTGCGCCTATAGTTAATCTCAAATCCCTGATCAAAAAATCCCAACAAGATGAGGTTGAAATCTCTAAGCATTGTTTTCTCTACAATCCAATCTATCTTCTAAAAATTTGACCTGACAAAGCTCTCAAACAACTCAACAAAAACAAAAAAGGGAGCATGGAACTTTTGGAGACCACAATTACTTTATTAATTTAATTTTAGGAAAACACAAATTTCAATTAGTGTAATGTTTTATAGTTAAATGGATTGATGATTTTAATTTTTTTTTTTTTTTTACAAAAGAACAAACCGAGGCAAAATTTTGAGGGAAGATCACAAATGTATATTTTGGTTTTCCTATTCTCTTAAAGTCATTAATTAATGCATAAAGTGTTTAACATGCATAAATGGTTTATGCTAATATGCAAATACAGGTTAATAGAAGTCTTGTCATTCGATTTGCATCAAATTATATGATGTATAATTCTTCTAAGTTAGAAACCAAAATATCATATTCAACTGTTACAGTTAGGGCTATTTAGATAGAATCAATGATAATTTTAAAGTTAGCCAGTAAATATAATTTAATGAAATGTTGATAAGGTTATATACATGCTATGAATGTATAATCATATTTATTATTTGATAACTACAACAACAACAACAAAGCCTTAATTCCACTAAGTGGGGTCAGCTATATGAATCTTTTTTCTCCATTGCGTCCTATTTAGTGCCATATTTTCATTTAATTCTAATAAATTAAGATCATTTTTTATACAATAAGCCCAAGTCTTCCTAGTTCTACCTCTACCTTTCTTAACATAAATTGAATCTAAAACATCTACTCTCCTAATCGGATCATCAGATTGTCGACGTTTAGAGTGACCAAACCATCTAAGGCGACTCTCTCTAATTTTGTCCGTCACTGGAGCTACACCAACCCTATCACGGATATAGTCATTTCACATCTTGTCTCTAAATGTAAAGCCACTCATCCACCTAATCATTCTCATCTCGGCAACACTTAACTTAGTATTATGCTTCTCTTTTAAAGCCCAACATTCAGCACCATAGAGCATTGCAGGTCTCACCACCCTATTATTTCAAAACTAAAATTAAAATATGGTGTAGTTAAGAAAATAATATTATTATTAATAATAATAAATAGCAACAATAGTAAAATATGATCTAATGGATTGCTAGATGATTTGGAAGAAACACAAGCATTGCTTTCAAATTACTTAGTTATAGGCCAATTATGCAATTTAATGCTGTTTATGATTTATAGTTCAAATTAATGTTAAAGTGTGGGCACTTTAACGAGAAGGCGAAATTAGTTCTCCAAAGAGATCAAGATCAAGAGGAGAGTTCAAAGGTTGGCAATTATATTTTAAGGTTGAAGCAATATTTTTTCTACTTCTAAATCTTTATGCACTTAATAAATATGTTTATGACTGTTATTTTAAGTTGATATAATTTATTATGACAGTTCCACTTTGAAAATTAAGTCTAGTGATTTATCCTTTCTTATTGATCAATCTGTCATACTATTAGGGTTTAAATGTCTTTTTAATAATATTACATGACTATTTGATCAATATATATAATACATATAACAGTGTACGTTAAAAAGAATGAAAATGAAATAACATTATTTTTGTATTTTTTTAAAGTATGTATATGCATATTGACAGAAGAAATTAATATCCTTATAGTACTAGTTTCAGACGCTAATAACTCTCGCTCTGTTGTATCTATAAGAGATATATCAGCCAGGGTTGAATTGATATACTCCCCACCAACCAATAGTACAAGTTTTTCGCCCCAAAATATCAATAGGGAATGTATCAACTAGGGGTAAATTATGTTTAGAAGGTGTTCTAAAAATGAATGAATTAATTTATAAAAAAAAGCTAAGTTAAATAAATAAAAAATTGTATGATTAGACACAAAAATAAAGATGGGAGTAACGATTGCAAATTCATATTTAATTATAATTTTTAGACAACATTTATATTCATAATTATAATTCAAATATTTAGGTTATTATATAATGTTTCACATAGTTTAAAATAATTGTCATGCCAGTTATTTTTTCTTCAGATTATTCAGATTTAGAATTATAATATAGACATTGTGTTATGCTGATAACCCATTTTGTTCTTTAATTAAAAATTCAAAACTGGAAAAGGACTAAATAAGTGGGTGAAAAAAAAACTACATCATAGACGTGGCCATAAAAGAGAGAAGTAATCTTGTTGCATCTATGATTTAGATTTCATAGACTTATAGCTTTTTGATTTTCATATATCAATGAAATATTATGAGATTCTATTATGTTATTGATCAAGAGTTGTTAATCATAATTTGAATTATGTTCGACCATTTGGTATTTTCAAGCTCTCAAATCTAGTTGTGACATGATCTACCCTAAAAAATATATTAGGAATTTAAAAAATGAATCAGATGTATAAAAGTAAATAAATAAATGGGTAAATAACAACAGCAACAACAAGCATTTATCTCGCTAAGTATGGTCGGCTACATGAATCTTTTTCTCCATTGTGTCCTGTTGAGTGTCATATTTTCAATTAAGTCTAATAGATTAACATCATTTTGTATACAATTTGACCAAGTCTAAAACATCTACTCTCCTAACATAATCATCAGATGGTCGGCGTTTAATGTAACCGTACCATCTAAGAAGAATCTCTCTAATCTTGTCCACTACTGAAGCTACACCAACCCTATCACATATATATTCATTTTGTATTTTGTCTCAAAGTGTCAAGCCATTCATCCACCTAAGCATTCTCATCTCATTAACACTTAACTTTGTTTTATGCTTTTCTCTTAAAGGACAAAATTCTGTTTCATAGAAAATAGCAGGTCTCACCATCATCTTATAAAATTTTCCTTTCAGTCTGAGCAGTAATTTTCTTTCACACAATAGACGCGATGCATTCCTCTACTTCAACCAACCAACTTGAATTCTACTAATAGCATCCCCATCTATATCACCATCACTTTGAACCATAAACCCGAGATATCTAGAACGATCACACCTTTTAATGATTTGACCACCCATAGTAACAATTATGCCACTAGAGCTACTACTACTAAAATTATGTTCTATGTATTTAGTTTTAGATCTACTCATAGTCTCAAACGAAAGCCTTTAGACTCCAATGTAGACCTCTACAATTCAAGTTTTTCTCAAACTCTTTCTCAAGTCTTATCCACAAGAAGAATATCATCAGGGAAAAGCATACACTAAGGTACATCCCTTGTAAATGTCCAGTGAGAGCGGACATAACTAAAGCAAAAAGATATGTGCTTAAAGCTAATCCCTAATGCAATCCAACTGAAATAGGAAAATACTTGGTCAATCGTCCTTCTGATCAAACAAAAAATAATAACACTAGTATACATATCTTTAATGGTTTGAATATAATCATATCAACAACTTTCTTCTCTAGAACTCTCTAAAAAAATTCTTTTGGAACCTTATCGTAAGCTTTCTTTTAAATAAATAAAAATTGTATGTAGATTCTCCTTATTCTCTTTATACTTCTCCATCAAATCTCTCAATAAATGTATAACATCCATAGTAAACCTGCACGACATAAATCCAAATTAATCATGAGAGATCTTTGTATCATGTCTTAACTTATGTTCAATTACTCTTCGATGATTTTAAAGTATGACACATCAACATAATTCCTCAATAACTTGCACACTCTTGTGCATCTCCTTTATGCTTAAAAATGGGGGCCAAAATACTCTTTCTTCACTCCTCAGACATCTTTTTTAGTTTTTAAAATAATATTAAAGAGTTCGGTAAATCAAGAAACTATCAAATCTCCTGAAAATTTTCACACTTGAATTAGAATAACATCATGTCCTACTGATTTTCCACCATTGATTTTCGTCCTACTGATTTTCCACCATGGATTTTCTTTAAAGCCTCCTCAAGTTTTTTAAATAATACGATGGTAAAAATAAAAATATTTTATTATTATTAATATTATTAAGATCATTAAAGTCGATCGTATCTTCAGAAACTTCATTGAATTGAAAAGTTTATCAAAATAGCTCACCCACCTATGTTAAATATCTTCCTGTAAGAAAATCATTTTTTTTGTATTTTCATCTTTAGTAGACTTTACTTGAATTAAATTTTTATTTTACTTTTCTTTTATTTTTGTTTGCCTAGTTTATACACTTTCATCTTCTTTAGTATCAATTTTATTATAAAGATCACTAAAAGCATAATTTTTAGCATCACAAATTGTTATTTCCAGTTTTCTGAATTTTTACATTTAAACCAGTTTTTATAACACTTCTTATATATATATATATATTTTGCACAATACTATTCCACCACCAACTTTTGTTATTTATAAAAAATTTTCCTTTTGATTCTATAAGTATATCTTTTGTCATTTAATTAATGGTGATTGTTGTCTTATATCACATGCAATTCGCTCATTCATATACATCTCAAATCTTGAAATCTTAAATTTTACTTATAAAAATAATTTTACTTATCTTTTAAGTGCCCCCATCTAATTGTAAGACAATATTTTCTTGTATTATTTATCTTATAGCTCATAATCTTAAAATTCAGAACTAATAATCGCAAAACAATACTTAAATTCTCACTTAAGATGACCTTACAATTTTTACACTCTCAACGATCACTTTTTCTTGTAAGAAAATAATCCATTTATTATTAGGTTCATTCTTATAAGTAACAATACGCTCATCTATTTTCTAAAATAAAGTATTAGCAATCATATGATTATATGCTAAACCAAAATCTAAAACAGTTCTACACTCTTCATTAATGACTCCAAAACTGTAGCCGACATGAATATTTTTAAAATCATCCATCATCCTACCAACATGTTCATTTTAAATCCCATCTAATAAATTCATTAATGACTCCAAAACTGTAGTCGCCATGAATATTTCTAAAATCATCCATCATTCTACCAACATGTTCATTTTAAATCCCATCTAATAATTTTTTTTCTTTAGGAAGTATCATTTGTATTAATCCTTCTAGGTCATTCCAGAATTTTTCTTTTGAACTTATATCAAACCTACTTAAAGAGTACAAGCACTTATAACATTAAAAATCTTAGTATCAACAACAATCTTTAGTACTAGCAAACGAATGGGTAAATAACATACTATAAAAAAGTTTTATTCATTTTGTCTAGAGTAATACAATGCCTTACGATCAAACCAATACTTTTGGAGTCAAATGACCTCAGAATACTCATCCACTCCCATGTGAGGAATAACCATCTTCTCTTAGATGAATACACTCAACTACTATTGCTAAAGCTACAAAGAAAAATTTGAAATTTTCATTCTCAAATTGTATTTTTCAGGATTATCCCTCTGGCATGGTTTGCACAAAAAAAATGCACCCCCATCTTTAAAACTTAAATGGAATAAATATATTAAAAAATTACTCCAAAGATTCTTCTTTCTTGCACATAGCAAACTATAATTATAATACTCGCAAATAAATCAAGCATGAGTGAAGTCGTGCTCAAAGAAATTTAGAATATCATAATCTTTTGCCACATAGGAAGTCACACCAACACCTAAACTAATACCTATAGAAACATAATGTCACCATGAATGGTATTTAGGGGGTATTAGCCTTCTTTTAGATAGTGAAATTAGCATCCTTAGAGTACGTGTGATCGTAGGAGCATGAATATAATCAAAATCCTTGACAGCTCGAGGGCAGTTCTTCAAAGCAACAGGAATTAAAGCAAAAGATAAAAGCAGAGTAGAGAAGCATGAACGCAGAAAATGGAGAATGAAGTTAAAGAAAGTACTAAAAAGAAAATGAGTATGAAAATAGTTTTTAAAGACTTAAAGATTATCTATAAAGGAATTACGAAACACCACCTTGATCAGATATTTTTCAAATATTAAATTTCAATCTTTTTCTCATCATTATAGCTGAATAAAAATAAATATATATTCTCAAATTTTAAATAAAGATGACTTCAAAATAAATTATAGTTAACCCAAGCAATAAGTCAAAATCAGTGAATGAAAATAACTAAACAAGTAAAGACTTTTGTGATGCCTTGTTTCTTTTCCCCGAGAAATTCGAAGAGAGGACGTCGAAGTGAAGCGGAGGGAGTCGAAGGCAGGGGAAAGGAAGCGAGGGGGGTCGAAATTCATAGAGGTGAGTTTGCCTATAAATTATCAAGTTGGAAGACAGGCGAGATCGTGAGAACGACTTACCAAGGAAATGATCGATGCGAGATGAAAGCAGGAGAATCGTCAGGCGCAAGTTAGGGCTTCCCTATAGCCGGAGGCAACGATGTTAACGGGCGACAACATCTCTGTCGAGTAGAGAGGAGGAGACGGTGTCGGTGTCAAGAAGAAGAAAAGCCTGCGTCGGTGTCGTGCAGAGGAAGAAAAAGCCGAAGGGGGAGAGTTATCATGGTGTAAGGCCTACGCTTCGACCAAGTCCCGTACTAGAAAGAGAAGAACCGAAACAATGGGGAACAGAGGGAAACAATGCTTACATCGAGCAGGCGAGGGTGGTGACAGCTTGGGACAGTCGAAATCAAGAAGAGATAAATCAAGAAGAGATCGTGGTCTCATGAGTGAATAAAGAAAAAAAACGAAGCTGGAGCAAATCGAACCGAAGGTAAACCGAAAGCTTGTGGGGGTAAGGGGAGATTAATGCTTAAGTTTTGAAATTATCATGTTTTAATTAAATGGATTAAGCATTAAGTAATGATTTAATATAAAAATAAATAAATAATAATAAAATACAATTTATAGGCGGAACAACATTTCAGATTGAGGGAAGAAAAAGAAGAAGATGCGACATTAGCATGGTTAGTGCAGATTCATTTATTTTGGGATTTATATTTAATTGAAATGAATTAATTATTGTTTAAGAAATAAAAATCAGAATATTTGAGTAGAATCGAGAGAAGTTTAGTGATAAAAAAATAAATTAGATAATTAAATGGCTTTCATATATAGGAAATTCACATTTTGAAGAATCAATTTCAACATCACAAACAAGAATTTCTAGTTACATTTTTGTAGCAAGATAAGTACCATTGGTCTTAGATTTACAGTAATGTTTTGTTTTTTCTCAATCAATTGAATTAATAGTTATTGATATTTATAAAATTCATGTATCAGTTTATCCTGATTCATATACTCTTCTTTTTATTAGTCATAGCTGAATGTTATGTCTTTTTTTTAGTAAAAATTATAACATGATATTTGAAGATACATAATACATATATTATATTGTATGTCATAATATAAGCATATGCATGATAATAACTATATATATATATATATATATATATATATATATATATATATATATATATATATGCTTTGTATATATATATAATGTATGGCGGCGTCAAGAGCTCTCCTTGGGTTTTGCCATGGCGATTCTTGGTGATCTTTCTTTGACTCCTTTTCCTCGGCTTCGTCGAGCACAACGACAAGGGTCGGCATCGTCTTCATCATCTGTTTCGCGCACGACGACGAAGGTGATGGGACAGCCGTCTGTTATGAAAATACGGACGAACACAACGCAAATCCAGAAGAAGAACACAGAGATTTAACGAGGTTCGGCATAGACATGCCTACGTCCTCGGGAGCAGAGCGACGAATTTCACTATTTCAGAGGAGTTAAAAATTCGGTTCACATATCCATAGGATTACACATCTATTTATAGATAAATCACATGAATAAACTACTAACTCGCCCTCGCTCCCCCCAACCCACTTAAATCAAGAGACACACCTCTTCACACCAAGAGACTCCAACTTCCAGATATGAGCCATACCTAACAATTCTCCACATTGGCGAATATCGAAGCACTCAGAGAAATGTTTCACCCGGTATATGTGTCTACCAAACAAATCTCCACCTTAAGCAAATATCCAAGCCTCTTTAGGAGAAAAACATCTCAACAATCTCCACCTTCGTGAATATCCAGCTCTTGAGAGAAAATCTCCACCTCGCGAATATTCAGCATCTTTAGGAGAAATAGATCGTGAGTTCTTACACCTAGGTGTCGAGCAACCAAACCATCTAACCTGGCTTGGTCAAAAGTGTCATCTAGCACCAGAAGCACCTTCCTGTTCGCACCAGTCTCTCGGCCAATTGATGTTTCCACGAGCCACGAATCCCTTCGCACCAGTTCGAGGAATACCTCCACGAAACTCCCCGTTCACGAAATAATCGTGTCCGCTCGCCACCCGCACTCGCCGAACTTCACCCGTCGCAACTCCTCCTGCGACAAACTTGCGAACCGTGCTTTGCCTTGCGATTCACCTATCGTGATTCACCTGTTGCAACATCACCTGCAACAAACCTGCGAACTCCGCTGGTCAGAGTTACTCGCCGAACCGCAGCTCTGTATCTGAACTGCTTCGCCTGTTCGTTCCCGCGAGCCTTGAATCCTTCGATAATCGCAAATCGCCGTGCCGAAAAACCTTTGTGAAATCGACGCCTAGTCCGTCTGATCTCGAACTCCACCTCGCGAAACACCTTCGTGAAATTCTGTCGCGCGCCCGCCACTAAGGCTATCACGCCAACCGCCCGTCGACAAGCCCGCCGCCCAACCGGCGCAGAATCTGCAGAGAACCTCCGCCGTCACCCGACTCCGCTCCGCTCGACTTGCGAAGTCCTTCCCGTTGCTCCGCACCTCGCTCCGCCCCGCAAGTCCTCCGCCGAACCAATTGTTCGCGGATCCTTCCACCTGCACAGTCGCCTTCTTGTCGCTGACGATAACTGCCATCCAGTCCTCCGTCGAACCAATTGTTCAAATGGACTTTCGTGGATCTCTCCACCTGGGACCCGCAGTAACTTCTGCGTCCCGGCTGCTCGCGCAATCCGGTCAATCCGCCGACCTGCTCCAGCTGCGGATCCTTCCCGCCTAATTGTCCTCACAAACTGCCCTTGTGAACTTTTCTGACGTTCACACTGCCTCGCTGCACCGCGAGAAAATTCTAATTGGCTCCTCACAAAACTTATCACACCCACCGCTCTTCTTGAAAGATTCCTTCGTAACTCCCTCTCCACCTCGCCGACATCCATGGCAATAAAAAAGGAATATTCTTAGTGAAAACATAAGATTCCTTTATTCCCTTAACGACTTCCAGCAGAAATTCCAGAAATTTCTGATTCCCTTCCAGTTTCTTGAACAGCTCTGCTCCAGTCCGCCTCTTCGCGAACTGCCGCAAACCGCCTTGTTGCCAACTGCCGCGAACTGCTCGGCTCTGTTGCGGAGCCCAACTCGCGAACCGTCGCGCCTCTCCTCAGGAACCGTCGGCCGCCAACTGCTCTTCGGCCCGACCGCCACTTGCGATCCTGTTCGCGCCTCAACTGCCGGCGAACCGAACATGCTTCGCCTGTTCCCTGCGTCGCACGAGCGCTGCTCGAACTGCTCCTTCTCCGGAACTCTGGCTCTGTTCGCGAACTCCTGCGTCGCGCACCTCCTCCGCCGCGAACTCCTCCGCGAACTGCACAGAGGTGCCGACCTTCTTCCGGCGAGTCGAACTACGCCTGTTCCGCGCCGCGTCCGAACAAGCTGTCGCGACGATCCGTTTCGCCTCTGTCGCAGACTGTCTCGTTCGCCTCTGTCACGAACTGCTGCGACCTCCCTGAATCTCGGTCGCTACTGTTCGCGAAACCGTCGCGAACCTCCGCTAGACCCGTCACACGAACTGCCTACGTGAACCGCTCTGTCTCGCCTGGCCTGCAGCGAACTGCGAACACCTAGTCCGCCTCCTAGTCCGCCTAACCTCTTGCCGCGAGCCGAACTTCACGCATGCTGTTCCTCTGCGGTTCCACCCGAACGTCTCTCACGATCCTCGTACAGTCGGGAACTTCGCCAATCTTCCTTGGCCGAACAAACGCTCAGCTCCTAGAATCTCCGAACCCGCTCCCCGTTCGGAACTGAACTTCTCCCGCGGCATTGGAACCAAACTCCTTCCTCTGCTGCAAATCAAATCTCAAAATCCTACCTTCTTCTTTCTTCCTGCGTCGATCCCTTTCACCCATCGAACCTCGCTCTGATACCAGTTGTTATGAAAATACGGACGAACAAAACGCAAATCCAGAAGAACACAGAGATTTAACGAGGTTCGGCAAGATGCATACGCTCACGTCCTCGGAGTAGAGCGGCGAATTTCACTATTTCGGAGGAGTTACAAGTTCGGCTCACATATCCATAGGATTACACATCTATTTATAGATAAATCACATGAATAAACTACTAACTCGCCCTCGCTCCCCCCAACCCACTTAAATCAAAAGACACACCTCTTCACACCAACTTCCAGATATGAGCCATACCTAACACCGTCTTCCTCCTCGCTCTCGATGCCACGGTTTGCATCGAGTATTTCTCGTCGGCTCTCACGGGAGACGGGAAGGGGAAGGTTTCGTGGTCGTTTCCTTTGGCTTCTTTCTTAGTCTAGCTCGACAGCAACGCCACGATTTCGCAGATGGTTTCTATTGTGGCAGAGCGCCAGCTGTCCCTATTCTTGGAGTGTCTGAAGCACGACTAGACTATGGCTTCAGGGCGTTCCTACGCTGCCGCCCTCTCCGGTAGAGCGGCCTCTGGCTCTGTCGCTCGCTCTTGTTACTTTCCTCAATCTTTTCATGACGCTTTGGAGTTTGGAGGGGATCATCAGCTTATTAGAAAGCTCGGCCGTAAGAATGGTAAACCTGTTTTTTTTCTCACGGATGAAGAAAACAACATCCTTACCTCTTCTTGCCGCTTTGCTCTTGTGGGTAAGTTCTTATATGAACATCCAAAAATGGAGATCATTAGAAAGAAGTTTGAGTTGATGAAACTTACTGGTAGCTGGAAAGTCAGACGGTTGGATGGGCGACATGTTCTCATCCAACTGTCCTCTGATGCTGATTACACATAGTTTTTTGCTAGAAAAGTCATAAACATTGATAATCATTTCGTGAAAATACTCAAATGGACTGTCGACTTCGATCTGAAAGCTGAATCTCCCATAATCCCTGTTTGGCTTACATTCCCTGGCTTGAAATGTCATCATTTCCACGATGAAATTGTCTACAATCTCACTACGGGCTTTGGCAAACCTCTTAGAGTTGATAATCTCACTCTAGAACGCACTAGTCCTTCTGATGTTTGAGTTCTTATGGAACGAGATGTTACAAAGTCCTACGCTAATGAAGTTTGGATAGGCTCTAATCATACGGGGTATTGGTAGAAGATAATTATGAGGCCTCATCCACACTACTGTACTCATTGTTGTATGTTTGGACACAATTCGTAGCTTGTTACATATTGCATCCTCATTTAAAGTCTGCAGTTACTCAAGGACCTCTTATCTCCTGGACACCCACCACTCTGATCCATTAGCTGCACCTATGAATGAGCATCTCGAATCACCATCGCCCACCTCTCTTCAGGTTTCCCCCATGTCCATGATGCAGCTAACACTACGAACTTAACCGAGGAGGTTCAGCCCCCCAATCCAAAGAATTGACCTCTGTCTTACCTTCTGATTCTCCTGCTCATAAGACTACTGATAATACTTTGAGTTCTTTTATTCCCCCATCTTCTGCCCCCATGCTTTTATCTGATGAAGAACTCCTCCCCATTGATAAGGGGGAGGATGTAGATCCTCTAATTTCTCCTCCAGCTATTGATCCACTTACCGATGACCCGAATTCTCAGAGAGAGGATGTGGCTCCTCCTATTTCTCCTCGAGCCTTTGATCCAGTTATTGTTGCCACTAATGTTTTGGAGTCTGAACGGATTATTCAAAAATTCAGCAGGAAGAGAGGAGACCCCCAAGTAATGATAAATTATTCTACACAAACACTGGAACTCATCGCTGCACCTACATTTCCTTCTATGGATCAAACAGGCCAGTCCTCGAAAGAAGAATGGCAAGTATACACTTCGGGGTACGCTTGGAGACTTAATGGATGATACCTCGGTCACTCTTGGCAATGGAACAACACTTAAGAGTTTGCTTTCTGGATCCGCTCCAAGAACCAGAGGAAGGGAAATGGCTAGAAGACTTCGTCCTTAGACACTGTTATTTGCATTTTTCCTCTTGTGTCTTTTATATTCTTTTTGTTTGAGCTTTCTTTGCATTTTCTATCGTATGGGTAGGGTTTCATCTATTGGGCCCTATCCTAAAACTTTCTTTTGTATCCTCTTTATTTCAATAAAATAGGCCCTAGGATCTTTTCTTAATATATATATATATATATATATATATATATATATATATATATATATATATATATATACTTTTATGTGCGTGTTTGATTATAATGAAGTCACCCCTCCTTTATGGAACTAGCGAGAGAACACTAAGGTGCCTGTACGCATAAATAAAAATGGATATTGATATCGAAGTACTTTAATTAATATAATCTTTAGACGATGTTCACGTGACGGTTGTAGAGATATAGAATGATACAGATATACTATTGATATAGTAAAACTCATTGAATACAATAAAATATCAAATATTTCACATTGATTTACTAAAAACTTAACTAGATGTCGATTATTTTTTCTTTGTATTGTTGATTTAGGAGTATGAGTATTTAATAGTTTTGGTTAGCTCGTAGTTGTTTTAAAGTAACTTTTCAGGTGTAAGTAAATGAGTTAAAAGATGAATAATAAAAAAAATGTTTATATAATACGAGGACAACCTTATTGTTTTTAGTTGATTTCTTTAACGACACTTTCATTTGTTAAATATTAGATGAATATAGAAAACTTAATTCCTACCGTCCGACCGTTTGTACCCACCTTGGTTAATTTCAAGCCCTACAGTGGGTCGTGACAACTTTAATGGAATGTTCTTGCACAAGATATTTCTTATATAAAGGTGTTGCTAAAATGTCAAATCAGAACAAAAACTAGTAGAAGCAATTTCAAGTAGGCCCTCCCTCACCAAAGAAGATGCACTAAAGTGGGGTCAAACACATCGAGATAGATCGATCACCTTTTTTATGATTGTTGAATAACAATTTATCACCAACAAAGAACTGAATTGACTTGGTTGATTCAAAAAATTTGCAAGTGAACGTAACTTCAAACTTTAATGGTGAACTTCTTGGAATAAAGAATTTGCAACTTCATCAAAAATTATAAAAGAATGACCCTCAATCAAGTAGATAAGAGTACGCAAATCTTTTATTCAATGTCAAGCTTGAGAGGCCAAACTCATAACAATTATAGGATTTGCCTAACCCTCTGATTATCTAAAAGCCCAATCATAATATCTTGAATCATTATATTGGTTTCGGGAAGTGTAAAGAATAATTTTCTAAATTAAATCCATCTTTGATGATGAATTGATGTACTTTACCTCCTATGGCAACCTCTTAACCAATCCACTCCATATAACAATTCCCTCCTTTCAAAAAAGAATTTTTTTATAGCTAGAATTATGAATTCACTTAATAAATAATTTAATGCAGAATAATGATTACTTAAATTGGGAAAGTCCATAGAACAGTTCGTAAAATTGTCAACTCAATCATTGGTTCAAGTGTTAAACTATAGAGATGGAAACACGGATAAAGGTCACTTAACGGTGACTATAGCGGGATCCTCTATTACCTTGCTCGCCCCACCTTCATTCAATCTCATTTTTCTAACAGGCAGCTTACTAGAATATCATCCTTTCTATTTCTCCACAGATTGTTTGGAATTGTTTTTTAATGATACTTTTAAGTAGCTTTTGGTTGGGAACATCGACAGGCTTCATGAAATGAATATTAGCCATTTGAACCTTCATCCAGTCTAATCATTGTTACAGACAGCTTAATAGAATTTCATACTTTCTATTTCTCCACAGATTGTTTGGATTGTTTTTTAATGATACTTTGAAGTAGCTTGTGGTTGGGTACATCGACAGGCTTCATGAGAGGAATATTAACCATTTGAATCTAGAAGAGTGGGAGTTGCAGAACAATCCAAAGTTGGAAGACAATAGAGTGAATTAATCCTCATAGAATTAAGGCCCGCTTATATTATAAACTAATATCAGTCCCCACATGTAACCTAGTCAAATCAAAGAGATAATTAAAGTGATGAACTGGTGTCATTAACAATGTGACTACTCATCAAAATAATAAATCATTCAACATTTTTCAATTTAATAAAATAATATTTTATCTAATTCTACTGCCCTTTTTACAAGTCACATTACCAAAATACAAGAGAGTGAAGGAGCTAAATACACATTAATAAATCATGATCGCAGTTCAAGCCAAATCAATCCAATATTCTAGATCTAGCATGAACTCACTAGCATCAAGTTGAATTCAGCAAGATTAACATAAACTCATCAATCTTACGCATGGACTTGTCATCATGAGAATTCATCAGAATCAATATCAATTTGTTAGAATTTGACATAACCGCCATTGCCTGAGCTGGAGAAACCATATTTGGGCATGCCACAAGTCTTGCGAACTCGCACACCGGCCTTTAATCAAGTAAGATGGTGACTTTTCATCTCATATATATTGTTTGAACAAATTGTGAGCATATATGCAACTGTAACTTCCGCCAAAAAACAATATAAATGGGGTGTTAAGGGAGGAGAGCTCTGACACATCAAGTCATTTGTACTCTAGTGTTATAACTTTCGCAATCTAATCCCATAGCATCTTTCTCTAGACTCTCAAAATTTCTACTTTTCTCTTTATTCTACTTCCTTGCTTTATGTGTCTTATGAGTCCTATTAGTAAATTTTAGATGTTAAGATGTTAACCACGGGTAAAATTGGATTCAATAATAGGAATCTTTATGTTTTATTCAGAAAATATATCAAATATCAAAATATTAAATCACGGATACAGCCTTTTTAATCAAAAATATGATGAGTAGGTTCTTTCACAGCTTTCGAACTAAAAGACCATTAAAATACCTAAACTTATATGCACCTATGCTAGAATAATGTCATTAATACCATCAAAACAGACATTTATTAAACTGTTCTAAAGGCTCGGCATAGCATGAAAAGTAAAACATTATTACTCTTTCCACTTCAGGGATCGCGATCCGGAATTTAAAAATACAGAGCCAAAATAGCATAGTTCCGAAAGAGCCTATACCTCTCCTTACGTTCTTGCAAGCTCTTCATCTGGTTCTTGTAATGATTCTCTATATACTGCTTGGCAGCTGCAACCCGCTGCTTTGTTATTTCTGAAGGAGGGGCCTCATCTATTGGGGGTTTCTGCGCATCAATCATGTTATCCATCTCCTTTTTCTTAGAAACAACAGGCTTCACTTTACCCTCTCTTTGCTGTAACTTCCTAAACCAGCTTCTGGTAGAATCCATCAGACTCACGACGCCATCATTCTGAAATCAAAATACGCAAGCATCACCCCGGCGTTAACAATACCGAAAAAGCACCCAAATTGAATACGAAAAACCAAAACTCTTACCAAATTCCTCGGGTCGCCCACTTACAAATCAAGCGATACAATTCTACTCCACCAATACACCAAAACCTAGAAATCCTACGTGATCCGACAAATCTCACGGAAGTGCCGAGATCAAATACTGTCGTCTCTCTTCCAAGTAATAATGCCCTGACTACTGACTCTCCAGCGAGAGGGCTCTTTCACCTTTGCGGAGGAAGCGAGGTGTTTCTCCTCGGCTCGCTTTGCAGCTTCCAAGAGCTTTCCTACTCTAGCTGGCTTCGCTCGTCTCTCGAATCTGCTCCGAGAGGACAAAACTGCCCCGGGACTCGTGGCAAAACCTAAATTCGAGACACTTGACGGGTTCCTCGGAGCGACTTCCTGCTGAAACTGACATTAGAGATCCGTCAAATGAGAACCGATACTATTGAGATATCCGACCTCGACGCACACACCATAGCGGGTAGTTTCACTAAGGCTCGTTTGAAGCATATCATATTGCTTCATTTCAATTTTATTGCTCATTTTCCATTTAATCTGATATCTTGCAGAAGCATTCGTGAAGCATTATGAAGAATTCTTGATATGTTTAGATGTCTGACATATGTGAAAAACAATATGAAGCGAAAAATGATCAGGATCGCCTGTTTATTAGAAAACTTGTTTTAATATTTGGATATATTTATGTAGTATGAAATATTTGAAAGTAAAATAAATTTTTTTTTAAATTTTTTATTTAAATATACAAATTTATAAATTGAAATTAGATTTTTTTATTTTTATATCTTTAATATATATTTTCTATATATATAGTGAACTATTGATTCAATTCAATAATTCACTATATAGGTTAAATTCTTTAAGTGTATTAACAAAATATTTACGAGCTTTGTTATATTTTAATTTAATTGTAAAATAAAATATTTAGTTATCTTTTAATTTTAATGAATTATATATATATATATATTAAAATTTTTATAATTTAAAAAGATTGTTCATATTAATAAAAAATTTACGAGCTTTATAAAATATTTTAAATAGATTCTTCAAATTATATTAAAAATTTAATAACACAACGAAGAGAGCGTTCCAAATCTCAAAATAGTCATAGAGTTCTACGCGATTGCAAATCTCGAAAATAATCATAGAAGTCATACAAAGAAAACATATACTACTCTCAAACACGTGGCAGCGACGGTAGAGTGAAAAAAAAGCGAAGACTTATTCCAACAACAACCAACAATAAAATAATGTTCACTTTAGTTTTCATAATCCGTAACTCCCGTTTCACTGCGTCTTCCGTTGTGGTCGTACACTCCCCGACGTCGGACTCGTGAGAATCGGTAAACTATCCGCCCATCGGAAGAAACGACACCGATGCCGGAATGTCCCGAGGACGGGCATAAAACTTTCGTCGAAAGCATGCGGGCGACGTGATGTCAAAGAGATGCTCACGACCCACGGCGACATAGCGATCGGCGAGAGGTAGCAGACGTCTTGGAGCTCATATTTACTCGTAATACAAGCACACATGCAGCTTAATTAATTTTAGTATAAAATGGTCGAATAAAATGAAAAGAATCAATCTAGAGTGTTGAATTGTAAATAATGTGAAGTAAAGTCGCTCGAAAAGAATGTAAAAGACATACATTGCACTACAAAAAACACTCACTCTCCAACTAACAATCGAGTAATGTCCGCTCGAAGTGCTTGCCATTTCATTTGCACCCTCCCTTCTTTTGTACGGATTGGTGCACTATTGTCATCCTCCCGTGGTTGAGACGGTTCAATGCGGTCCCGTAAACCGTCGATCGTAGCAACCTCGTCAAAATCAACATCGGCCGAGTTGGATGCCGCCCGATATAGTTATGAAGGCCCATAGTTGCCAACACTATCCGCACTGTTTGTGGAACGGATAAGGAGGCATATCCCGAAGAATGGCCCACTTCTTCTTCCAAACTACGAATGTTCTCTCAATAACGCCTCGCAAGGATGAATGTCTCTTATTAAACGAACTCCTTTCTAGTTCTTGTGCGATTACTAGCTCTTTGAAAATCCGGAATATGATATCTTGTATCCGGATATGGTTTAAGATACCCCCTCGCATGGGGTAGCCAACGATCTACCAAATAATACTTCCCTCGTAATGATAGAAAGTATAGTTAGGTGTATGACCAAAAACATCATCTTTTAATATTATAAATGACCTTACCGGGAGGTGGGTGAGGAAATTGTACTCCGGCTTTCTTGTTGCAACTTTAAAGAGTTCTATCGTCATGTGCGCTGCCCTCCCATCCAGCCAATACAAATGTAAAGCACATGTTGAAATCACAAACGGCCATAATATTCTGAGTTGTCCTCCCAGAACGGCCGATATAAGCTACTTTCTCGTTATCCGGCACTATAAGCATGAACGTGCGTTCCATCTATTGCGCCGATGCAATCCTTAAGGAAAAAATAATCATATAAATATGCAATCCATTCCATAAAAATTTGTTTTATTTAGCATTTGTACCTTGAAATATGGCATGTATCGTTCGTCGTTAAGAATCTCTGTCGGGGTCCTTGCAAATGTTGGATCAGTTGGTTTTAGTACATCATTTGCTAAACTGACAAGAGAAGCCAAACCAACTGAGAAATATCGGCTAATTGTTTCCGACGAATGCTTGGAAACGTTCCATGGCTCCCCTCATGGAATCGTTCTGTGACAGTATAAAAAGTGTGATGCCCAACACTTCATGGTCTGTTGTCCTATAAGACCCATGGAGTCCATGAGATGTTTTTAGGTCAACTAGAAGATCTCCGAAAACCTCATGTGACATTCGAAGATGTTACGAAATCTCGTTAGGTGTCCCGAAATCATTTCACCCATCCAATGTTCTCCAACTCCGAGATGAAGTGTAACAAGGTTCACGATCGACGTATGTATTGTAGTATTGCGGCATTATATTTATCGTCTGCGTTTCTCCTACGGCGTCGGATCTCCTCTGGATTCATGACGGTATAAACTGCACCTTTCAAAGAAAACATGTTACTCTCTATAGAAATCAACAAGTACCTTAGCGAAACATATGAATGAACTACATTAAGAAAGGAAATAACTCAAACATTCAACCATTCAAAATAAAAATTGTCCAGACAACATCGATAACAACAATAACAATAGATGGAATAAAAGCAACATTTTCATATCATATCACAAGGTGCGTCGATCATAATAATATCGAATGTATTCTAAGCGTAGCTCTCTATCAACTCGCAGAGTGAAAAAGTCTCGGTGGAGAGAGTCCGGAGGAGGTCGATAGCAAAGAAGAAAAGTGGTCGATTCCCTATAATCTCTGGGTCTTCCTTTAGAAGCCTAACAACCTCGTGGACAGCGTTTTTTTGAACTTTATGTGGAGCATCATTTGCTGATTCCACAAGTAATGATAGCTGCTCTTTCATACTTCCAACGAGTACTTTTCCTCTTCTTATCGATCCGGGCCGCTTCGTTCGGTTTGTAGATTGCATTTCAGTTTGATCGTATATGCGGAGTTCTGCTGAATCGTTTGAAAGTTCTACGGCGACCTCCTCAGGGGTTGTATCAACCATTGTTTGGCTAGGTGCAACTGCGTATTTCCCTGTGGCTATTGTCCCACCAAACATTCGATCGAGTTTCTCCTCGAATTCTGGTTCTATCCCAGCTGTTTTGAACTTCCTCGCCGCAGGATAAATCCGTAAGAATAAATAATTTTTATTAGCGAGTGGTGCAAACACAAGCAAAACTAATTCAATTATGTCTTACCGCTAGCCTTTCAGATCCACCATTCTTACAGTAGCGACAATAGTTCGCTTCGACGGATCCCGATCCAAACCAGTAAATCCATGTTTTAGGTCCTTCCATAGCTTCAATTCTTTCTTTAGCTGGTCCCATTTATTTTTAAGCTGTGTACTGTCGTAATCCCCGCCCTGTCACCTCCTAAAAGTTGTTACTATGTTTTGCCGACCTTCCTTCGTTGAAAAAAGAGTTCGGTCTATCGCCTCTTTCGATTTCCGCAATGCATATATCGCAAAAAATTAATTTTATGTCCTTCTCCCACATTGCAGGAGTGGCAACTTCTTTGTTCTTACTTGCCATACTAATAATAGGAGACAAGTCAGCAATATCTTTAAATATGAAATAAATAAACGAACATATGAAAGTCTAGGAACACGTAAATTTAAAATGCTACTAAGGTAAAGGAACGAAAAATTTAAAATGCTACTAAGGTAAAGGAACACGAAATTTAAAATGCTACTAAGGTAAAGGAACACGAAATTTACGTGGTTCGGTCAAATTGACCTACGTCCACGGGAAGTGAGTACTTTATTTTCATTAATGAAACTTTTGAACAGTTACATAGGTTCACACTGCACTACACACACTTGACTTCACACATTGCACTTCACTACACACACTTCACTACACTACACAGGTTCACATTGCACGGCCCACTGGAATCACACACCCACACACTTCACTGCACTTCAAATTCACTGCACTTCAAATACACACACACTTCACTCGCACGGCCCACTGGAATCACACACCCACACACTTCACACACAACTTCACCGCACTACACATCACACACATTGTACCTGCACTTCACTACACAACTTCACTCACTCACACAATGCACTTCACTACACTTCAATGCACCGCACTTAACTACACTTCAGCAGCACTGCACCACACAACTCAATACACGAAACAGTTCACAAGCTTCACCGCACCACAAGCCGCACCGCACTTCACCGCACAATACACCGCATCGCACCTGAACACATTGACCTTGCACTACACTTCACACAGCACTGCACTTCACACAGCAATGCACTTCACACAACTGCACAACTGCACAACTGCACTCACAGCACCACACAACTCAACACAGCACTGCACTACACTTCACACTGCACTTCACTGCACACACATTGCACTGCACTACACTTCACACAGCACTGCACATCACACAGACTGCACTTCCACAGAAACACACAGCACTTCACTACACTTCAATGCACTGCACTTGACTACACTTCAGTGCACTGCACCACACAACTCAATACACGAAACAGCTTCACAAACTTCATCGCACCACAAGCCGCACCGCACTTCACTACACAATACACCGCACCACACCTGAACACATTGCACCGCACTACACTTCACACAAGATCGCACTTCACGCAACGACCGCACTTCCACGAAACACACAGCACTACACTACACATCACACACAATGCACACTACACAAGCACCACACAATGCACTTCACTACACTTCGATGCACTCGCACTTGACTACACTTCGATGCACTCGCACCACACAACTCGATACACTAAGCAGTTCACAAACTTCACTGCACCACAAGCCGCACCGCACTTCACTACACAATACATCGCACCACACCCGAACACATTGCACCGCACTACACTTCACACAAGATCGCACTTCACACAAGACTGCACTCGCAAAAACACACACACACTGCACTTCACTGCACACACATTGCACTGCACTACACTTCACACAGCACTGCACATCACACACACTGCACTTCCACAGAAACACACAGCACTACACTACACATCACACACAATGCACACTACACAGCACCACACAATGCACTTCACTACACTTCAATGCACTGCACTCGACTACACTTCGATGCACCTGCACCACACAACTCAATACACTAAACAGTTCACAAACTTCACTGCACCACAAGCCGCACCGCACTTCACTACACAATACACCGCACCACACCTGAACACATTAGCCTGCACTACACTTCACACAAGACTCGCACTTTACACAAGACCGCACTCGCAAAAACACACACACACTTGCACTTCCACGAAACACACAAGCACTACACTACACATCACACACAATGCACACTACACGAGACCACACAATGCACCTCACTACACTTCGATGCACCGCACTTGACTACACTTCGGTGCACCGCACCACACAACTCAATACACTAAACAGTTCACAAACTTCACTGCACCACAAGCTGCACTGCACTTCACTACACAATACACTGCACCACACCCGTAACACATTGCACTGCACTACACTTCACACAGCACTGCACTTTACACAGCACTGCACTGCAAAAACACACACACACTGCACTTCCACGAAACACACAAGCACTACACTACACATCACACACAATGCACACTACACAGCACCACACAATGCACCTCACTACACTTCAATGCACTGCACTTGACTACACTTCAGTGCACTGCACCACACAACTCAATACACTAAACAGTTCACAAACTTCACTGCACCACAAGCTGCACTGCACTTCACTACACAATACACTGCACCACACCCAGAACACATTGCACTGCACTACACTTCACACAGCACTGCACTTCACACAGCACTGCACTGCAAAAACACACACACACTGCACTTCCACAGAAACACACAGCACTACACTACACATCACACACAATGCACACATTATTAATAGAGGGATTGCCATCTTATATTGCACACCATATCTATTCTTCCTCTATTTATGCACACCCTATTCTATGCACACCCTATTCTTCAATGGCCTAAACAAAAATACATTTATGCATTAGGAGTTCACATAATCGAAGCAACCAAATAGAACTTGAATACATTCTCAAACGTAACATTCGTCTGAAATACCATTACTTGGAAATAACAATCATGGGAGCTAAGGATGTAACCGAAAACATGAAGCAAATGACCGATTCATTATCTATAAAAGCCGATTCAAAGAGAACCGTATCACCGTATGCTCCCTCAAGATAATTGTATCCATGTATGCTCCTCAATGTTAACATTTTTTTCAAGCTTAAAATGTAACAAGTTAATTGAAAAAGAAAATGAGGATTCTCTCCTCTTTCCCATCGTATATTCAGCAAATGCCGAAGGCTAACAAGGGTAAACAATAATTATTGGAAAGAACTTTAAACAAATTCTCGTGGGAAAGCCGAGTAGACAAACTACTGAGTTTATAAAGCTTCCATATCGTAGAAGGATATATGAGGCTATTGAAAAGTGCAGTGCGGTGCGGTGTGTGCATCCAAAATACTAGCACGTATGAAGGATATCTCGGTATACAAATGCTGAAGGCTATTATAAAGCTTCCATATCCCGTGGGAAAGCCTCGATCTAAGTTGAAAATAATAGCAAGACTCGAGGTTTCTTTGAATGTTATGGGCCACACCTAAACTTTCATATTTACATACATAGCACGTATGAGTTTACACATCTCACACCTAAACCTTCATATCTACGGATATAGCACTTTGGTATGAACAGCTATATACTTCATGAAGAAAAAAAGCCACGCTATGTAGATCGGACAGTAAGAAGAGGGACGGCAGAAGAGGGACACAAGAAGATGGAGCATAAGCATAACATTTTGATGCATGCAAAACAAAAAACATATGTAGATCGGGACGGAAGAACCATATGTAGATCGGGACGAAGAAGAGGGAAGCAAATCCAGCGCAGCCCAACCAAAATCGCCGTATAGAATGATAGATCGAAGGTAGGCTACCTTAGATTCGAAGGTCTCTCGGTCGAGGAAGAAGAAGAGCAGTCGGCTCACGAGAAGGGCCAGGGCAGAGAAGAGTTCGGGGAGAGCAGCGGGGCGAGGGCAACGCAGGAAAACCCTTCCTCGAAGCCGGTTGAAAGTCGGGGCCGCGGGTATATCCCGCGGTCCGCTTTCAATGCCGCTTCGCGGCAGTTCGCCGCAGATTCGCGGCTGCGCCGAGGCTTTTTACCGCATTTTTGCGGTGCGGTAAAGCGCCGCACCGCGAATTGTGGTTTCCAAACAGGGCCTAATTCGGGGCAATTATAAACGGATCACCCTAAATTTGCTATATACAAATTAATCATCTATTTTCTTCTCTATCAAATTCTTACTCAAAAATTAAAATTCATCGCAACTAAGTGGAGTCGGCTACATAAATCTTTTTTTCTCGATTGTGTCCTATTTAGTGTCATATTTTCATAAGATCATTTTCTATACAATAAGCCCAAGTCTTCGTATGTCTACTTTTGTCTTTTTTAACATCAGTCGAATCTAAAACATCTACTCTCCTAATCGGATCATTAGATGATCGATGTTTAATATGACCAAACCATCTAAGATGACTCTCTTTAATTTTGTCTGACACTGGAGCGGCACCAACCCTATCATGGATATATTCATTTCACATTTTTTGTCTCTAAATGTAAAGCCACTCATACACCTAATCATTCTCATCTCGACAACACTTAACTTAGCATTATGCTTCTCTTTTAAAGGACAACATTCAGCACCATAGAGTATTGCGGATCTCACCACTATCTTATAAAATTTTCCTTTCAGTCTAAGCGATACTAAAGGCCCGAAGCACTCCTCCACTTCAGCCAACCAACTTGAATTCTACTATTAACATCCCCATCTATATCACCATCACTTCGAACAATAGACCAAAGATATCTAAATCATTCACACTTTTTAATAATTTGATCGCCCAAAGTTACATTTTTATCACTAGAGTTACTACTACTAAAATTATATTCCCTGTATTCAGTTTTAGTTCTACACAAACGGAAACTTTTAGACTCCAATGTAGACCTCCATAATTCAAGTTTTTCCTGGGCTTTTTCTCTCGATCCACGAGAAGGATATTATCAGCAAAAAAGAATACACCAAGGTACATCCTCTTGTAAAGATCCAGTAAGACCATCCATAACTAAAGCAAAAAAAGAAAAAAGGGCTTAAAGCATATCCCTGATATAATCCAACAGAATTCAGAAAATATTCGGTCAATTCTCCTTCAGTTCAAATACAAATAACAGCTCTAGTATACATATCTTTAATGACTTGAATATAAGTCATATCAAAACCTTTCTTGTCAAAAAATCTCCAAATATTAAAGTTCATCATAAAAATAAAATTTGAAACCGTATTTTTTATTTTATAAAATTATCAATAATTTGTGGGAGGTGTAAAGATAGTTCAAAGAATTCAAAATTATTATATATCTATATATGTAATATCTAATGATTTATATTTACATACATATACTCAAATTTCTAAAATAGAATCAAAATTATTATCATTGTTATCATTTTAAAAGTGAAATATAACTTCCCATGTATAAATTTTTTACACCGGTATATTATAAATATAAATATCAAATTTTAGGTATTGGATATATAAATACATAAGAGTTGTCGATTTATGTAAATTCTTTTAATATTTATTATATTTTTTGTTTAGTTTAATAAAGTTATTAATTAGAAGATAGCATGGTTTTTGAAATTTTGTAATCTTAGTCAAAATTATTTCTCTAAGTATCCTTTTTAATTTTAGACTCCCAATATAATAATTAAATTCAATGAATGGATTTCATGTAAATTTCCCTTACTATTATTTGTATTTGGTGATTGTAATTTATATTTTTATTTACATGAAATCCATTCATTGAATATATAATCAAAGATGAGCTAACAAAATATTCATGCAAAAAAACAAAGTATCACTACAGTCTGATCTAATTTAACAAAATTATAAAAAATTAGCGATTACATAACTGAGAAATAAGATCCCAAACATGACTATATGTATAAAAAGATATCCCATATAACTAAATAATAAAGAAAGAGAAGATCACTTATATCATCTCAGAATCAAATTAAATGAGAGAAATTGGACTGAAAAATCAATAAAGAAACCAAAATTAATAAAATGAAGATCGAGATGTAAGGTAGAATTACATTGTTTCAAGGATTTATTGTACTTAGATTGAGATGCCAATAAAAATTATCCAATTTTTATTTGAAGTGAATATCTCAACGATACCACAATGAAGTTCACAAGTACCAAAGTAGCTTGAGACAACATAATATGTACTAGATTTGAGTAGGTGAATCATCCTCATAATCTTGATATCAACAATATGTGGTAGGAACTTGATATGAAAAATTTTGTGACTATCAATTGCTGTCCAAAGTTCGAGTTTTTACATTGAAGGCTTTGAACCATTACAAAATAGAGAGTGTTGTGTGCTCGTAAATTCATAGTAGTTGAGTGATATATTAACTTCTTAGAGTTGTACAAAGAACAGACATACATAAAAGTAAAAAGAAAATCAATAGAAAGACGACATGAGTTCCTATGTGAAACCCATAGGGGCAAAAAATATGGGGTTTGGCCCAGTTGAAATGATTCACCGGCCCTTAAGTTGTCTGAAGCAATATTACAAAGTGGAATGGAACTTTCGCTAGGGAATGGTAGAAAATGATGATGATGTGGCGGGAAACCTACTGTTGTGAAGAAAAGCTAATGGTAGGGGTCGTGTGCCAGAAAATTTATTTCCAATGTATTAGGAAGCGAGGAGTAGATGACGATAGTCGGGAAGCAGCAACGATGGTTCAGTTGTGGCGGCGGCTCGACAATGGTGGTCGGACAGCTGTGGTTCGATGGTGGTAGTAACTCTATCGCAATGACCGAACAATGGTGGTCTAGCGATGACAGGAACCAAATGGCGGTAGATGGGAAGTGGTGGTCGGTTGGTGGCGAAGACTCGACATCGATGGTCGGACAGTGAAGGATTGGTAGTGGCGGTGGTCGATCGACAATCGTTGGGAAGAGATGACGGTGGTCAGGCGGTGGTGGTGGCTCTACAAGAGTGACCGGGCAACAGTGGTTTGGTGGTGGCAGCGGTCAGTCATTGGTGGTCAAGAATCATCGATTGAGGACAGTTAGTGGTGACAGCTCGACGGGGGCAGTCAAGAACTGACAAATAATGGTTGCGGTGGGCTTTAATTTGTGTTCATGAAGCGAAAATGGTGGTTTGGTGATGGCGGGGGCTCTACTGCGGTTGCCGTTAAACAGTATTTCGGTAATGGCGATGGACAGTCCGTGATAATCTGATGGTGGTGGAGCTTAAGAACTCTCGAAAACTTAGAGTTCCTTTAGTTTTCTCTTCTATTTACAGGTCTTAGGTTCCCTTCCATGAATGGAGTAGTTGTCTATTTATAATTTTTTTTAGTAGCATCCTCTATTATTACTGCATGAATATTGACGAATCTGTTGAACACCCCAATGAGGTCCATTTGATCAGATGATATTCTATGTGCATTTGAGTGTCTTAATATCATCATAATCAAGTGATCATAGGCTCGTTGGATTCGACTGGATGAGTCTCTATTTAACTATTTATCAGTTTTGTCAAATTTGAAATCCATTTGACCATTCAATTGCCCATCCAAAGCCACCAATTGTGCTCAAATGGCATGATATGGTTTAATCATAATCGAATCGAAACATTTTTAGCTTTACTGGGTTTTCCTTATTGAGACCGTCAGTTTTACTATAAGCTTTGCAGAATCGATGCCCTAGAAGTTCTTGAATTTGAATCTTGAATGTTTATTATTCAAAATGTTTTGAGATCCATACATGACAAATAAATTTTTATGATGCATTAAAAATTAAATAGAAAAATTAATGGAATCATAGTGATGAAGAACGGGATAATACAAGGGGCCTTTTCTAATAATTGACTTCAGAAATTCCTTTGAAATTTAATACCGTTTGAATAGTCTTAGAGGTTAGTTTTAGGGGACTCTCCATATAAACATTACATGAAGGTTACAAATGCACAAAACACAACTTTTGAATAAAAGCATGGCTTTATGAAGAATTAATAAAATCAAGGGGAATTTACACACACAACCCCCAATTTTTATGCATTTACCTATCTCACACCCCAAACTCTCATTTTTACAAATCTGACGCCCAACTTACCATTTTCACCACTGTCCAATAGTGAAATCCACATTTTCATCCATATCTAGGGTGCTAATTTTATAAACAAGAGAATTTGGGCGTGAGATAGGTAAATGCATAAAAATTGAGTACTTAAGAAATCAAATTACCCATAGATTGTTTCCCTCATTTTGTAAGGACTTCTTGATCTGATTTGATGTTTCCTATAAGTGCAAACCCCTCTGGTTAATTATCCATCCATTTGTAAGAGAAAAATTTTAATTAAAACTAATTATCGTGATGTTAAGTATTTAGACTTGACATATAATAACGCCAGTTAGGAAATGAATTTTGAAAAGTCACGTCCTCAACTTGAAAATTAATGATGGGGAAAATGATGATAAAGTCAATCAAGATCTCATAATTCTGTCATCCTAGTTGTTATTGGTCTCTAATCCACCTAGTTAGAAGATATAATCCACCCAACTTGACCAAAAGATCATTATCAATAATCATAGATTGTGTCCTCCAATGGACTTCGTAGATTTGGGATGGGTATTTGTTTAAGGCTATATTTAAATTGAATTTAAATAAAATAAAAAAAATAAAAAAAAAACTTTTTGTTTTATCAAATGTATCATACGTAACTCAAGGGTTAAAACAATTAGAGAACTTATGGGCCCCAACTGTAGCCATAATTCAATGATCATTTTGAGGTGAACCATTCGATCAAATGGCTCTGGTTGTGCATGTTATTTGTGATATCATTTGGCCTAAAATCAATACATGCAATTTAGACTAATCGTAGAGGTTCGCCCAATGTGATTTTGTTTTTTATAAACTTAAATTAGTTTTAAATTTTCACTCGCAATAAATATTTGTGAAGAGTGAATGAATGTTACTCTTTTAGATTGAATGAAAAATTGTATTTATTTTATAATATTAGAGATTTATTTTTAAATAAACTCCTCTAGTTAGATTTTTTTTTGTCTAACATGATCATCGTTGAGATAATTATAATTTTAACAAAATTTCTTCACTTGAATTTTACTAGGTAATCCGTTCTGCTAACCCTATTCTGTTGAGGAGGATTGGACTAGTCATATGGGATACAAACTCGTCAACTTCAGTCATTGTCAAGATGATGGTTGAATTGGCTCACTCGAAACATGTACTATTCAATAAATATAGATTAGGTTTTGGAAAGCGAGTTCTACGAGTTTTAAAATAATTTCATGCTTCTCAAGAAGGATAAAGTTTAAATTTTAAATTTCTTTTTTGCCCGCGTAGCATTCCTAGATTTTAATTTTGAGCATTTAAAGATTTATCAAAGTATATTGGGCAATTTAGTGAGCATGATATTGAGTTTAATTTATTTTAAGCCCGCACAATATCCTTGAACCCTATTTTCAAACATTTAATATATTGGTCGGAGCACATGCATACATTTTTTTTTTCATTTTTAGCTTTAGATTCTGAAGCGTGATAGCATTTTTTTTGTATCTTTAAACTCTTTGTTTTTTTAGTGGGTTAACATTCATTTCAAGTTCAATTCAGGGGCCACCTAAACATTTTGGGTTTTAGGAGGAGTTTGAGCAGAGAGCTGAAGAGATTATGTGTTGCTCTAGAGAGCTTTCAACACAAATTTGAGCATACTTAATACTTGAAAAAGTGAGATATGATTTATACCGTTAAGGATTTGAACCTGATTACTGTATTTGGACTTCACAGGAGAAGGTTTACCCTACAACATTCAGCTCTGCTGCTTCGACGAGCTATGATCCTCCACTTGGATTTGACTCAAGTAGATTTAAAGAAATGATCTTTAATGGAACAAAACAACATTATCTTAATCAAGTGTAGCAAGAAGAAGCACCAAACCTCGAGGCTCAAACGTTTTATGATTTACTGAATGTTGTTCGAAGATCACTGTGGGTTGCACATCTCATTTTGAGTTATTTGTAGTTCTATAAATGGTGAAAATTAAAAGAGTTTAATATGCCTCAAGAGTGTTCCAATTAGTTTGTTGGATTACTGAAAGAGACAAATTCACCTGAAAATTTAGTCACTGAAGATTTATACAAGAAAAACAAGCTAGTTTCCAAGTTAAAGCTTAAAGCAAAGAAGATTGATTGACGTGTAAACAGTCGTATGTTATATTACAAGACTGGCACGACGGAGACTCAGAGCAGATTTTGTAATTCTTATAGATTCAAACCTCAGATTAAAATAAGGAAGTGGTAGAAGGAAATTTTGTTTAAGGAACTCTTCTATTTACCGCTTATTACACGTATTCAAACACTATACAGTTCTATGTGTACCGCTCCACATATGACATGTCATCGTAGCATATCATAGAAAATCAACTTAATTAGTCATCCAACAGATGAAGAGACGTGAAATATTTTGATCATTCATATCTTGAGTTTGTTGCAGAGTTACATAACATGCGACTTAACTTAAGCTCTGATGGCTTCACACCATACAATCAGACTGCATCGCCCTACTCTTATTGACCAATGATTGTTATGTCATACAATTTACGACCTAAGATGTGCATGAAAACTTCTTTCTTCTTCCTGACACTAAATATATCAGGTCACGGTAGCCCAAAAGAAAAAATTAATGTATATTGTAGGGGTTGATAAATGAGTTGCAAATTCTTTGGAAAAGATGTGTCATGACATATGACATTTCCATGAAACATAATTTTCTGATAAAAGCTGAATGAATGTAGAAAATAAATGATTTTTCTGTGGTTGAAATGTTGTCTTGGTGGAGCACCACAGAAAAGCTAGTCTATCCATATTACATGAATTCATCTATGATATTTACACTTCAGCATAGCAAAAACAATTCGTGGTTTGACTATTATTGTATGTTTCTAAATGCTTAACATCCCTTCACAAGATATAATAATATATTCAAAAAAATTTGAGAAATCAGCGCCACATCCAAGAGTATCTAGGAAAGATTTACTTCAGATTGTCAGTGACATTATAAATATTAATATTAATGTTTGCCCAGACCATTCTTCACACGATCCACTAGGATATCTTGTTACTCGTAATTGAAAAAAAAGCAAAAGTTACTTTTTTGTGATATGCCTTTCTAGAAGGATAACATGCTCGAACAATATCTAGATGTCATGCACATTTTTTTTTTTTTGATAACATCTTTAAAACTATGATGGATGTAAAGAGATAAACTTAGGATAACGTGAATGTCAAATTTGATTTGATTGAGATATGCAAAAGGTGAGAGTTGGAGATCCAGTACACTGCTACTTGCAAGCTCATGAAACCCAAAGCAAAACAGTCCTTTACTTCGTCCCAACGAAGAATAATTTGTGAGTTGCTCAAATAACTAAAATTCTCGAGCGAGTATGCTTCGAATTTGAACAATTGCATTGATGGGCATAAAAAAGGTATTTGGAATGAAAAGCCATGACTACCATATTTTTCTTCAAAATTATATGCCAACTGCATTTACTTTTTTGTCGAGCGAAGTACTTAATCAATGTGTACTTCAAGGAAACATGTCCTCATTTGAAACTTAATGGCGTACGCCAGTTAGAAGCAAACATTCATGTAATACTTTGCAAGCTCAAAAAAATATTCTCGCCTAGTTTTTTTAACTCGATATAGCATCTTCCTATATTTACTTAACGATGCATTAATTAGAGGTCTAATTTAATACCGTTGAATATATACATTTGAGAGGTAATTACTCATGAACTAGGTAGTTAATCACTCGTTTATAAAGACTATTGTTGAATTGTGTTAAATAACATTTATTTTTTAGATTTTTGAATAAACGAAAAAGAACTTTGAAGAAGAAGACGCGGCCAAAAGAATCAATATGTGAGACCTATTGTAATAGACTACGACATTCTGTTTCTACTATTCCAAGCAAGAAGATCACACGAAAGAGTTAGTGGGTGCAGTGCCTCCCTTGATGCTGGCTGTTTTCCAGCAGTTAGGTGAATCACTTGGGAGGTGCACATCATTAGCTTAGTGATCAGAAACTTCGAGCAGCAATACTTTATATTTTTCTCAATTACTGTTAAAGATTTTGAACAAATATGTTGATTGCATTGTTCCTTTGATTTCATTCCAATAAATAATAGTTCATACAATCTAATTTAGGTATCATAATAATACATAATAATTTGTAATAATACATATTCCAAATCTAACCATTCACCTATAAGAAAAGAATATGTAAAGTTAATATACAAAATTCAATACAACAATTTAAATAAGGAAACTATTAATTTTGCCCGACTTCAGTTAATTTTGATTAATATCCCCCTCAAATTGATGCTGGTTGAATAAGAAGCATCAATTTGCCAATAAGAAACTGATGATGTTGCCAAGAAACTCTTAGTAAATATATCAATAGTTTGAAAATCAGAAGACATTTTAAATATGATTGTCGACGAGTTGGCAAGTATTGGTGTGAATAGAGAAGAATCAGGCGCTTGAGTAAAAGTCGTTAAACAGATGCACAGACGAACAAATGAAGTTGTCCAGAAGAATAAACAACCCGGTCGATCAAACCAGAAGAGCTGTCGAAGACCCGGGAACAAGCAAAATCAGGGAGATTTGCTGCATGGAGACGAGATTAGAGAGAGGAATCCAAAGTTAAAGCAATAAAGTCCTCGAGCCTTGACTGCTGAAGCCGAGGGTGTTAAAGCAGTGAGTGTCGAAGCCCTGAGTGTCGAAGCCCTGAGTGCTGAAGTTATGAGTGTCGAAACCCGGAGTACCGAAGCTAGGAGTGCCGAAGTCGCGAGTGCCGAGAGTGCCGAAGTAATGAGTGCCGAGTGTGTCGAAGCCGAGAGTGTTGAAGTCGGGAGTGCCAAAGTCGGGAGTGCCGAGAGTGCCCCCGGAAGTGCCGAGAGTGCCGAAGTTGAGTGTCGAAGCCGGGAGTGCCGAGAGTGCCGAAGTTGAGTGTCGAAGCCGGGAGTGTCGAAGCCAGGAGTGTTGAAGCCGGGAGTGTCGAAGTCAGGAGTGTTGAAGCCAGGAGTGCCGAGAGTGCCGAAGCCGGAGTGCCGAAGCCGGGAGTGCCGAAGCCGGGAGTGCCGAAGCCGGGAGTGTCGAAGCAGCCGAGAGTGCCGAAGCCGGGACTGCCGAAACCGATAGTGCCGAAGCCAGGAGTGCCGAAGCCAGGAGTTTCGAAGCCGGGAGTTTTAGGATTTGCCGAAGCTGAAACCGTTGATCTTGAAAGGAAAGTCGAAGTCTTCAATTCGTGAGTGCGACGAAGAAGCCGAAGTCGAAGCGAACAAAGCTGAAGCGGAAAAAGTGTAGAAAGCAGCCGGCGAGATGGAATGAGCTCGAGTCGAAGATGAAGGCGAATGATTCACAAAGGCAAGGAAATACTTCCTCCCTTCCCGCAAGAAGGCCGGCGGGAAGGGAGTCTTGACCGTCCTCCAATGTCTATTGGTGGTTAGGCCAAAAACTTGGCTCTGATACCATGTTAATGATTTTGAACAAATAGACTGTTTTCCTTGTTTTTTTTTATTTCATTCCAATAAAAAATAGTTCATACAATCTAATTTAGATATCCTAATAATACATAATAATTTTTAATAATACATATTCCAAATCTAAACATTCAGCCATAAGGAAAGAATATGTAAAATTAATATACACAATTGAACACAACAATTTAAATAAGAAAACTCTTAATTTTGCCCGATTTCAGTTAATCTTGATTAATAATTACGACGAGGTTCAACCTTTTATTGAGTGAGAAAATTTTTATCATCGTTGACTCTTTCAAGCGAAAATGTTATTTTGTGCTAATTCAAGAATATTTCAATTTGCAGACAGGTTATTCGTGGATTTGTTAAACTCAACTGAAGACAATATAACCGTCAAAGAGATCAAGAAAAAAATTCCCCCAATGACTTATAGCGCATGCGAGTTAGAATTGACAAATTTGTTACTAATCTCACACGTGAATCTTTATTAACACCTGACATCTCATGTATTAATAGATTCGTGATTGCAAATATGGAGTAATAGGTGAGGGTCTAATAAACTTTGTTTGGGTACTCGTCGCATCGTGAAAGGCCTTGTAATTTTTTTTATTATTATTTTTAATTTTCAACATATAAATTAATATGTCGCTTCGGCAAAATATTACATCCGGACGCCGCACGCAGAGCTACGTGCGGCAGCCGATCTAAGCCGCACATCGCGGTAGCTGAATTTTTTTTTTTTTTAATTTGAAGTGGGACCGGCTCTCATACATCCTTCACTGAAATGTGTGGTCGAGATCTGCAGCCGCATCGTAGCTTCTACGTGTGGCGTCCGGATGTAATATTTTGTCATGTCGCTTCACACACACACACACACACATACATAAATACATATATATATATATATATATATATATATATATATATATATATATATATATATATATATATATATAGTGTTAAGATGTCTGTTAGATCATCTTACACTAGGACATTAAATTTACTATGACGTCCTGAACCATTCTTTAACCTTTGATCATTTATGCTCTCTTTTTTCCATTATTTTTGGTTTACCTTAGGCCTCAATTTTCGAATTTACCAAATATTAAACATCAAAATTTACTGTTTAACAAGTACGTGCAGCGGGCTTTGTTTTCTTGCAGTAGAATGCACACGTGCAGGAACGTAAACACAGAATGACACGACTTTATATGTAATTCCCGCATAGCTCTTAGAAAATCCAACCCATCGCCGTCCGACGAAATTCAAACTCCCTGCAGAACTTCGAGCGGTGGATCTCCATCTCGCATACAAAACATCCCTGCAAAAACACGCATAGAAAGCAGAATTCATGTTCCGGCATGACGCGACCGCGACGGTCCACCAACACGTGAGAGAAAGCAGGGCGGGAGCTCGGTCGAGCTATCACATCAAAAGTCACATCTTTAGCCATTAATGAGGGCACGAATTTGAAAGGAGGGGGAAATATCTTCCAAAATGGTCAGATGAAACCATTTATTTATTCTTTTGCCCTGCTCCAGTCCTATCACTTTTTTTTAGCAAAAAGTGATGGGACAGTTTGTCAGTATTTTTTTAAAAATTTTATTGCCATACCTCACCTTGTCTTTTCTTGTAATTATTTAATTTAAGTATTTTTGCTTAAAGTGGAAATAAAATCACACTATCTCAGCTTCTGTGCATCCCCTCCTATAACTGGAAGTTATCTGCTGGTTCAGATTCTCTTGCCTGTGTTGAACGGCAAATGCCGTCAGGGTTTGAGTCAGTAGTTGAAGAGCTTTTAGCTTCTTGTTCATTATGATTTGAGATTGCTGCGGTATTTATGTATGCTTACATGCATTAATAAATCTGAATTTACGTTTAGATTAGGAAGATGGAATGTGGGGAGAAATTATCAGAATGCGGGGCAGTTTAACAAAATGTCGGATTTTAAAATTTACTGTTTTTTTTTATGTTTGGATGGATTTAAACTAAATCCGTCTATTAATAGGCTACCAAACGCCGTCTAAGTTATTTTTATTGATCGACAACTACAACATGCCTTTATTCTGTGCCGTAGAATATTGAACATTTTATAAAGTTTTCTTTTAAGTCCAAATAGTATTTTCTATCACAAAATTGGCCTGATACATTCCTCCACTTCAACCACACAACATTAAATCTACTAATTAATCATATCCCTATCTAGATCACCATCACTTTGAACAATAGAGGCGAGATATCAATAACATTCACACCTTTTAGATGATTTCATCAGTCGTAGTTACAACACTGCCAAAAAAGCTACTGCTACTAAAATTATATTTCAAGCATTCAATTATAGATCTAATCAAATGAATGACTTTAGACTTCAATATCTGCTTCCACTAAACTTTTTCTCTTATCTTATACGCAAGAAGGATATTACCGGTGAAAAACATATGACAAAGTGCACCTTCTTGTAAATCTATTGTAATAGCATCCATAAATAAAGTAAAAACACATGTGCTTAAAGCCTATCCCTGATGTAATTAGGGTTGTTAATGATCCGATTTCGATTAGAGCTAGGGTTGGCCCAAAATCTGCTCGAAAAAATGTGATCCAGAATTTTGGCTCGTCCCTCGACTCGTTTATTTCAATCCAATCTCAATTTATGCCAAAATTTGAATCAATTTTTTAGAAATTAATGAGCTTCGAGCTAAGTTTACTAAATTCACAGTCATATGTTGTAAACAATATGATTTCGAGTAGAGTTGGGGTTAGCTCAAAATCAACTCAAAAAAACTTTGATCCAATATTTTAGCTCGCAGCTCAACTCATTTTTTCGTTCGGATATTGATCTGAGCTAAAATTCAAATCAATCTTTAAGTGATTGACAATTTTAGCAAGTTAAATTAACAGCCCTAGATGTAATCCAACTGAAATAAGAAAATATTTGCAAGCCTCCTAGTTACTAAACCCTAAACACATTCTTCAAAGCAAAAGAAAATAAGAACAAAAATGAAGATATCAAGTTACCTTCTTTGGTCGTTTCGGGTAGCTGAGGATTGGAAGGAGGAGAAAAGATGGGAATTTTCAATCACTGTAAGCCGCTATCCCGCTGTTGTGTTCACCTCTAGCTCCTATTCCGACTATATCACGAGAATTTCAGGCACAAAGGCGATGGTTTTGGTTGAAACAGAGAGGTACATGCGAGGGTTTTGAGGAGAGGCGAGGGCTTCGGGTAGAGAAGATGAGAGGTTGAGAGGAGGGATTAGGGAAAGATTGGGAGGGAGATGATTTCAGGGGATATAGGATTAATTCCGACGACTTATAAATAATTTTTATTGGTTCGGTTATTAATATTATTACCTATGGCCGTCTCCTTCGCTTAATAATAAAATGCAACAATAAACCCCTTTGAATTGTAGGTTAGAGGATAACTGAGGAATTATAATTGTTAGTTAATATGTGCTTATAGCTGACGAGATACTTCGTCAATTATAATTAAAATCAGTAAAAAAATATTGTTGATAAGAGTCAATATATGTTATAGTTATGTCGTCGTAAATAATCAAGATAAAAAACAGTCGCAAAACGGTCCGTAATTATAACAATTTTCCAACGTGTAAGAAGTCGTCGATTTTTCCACCGATTTTAGAGTTTTTCCTTGTATTGATATTTAAATCATCCAAACAAAGAGCACACCTCTCATGCCAAATAAATTTAGTTTAATAAATATAGAAATATAAGAGAGTAAATAGTTCTCTTGTGTCATAGAACAAAAAGAGACAATCTAAAATTCTAATAATTTATTTCAACCTATTTAACACACACACACACACACACACACACACACACACACACACACACACATATATATATATATATATATATATATATATATATATATATATATATATATATATATATATTGTGAAAGGGCAACTCGCGACCCCTACGTATTAATATAAAAAGTTAGCACAAAATTGGGAGGGAGGTGAATCCCTTAAACTAGAATAACAAAAAAAATATAATTAACACACCCCTAAGGGTTTCACCTCCCCGGATACAACTCAGACAAAAAAGTGTAAAGAAATAAGAAATTTAAAGGTATACCAAAAAAATAAGTAAACCCCAAAACTCTCCAAAAACAAAATTGAAAGGCAGCAGACCAGCGAAGGTTTCAAACAGGAAAATAAGGCTATCCAGAATGTTGGCAGCAGAAAGTAGAAAGATCCCCGCACAAGAAGATCCAGGTGGAAAGAAAAGGTAAAACTACAACACATAGTTTACCATAGTATGTAGCTAAACGATCATCAACTGTCCATGCAACAGAATAAGCCAGCAGTCCATCAGAGCTCTACCAAAGAAACACACCAGGAGAGAAACATACAGAAAACACACAAGCAGAAAAGCAAAACAGGAAGTATGAAATAAGCCTCAAAAGGCAATCCACCAAGTAGAGTGAAGGCAAAGAACTGCACCCCATCATATAGAAAACAAAAAGCATCCAGAGCTGAAAAATTGCTGTGGTGGAGCCAAAATAATGCAGTTGAAGTTAAAGCAAACATCTCATAACCCTAACACTTAATATCTAACATAAGGTAAGGCCATTAGATCACTATGCAATAAAAGAGATAACTGTTGTGACGGAGCAAAACCCACCATAGGCCTACCACGTGCATGTTTAGCTTATATATATATATATATATATATATATATATATATATATATATATATAGACACACACACACACACACACACACACACACACACACACACACATTGGGAGCTCTCCTTTTGATTTCTTGGCTGTTTGGGTACTACATTTGTGCCCTTTTATTGAGGGATGGCCCCGTCGTATGCTGCGGCGGTGGCGGGACATCCCCTCGCTGGAGGGAGCAGCCACTCCTGTTACTTCCCACAGGCATTTCTTGATGCCCTTGAGACTGAAAGAGGTGATTTTACCTTCATCAAAAAATTAGGGAAGAAGAACGGCAAGCCCGTTCTATTTCTTACCGAGGACGAAACAAATATTCTTGCTTCAGCATGCCGTTATCATATGATTTGTAAACTTTCATATGGGCATCCAAAACTTGAGTTGATTCGTAAACATTTCGATGCATTTAAGCTTACCGACAAATGGAAGATCGGATTATTAGATGACAGACACATCCTCATTCAACTTTCAAACGACACCGACTATACTAGAATTTTTGCACAAAAAATTATGAAAATTGAAGGCCGTTTTATGAAGATTCTAAAGTGGACAGTCGACTTCGACCCGCAATCTGAGTCTCCTACCATACCGATTAGGGTTACTTTCCCTCGTCTCAAGACGCATTTGTTTAATTATGAAACTTTGTATATGTTGGCTTCGGCAGTTGGGAAACCACTAAAGGTGGATACACCTACACTTGAGGGAGATACGCCTTTTGAGGCCTGTATGCTTGTGGAACGAGACATCACCAAATCTTATCCGGATGCTATTTGGATTGGTCCTCCGCATCAAGGGTACTGTCAAAAGATAGTAATGGGCTCGCACCCTCCCTATTGTTCGCACTGTGGGATGTTTGGTCACAGCAACTCTGTGTGCTACCGTCTGCACCCTCATTTAAAGCCACAGGAACAGGTTGCTCCTGCGTTGGATGAGAACCACCGAAATACTGACATTGACCCTGCTTCTATGATTTCCCCCCAGCCTCCTTTGGGGATGTTGCTGCTAATGATTTGCCAATAATGGAGAATATTCATATCAGTGAAACTGTTTGTGATGCCTTCAACATAGAGGTAGAGGCCGTTGAATGTTCGGCCGTTCCCCCACCTTCTGTGATTCCAATCCTGCCTATAGCTGATAATGCTCAAAATGATGATGTTGGTTCTGATAGTATTAGGATTGACACTCAGTCTCCTCTAGCTACCGAGGCAGGTATTATTGTGGATGTAGTGGATGATTCTCTAACTGTAGTAGATCTGTCTATTGAGAGAGAAGGGGTCCAAGGTGTTAATGCACTACAAGTCGCTGATACTGCTTCTCAGTCCTCAGAAACAGAAGAAGAAGAAAAAGAAGATGACGAAATTGAAGAAGAAGACGAAGAACAAAAAGAAAAGGAATGGCAAGTCTACATCTCTCGGAGTAAGAAAAAGATTGGGGGTACCTTCCAGTTCGAAGGTTTAATGGATGATACTTTAGCTCATCCTGGTATGGGCAAAGCCCTTAAGCATATACTTTCTCGCACTTCTCCACGACCTAGTAGAGGAAGACTTCGACGTCCTTAGTTGCACCTGTGGAAGAGGAAGACTAGGTGTCCTCTTTCACAATCACTACTTGTTTGCATGTTTTTCATTTGAGGTTTTCCTGTTGTAGTATGTTCTCCTTTTGTGTTTTTAGTTTGTTGCTTATGGGTAGAGCTCCAAACTTTGGGGCCCTCTCATACTACTTGTTTATGTACCCAGCTTCTATAGCAATGAATTGCCCCTAGGGCTTTTGATATATATATATATATATCAAAAGATTTGAATACTTTCTATCATATCTAAGACCTCGAGTTGTTTACTTCTTGGAGGCTAAACCACAATAAAAATGGAAGATACATAAATACAAAAAATATAATTTCATGAATCATTTGCAATATTCCCTTAATTTTTTAACTGTTCTTTAGTCTCATTTTCGTTAGCTTTTGATGTGTTGATTTTGAGCCCTGATTTTTGAAACGATTTTCGATTGATTTTTAGATTTTTAAAAATGATATTTGCCCAACTCAAGTCTCATTATTTGCCTGACTTTTTTGCTTTTATTGGAATGTCGCATTCGGCGGGCTGCACCTTTCGTCAGGTTTTAGACGGATCTTGTCACTGCCTTCGCGGGGGTAACCGTCGAAGCTTGTCATTACTAGGCAGGGAACAACCTCCATAGGTTTTTTTGAGTCGAGTTTCGAGACAAGCTTTGGATGCTTGGAGTGTTTTGAGAGATTTCTCTTATTATTTCTTCTTTCCTTTTGATAAAAAAAACTAAAGAAATGAAATATTATATTTTTTTATTGTTTCTCTAATTAATATTTTTTCTCTCTTGGTATGCTTGTCGTTTTGTTATCAGTTGGATCCACGATCACCGCACTGTATATAATGTTGAATCCAAATATGTTCGAGTAATCTACGCCAGAGCGATAGAGCTGCAGAGGCGAGGAAAGAGAGAGAGAGAGAGAGAGAAAGAGATTTGCCTCTTTAGAGACAAAGAGGGTGTTCCCGGGCTCTTTGGCCCATTTTATTTTGTTAAATCCTTGGTTTACAAGAGAGAGGAATGGAAGAGAGTACTCCCTGTAAGGGGATTGTGAGAGAGGAGAGGGGGGGCCTTTTACATCTTACATTTTCTTCTAACTATTTATAATAGAGGAAAAGAGGGAGAACCAAAATTACAAAAGTGACCTTATTTTAGAGATGTTAGTACATCGCTCAGATCTGTTGTTCTGGAGTTTTTCGGTCGGCGGGGGTTATTAGATGCAGGTGATCAGTCCAAGGTAGTCGGTCAGTTGTAGGAGGTGACCAACCAAGGTGGCCCACCGGTTGAAGTTGGTCTGCTACGTGGTTGTAAGCGGTCGGCTCAAGGAGGCCAACCCTATTGGTGGTGGCGGACTCCGGTGATCGGCAAACTAATATAGGTAGCATGCCCAGGTGGCGGGCCGATTAAAGTGAAGTGTTGCTCCACCCTTGGCCACCGCCATCTTGCGCCTCCCCGCCGATCACCACCCTCTCAGCTTGCTGCCGCTCCCCCGCCACTGCAGTGTAAAATAAAATTAACTCTTTTTAAAGAAATTAAATATCTTTTTAATTTCTATCAAAATATAAATAATATTCGGAAAAAACGACCCTAAATAACTCTTAAAATAATGCACGCATTACCAGATTTACAATAGCAGATGTTCGACCGACAGAGCTTACAGATCTTGCTTAAACTAAAGTCAGGTAGATTTTATAGAACTATTAAATTGCAGTAAGTCAGAACAAACACTCTTCATTAGATCCAAGACTGATACATCATTATCGTTATCTTCATAAAGTAGAGTGCGACAGGTCATTATTAATCAAAATACAGAAGTTTAAGTACTTCTCTCAGAAAATGAAACTATTATTTCATTTTCATAGAAGTTAAAATAATGTTATTCTTTTTTTTTTAATGTGATATGAAAGATTTAGATGTTATAACATGTAAAAAAGTAAAATTTTGATGTCAGATATATTAATATAAAAGAAGATTAGGTGGCATGTATGTAAATGTCCCTTGTATAAAAATGTTACAGTAGTTTGTTTCCATTGAAGTTTCGAGTGGACTGCTTTGGTCAACACTTATATAACGCCAGTAATATCCATGCTTATTTAATGAGGAAAGCTGGTGCCACCATGCTGATTTGGGGCTTTCCTTGACGTAAGAGCCTCATGCTATCTATTCCTTTGTTTATTTTGTTAGAAGTTCTGAACTCTTCATATAAATAAAAATAAAATAATATTATTTTAGTTTTTTTTTTTTTTTATGTCTGACTCGTTTATATTTCAAGTGCAAAAAGTGTGTTCGTGTTCGGCCATTACTTACTAGCTCGAACACGAGCTGTTCATGAACAAATAATCGTTTTGACAACGCTAATCACATGACCATAAGATGTTAATGATTGGGGTAAGATTTTAAAATTATTATTTATATAAAAACATCGTTTGAATCTAATTTAATATTTTTTATTATATTTTCTTAATTAATTATCTTAATTGATTATAAATCTTTACAGTCTTGTAGTCAAATAAAGTTTTTTAAAATATTATTCATCAATAAATATATATATATAACAGGAACGAATCTTTGTTCGTGTTCGGCTCATTAACTTACCGAATGAACCGAACACGAGCTGTTCATGAACAACGAGCTGTTTTGACAGCGCTACTCTTTGATGGGAAAACTTTTTTTCTTTATTTTGAGAAAGAATCGTATTAAAGCAGCCCTTGACGATGAATAACTTTAGTCTTCTTCAAGTTTATGTTGCTCTTAAATTCTAAAAATTTTAGTGTATGCTCTGCTTTCTTCTTTCTTCTTTCTTTTCTAGTAAAAATTGTAAAGAGGGATGTCAAGATTTTAATCCCAAGTGCTCTGCATATTTACATGATTACATTCTTTGATTTGGAGGCCTCTACGTGAGGTGAGTAACAACATCTACTAAATTTACCTCAAATTAATGTTAAGTCATTGTGTTATAAGATAATTTAAGCTTGAATAGTCTCTAAAATTTAATATATTTCCGTTTTTCTATAAGCCACTTGGCTTGGAGAAAATTATATTGTATTTAGATTGGATGAAGTGAGATTTGTTGCCAAATCTTGAATTCAGTGGATTTCTTTCACAAGTGTTGGCTAGCATGGATGTTGGCTTGGTTGGCCGAATCATGCAAAATATTGTTTGTTCTTTCTTTTACTTACACTTGTGATATTTTGTTCTTTAGTTTATTTATAAATTTTTAAATTTTGTGCTAGCTCAAATTTTTAGAATTTTGTATTAAAATTGAAGTGTCAACAATAAGTTTTTTTATCATCCGACATGTATTTTGATGTATTTTTTGAGAAATAAATGCTCAATATTCAATTTCAAGATCATATTGAACTTGATTTCAACAAGTTTATAGTGAAACTGACTGTCTAAACAAGATGAACACGCAGTTGGGTCAATCCAGATCCAATCAAACACATATAAAGCTATTAAAATATAATTGGAGGCTTCAAAATATCCATTGGAAATCAAATGAACTCCAAATATGACATATTTATAGTCAAATCAAGCGTCTCAATAAGATGAATCTAATGAGATTAAGATCACTCAATTTTATGATCATAAAGGCTCTCAAAAAATTAAAAAAAAAACCTATGATGAAGAGGAATCAATGCAGGCATTCAATCAGGCGGTAGCGAGAGTTGTTATCAAATAATCGAAATGCACTCCCCAAAGCCTATAAATAGTTCTCCTCTCTTCACTTGAGAAATGGGAGGAGAAGTCAAATTCTAGTGTTGGAGTGAAGACCCAATGATAACTTTCTGTCTCCGTAGCCAACAACCATTATCGACCAGAGCCTGTCATCCAACGACCACTGCTGGCCTCCCTTGCTCACCACCATCAGTGAACTTTTCTTGCTAATGACGTATTCTAAATACAATTTTAATGTATAATATTGTATTGAAGACCCAATAATAACATCCAGCCTTCATAGCCTTCGATGACTCTTGTTTGTATACGATGTAGCCCAAATATGATCGTGACATATAACACTATATTGAAAATTCATGGTAACTTTTAGCCTCTTTAGCCACCAATGACCCCCATACTTGCTAAAATTGTATCCTAAATATGATCGTAACATATAATGCCGTATTGAATACCCAATGATAACCTTTGGCCTTCGTAGCAACCGGTGAGACCCATGCATGCAAATATTGTATTCTAAATAGGGTTTTAATGTATTGGAGACCCAATGATCTCATAGCAGTCGATTAAACAATGAAAAAATATTGTGTGGGCGGCACAACTGCTCTATTGTTGCGTAGCAATAGAAGCCTGCTCATGCAACTTCCACATCGCTTTTTTGTCTTTTCTTTGTTCAGGACAGGAGTGCTAATGGACATGGGAAGGGAGTAGGTGAAGCGTGTCATTTGTAATGGAAAGAAAGAGACTACTACATAGCCTCTTTGAAGAACCGTTGGCGCAAAACTTTTGTTCTCTGTGGTCGACCATCATAGAACTCCACTGATTGTCACCATTCTCCGCTGGTGACTACTATATACAACCATGCTAGCCAAAATACAATTATTATTCCTAGAACATATATTTTTCTTTGCATTATATAAAGATAAATGTAGTTTTCAAAATAAAAAAAATAAATCTCGTTCTCCCTGATATAAGGGGTCCAAATACCAAATAAGGCCTCTGTAGCCAACACTACTATTGTAGTTCCCAGTGATGGTCTCTGTGACCGTCTGTTGCTATTACAACCACCAACTATAGCTTTTGTGGCTAATCACTATTATTGCAGTAACCCATTAAGCCGCCACGACCAACCAACGCTATTAGAATCACCAACTACATCCTCTATGGCCAACCGACATTGTTGCAGTCACCAACTATAATCTTTGTGGCCAACTAACACTATTGCAGTTACTAACCACAACCTCTGTGACCAAATGATGTTATTGCAATCACCAAATAAGAATTTTATCGCCAACTAACGATGTTACAGTAACCAACTATGGGGTAAACCACTAATGTTTCAGCTTCTAACTACGAACTAATTGGCCAATTTATGCTACTGTAGTCACCACTTATAGATTGTGTGAATAACCATCGATATTGCAATGACCAACAATAACCTCTGTGACCAATAGATGCTATTGTAGCTTCCAATTAACAACAGTCTTTGTAACCAACTAGTGCCACTGCGGCAACCGGCTACGGCTTTTGTAGTCGATTACTACTGTTACAACTTTATAATATCACATACAGGGCCAACTAATACTATCACAATCATTAATACAACCTATGTGACTAACTTGCAATAATGCAGTAACCAAATATAGCCTCTATGGCCAATTGATGTTATTGTAGCTTTCAACCATAGCCTTTTGTGACCATACTACATGCATCTACAACAAACACTAAGATCTTTATAGTCGACTACTACTATTACAGCTTCCAAAATCGATCTTTGTGCCCAATTGTCGCTATTATAACCATCGACTGTGGTCTTCATGATCAACTACCTTTGTTGTAGCTCATTTATGAATATTATAGTTGAACTACTATTATACATATCTATTTATCAACATTGTAATTCCATCTTCTCCAATTTATAAAAAAAGTGGACACATGTACTTACAATCATACAAATGATTATTTGTTTGGTCCAAGCCATATTTTTTTCTCTTTTTCAGGGTTTTTTCATATAAATTTTTCTTTATGTCTCTTGCTACTTTTTTATTATGTGTATACTGAATTTTAATTCGTTCAACGTTTAGACATTAAATATCACTTTATCACTGTGAATCTTCCGGCACACATCAAAATTTATATTAAATATTTTTGTTAATAAAATTTTCAAAACTCTAATTCACCCTCCCTCTTCGCGTGCCCTAGTCATTCTACATAAAAATGAAAGATACATCTTTAATAGAAATAACAAAAAAAAGAAAGAATTATTTTAAAACGTTATGAACAAATAAAGAAAAAAAACACTCTTAAAGATGTATACACCACCACATTCTATATGAAACTATCAATGGCCTCAAGACTTATCTTGAGGAGAATTTAAACAACAAATTAACAAATATAATTTTAAATAAATATAGATATGATAAAAAAAATTATTATTTGAATAAAAAAGAAAAAGATAGATAAACATGAGGAGTGGTGTGCTTTTGAATGTGAATATTTAACCTTATTTAATAGTGAAGGACTTGCTTAAACTTTTGATTTATGAGAGAGATGTATCCATGAGACCTTTATGGGAAATGATGTTCGATTTGGTGTAGCCTAAGAGATTCCATATGATGAATATAGTAGAAATAAGGAATGGGAGAAAGGGATTGACTATTCATATATTCATCCAAGATTGTTGAAAATCTTCTTGTTAACCTTCAGCCACTTAAATCCAACAAATTTTTCTAGCATTATTTTACCAGAAAATTGTATGAGAGAACATGCAAAAAGTTGCCATTAATCTTGACAAGTTTTTACCAATAAATCTATAAATTTGAAAGCATTTTCTTGTAGTATTAGTTTAAAACTCTAAGAAGTCCTAATATCCCCACTGGCTTTTACTCTTACATTTTTGTTCTATAGTTTCCACGTCTCTCATATTCTTATTTATGAACTCCTTGTCTCTTCCTTCTTAACTGCTATTGATTTAGGAAATGTCAGGACTTTATACTCTCTCTCTCTCTCAATCTATCTCCTTCTCTATTTATAATTAGGAAGATTTATCTTTGCATCTACATGTTACTTTTGCCTGCAACATAAGTAGCTATACTAAGAGAAGATGATGCACCAAATTCTTTACATTGATTATCTACGAAATTTCGTACTCAAGAAGAATTTTTATCATTATCCAAATTTGGTCTAGAGAAGAATTCTTATTACTGTTCGTGTTTAGTGCTTTTCTGTCAGATATCATCATATGACCATAAAATAATGATAAACAATAATTGCATAAGTAAAAGAATTTGAGCAGAAAGAAGATATACATAAAATTGAGAAAATTATTGAAAAATCTATTTATGTTTATATTTACACAAAAATTATTTACATTTTATCAGTTCTGTGACTTCTCTATATACTAGTTGAGAAATTTTTTTTCAAAACTATTGCATCTACAATTCCTCTTCTAGGAAAATCTCATTGAAGTCTTGCCCCAATCTTCAAAATAAATTTAAGATTTGGAATTCCTCTAGAATTTTATTAGAGTAGACCTTTTGACCTGATAATTATAAGAGGTTCATCACATGCACCTTAATTAGACTAAGCAAAACTCAACCGCTAAAACATTTGTCTTTTCCTTTAGAAAATTGAAAGGTGCTTAGATCTCCTCCACTTATTTATGTATTATCATAAATTAGAAAAATAACAATGGATAAATTTTATTTGAAATTTGATAGATTATCTATCAATATTAGGGATAATTTCTAGTGAACTATCAACAAGCAATTCAATATTACATCCTTATCATTGATAGATTATACATCAATAATTCTTTTAATTAGATCATGATTGTTACTTTGCTATTCTTAAGAGTTAGGTAGAACTTCTAACAATAAGGGAAAGGATTTCAAGCAGATTTTTAGTCACCAGTAAATGTTTATGGCAAATGCTTAACTAATAACTCATTTTCCACTGTAAAGTCTGATTTTCTAGCAATTTTAAATTCACAATTTTCTTGTAGCTTCAATCAAATGAGAATAACACTATCAAATTAAAGTTGACCAGTCTATTTAAATCATCTAAAATCAAAACGAACCAATCAAAACATAGTTCAAACCTTCAAAATCAATTCCTCAAGATCTAAATTGTTGAATAAATAATCAACAAATCTATTGGTTCAATATTTAAGAGTGATGGTTTGGCTTATAAGCACTTGTATTAAGGAGGCTAGGGATATATTTTACTCATTTATTTCAAGTTGAGTGCTTTATATATGTGATTCCTTATGCTATATCTGACTGAGTTCCTTTAATTTGAAAGAATATATTCCTAACCTTCTTTATATTTTTTATTCATGTAAAGAAAAAAATATCCCTACTGTCATCTTTCTTCTCCCTTTCAAATTCTTAGCTACTTTCATTGTTCAAAGTGCTTTGGTGGATCAAATTTAGCCGAAGTAGTCTATTTTAGGCCTTGACTATGATGAAAACTATCCATGTGGGGCTCTACACCTTTTCAAGGAATTGTATTTTCTATATATATATATATATATATATATATATATATATATATATATATATATATATATATATATATATATATATATATATATATATATATATATACAATGTATCGCTACTCCCCTAATATACTTGTACTTTCTGATTTCTAGTATGTGATTAGCCTTCGGCACATTTAATGAAAATATGAAAGACTTTCATATTTGAAAAAAATAATAAAACATATGAACTAGATTTCTATTATTAAAAAAAATTTCACACACACATATATGACTTAAATAATAGAGTGAATTAATAGTTGCACAAGTCAACAAATGAACTGCCAGAATGACCACTTCAAACCATTTTTATTATGGTGCTGCGTTATTTGCTAAAAAACGAATGCAATATAAATTAAATGCTATAAATAAAAGAATATAGTGTATTGAAAAATAAATGTTACTATTTGGATGAAAATATTATAAATACCTGAATTTGAATTATTTTGTTTGGTTGAGTACACTGCAAAATCAATGGAGGCCTTGAGCGGTCAAATGCAATAGGTGACTTGCAGCAGTATGCAGTGCTGATAGCGAGGCTGCAATTGCAGCTGGAAATATTTTACAAAACTGAAGCATTTAGAATTTGTCCAAATCAAAAAAATTTCAAATACAGTTAAGGCTCTGTTTGGGGCAGCTGCATCTTTTCAATTAGTTGTTGCAGCTTAGCTGCCCCCAGAAGTTGCAGCGGAGAAACTGGCTAATTGTTTGTTTTATGCGATTTGAAAACATGTGTACGATGGCTGTTCTGGATAATTAAACATTCAACTCATGTGTAGTGATGTTATTTGTAACATAACTATTTTAGCCATATATTTGATATTTTTGGATTTTTTTTTTCTTTTTTTTGTTATATCATCATGCAGACCACATAAGTAATGTGCATTCACATCTATGACTAAGCCACAACCACCAATAACTCAAAACAAATATAACTAACATCAGATTGTTGATTACATCTCCAAGTAAGATCCTCAAAAATTTCATTTTTTTTCTCATATAATTTACCAAACAAAAAATCGAGCACCAAGAACTCACTCAAACATCAAGCATTTACATCCATACCACCGAACAGTATTTACATATTTAACATCAAAATCCAAAGAACAAGCATTCGCATGGATACTTGCATTCAAAGAACGATTCTTGAAAATTTATGTTGCTAAAAATGTGTATACCCCTGGGGAACAGATGAGAAGAGGAACCAGGTAACGTGAGAATCGTGGGAGAAGAAGAGAAAGATGAACCAGGTACCATGCGAAACATGGGAGAAGAGGAGGAAGAGCAGCAAAAATCACAGTTTCGTAAAGGAGTTCGACACTAGGATTAGGGCAGACGAATCGTAAAGGAAATGAGGCCACCACCTTAAATAACAGAATGAGAAATGCGGGCCACGGGGTCGTACCTGCTGCCCACGGGGTCGTACCCGTAGCCTGCGTTACTGCCTCCTCAAACAGTGAAAACACGAGGCAGCATTCCGCGCCACTGTCCTACCGCCGCCCCAAACAGTGCCTAAATCGAGCAATAGAGCAAAATTTCAATATTTAGACATCATTCATTTTTCTTCGGCACAAACACTAGTATTTTAAAAATTACTTTTTACGGTGCTTAATTCCTTCATAACAACCTAATTGATTTGGTAACAAATCATTCTAAAGTTAAATATTGGTCTATTCTGCCATTTAATTTATTTTGACTAATCAGTTCCCACTTTTTCCGTAACTCTCTAGTTGAGAGCAACACTTTGTAGATAGACAACAAAATTCAAGAAAAGGTTAATATTTTCTTTTGATTTGGGTAAGCGAAATTGAAAAAAGAAGAGTTAGTTACCTCTTTGAAGAAAAAATGTTCTCCAAATTTGAAAAGAAACAGTTGCAAAGAAAATTTATGTAAATAAATTTTTAATAAGTCTCCAATTATTTAATTACAACTTATTAGTAACTTATGAATTTATATGTTAATTGCTAAGGTGATAATAAGTATAAAGTTAAAATTTTTAATTAATTAAAATTTGATTTTCTTTTTTTCTTTTGTATATTTATTTAACTCGTCAGCTAAGTCCCACTGATGGGACTGTGAGTTGATTTTATGCCGAATATTGAAGCACAATGAGTTGAATTTAAAAGGCGAAGCTAACATCCTCACACAATTATAGCCTTATTCGATCATCCCAACCAGTTGCATCCAAAAGACTGTACTTCCACAACTCTTCGCTTCTCCCATGCTTTTACTAGCCCTAGCCCACAAACAAAGATAAGGCAAAACTCTCTCTGCAGGTACACTTCACAGTCATCTTAAATACAATATCAATATAACAAGTTAACATATATTTCTATAAAAAAATAAACTGACTCAAAATTGAATCCACTCTGACATACTCCCAACTCTCATATTTCTTTTTTAACACCATCAAAACAAAAATTTTGATTGTTATCTCTAAGAAAATTATTAGGTAACTCTAATTAGAGATTTTTTTTAAAGATATAATCTATATTTTCACTCTTCTAAACTATTTCATGCATACATATTTATGTATATATACATATGCGATTGTGTGCGCGCTCGCTGTCTGATTTGAGTTGTAGTAGAATTTTTTTCGGGTAACATTTCTGTTTGCAAATATTGAATCATCTTTTTCTTACTTATTGACGACTAATATTGTTGCGTCTTTGCCTATTTCGTGGAGTTTATCCGTATCAATTTGAGAAAGAACTTGTCTCCGCGTAGAATAATATTGGTAAAAAGATTCACTCAAACTGAGTTTCTTTTGCAAACCTCCACGTCAGGGAAGTTAACGACTCTTTAGCTGCAACTCATTGTTGAGCTCACTCAGCATGTCATGGAACAAACCCAAATACATACACTCCCCGTAATGTATGTAAGTTTGCATACAGCCTTCAGTCTTACTCTTTGAAATCATTCCACAATAACAATAGCCATACCATTACCAAAATTACAATTTAAAAACAATACGAAATAATGTAAAAATTAGAACAAGAAAAAGTGCTGAAAAACTGAACTCTCAAGAAAAAACTGTAGCAGCTCCAAAACCTAAGAAAGAAAAAAATTCTAAAAACATACAATTAATTGCGTGGAAGCAAAGATGAAAACGGATCATAAAATTCAACACCTCATAATCTCATGAACTGAAATAAGAAAGATTAACCCTAATAAATCAAAAACAATCATGTATTTATCAAAGATCATCATTGCTTCATTATCATCAAGATTCAACCTTTTTTTTTTACTGGGATACATTTATCATCGATCATAGGATGCACAGCTAAATACGAAGTTTCTTCCTCTGACCTCAACAGTCCTCGAAACAAGCAAGAAATGAGCGACTACCAAACACAGCTAGTACCCAATAGATATTCAGTGAAACGCAGACAGTACTGGAATCATAGCTCCAGTACCATGCTCCTCCTCATCACACACCATCTGATCACCACCACCGCCGCCGACTTCACCAGCGCCGCCGCCGCCGCCGGGAATCATCAAAATGCTCTCATACTGATGATGGTGACCGGAATCAAAGTCAACCGCCGTCACCACCGACTGCTGCGACGAAACCGCTCTCTTCCTTTTCTTCTTATCATAAGCAACTCCGCGAGCTTTAGCTTGTGAGTCCCGAAGGTCGCGGAGGTAGAGCCGGACGGCACGTGCTGCGAACGGGTTCGCTTCTGGTCGGCCGCCGTTTTCTTCAAAGGCGGCGCGGAGGCGGCCGACGAGCGCGTCGAGGCTGCCCCAAGCTTGTCGGAGCGGGCAGGCGCAGGGCCCGGGGGGGCAGGGCTGACCGAAAAACGGGCAGGCTGGAGAGTGGACTTTCGTCTTCCCGAACTGATCTAAGTATCTTAGGAATTCAAGAACGTGCGCGCCGCTGCAGCGCGAGAGCTCGAGCGGCGGGCGGTGGTTTCGGAGATACTGACCGAAGGTGTTCCAATCGCGGCGCTTCTGCGACTCGTATCTGCTCGGTCTACCATCGCCGCTGCCGCCACCGCCGCCGCCTTCTGCGGAGGACATATTAGGGTTTCGGTGTGATGTATCTGTGTTGTTGTAGAGAACGCATGTGAGGAAGGTGGGATTTTGGGTGTGTAGGAGTGGGAGAAGATGGGGGATAAGAGGGAGAGAGATGAGAAAAGGGAGGGGGTGAATATTATTACATCACCAAGGGAAGTGGGAGATCTAGGAAGTGGAGATAGGCTTCAGTAGGATGTTAAGGCAAGAGGTATGGTGTGAGGAAAAATTATTTCCTACGGAGTTCGGATGCGAGCTACGTTTGGATGATGGTTATGATACAGTGGAGGTCAGCTGTGATACATCCGACGACTGTGATCTCCGACCTCTGCTGTATCACAGCCGTCATCCGGACGCAGCTCTGCGTCTGGACTCCGAACGAAATATTTTTTCATGGTGTGAGGGGAAAATATTGCTATGCTGGCATAACTTTTTTATTTTTATTTTATTTTATTTCTTTGCTCGTAAAAAAAACAAATTAATGAAAAGGGCAATATTTTTTAAAAAATAATTTTTATGATTTTTTTTTTTGTTTTAATATATAACGATAAATTGTGTTTATCATTTTATAAAATTTAATTGAATGATTGTCTTTGTATGTAATGGTTTTTAAAGTTTTGGTCTCATATAAATGTGATTAGTTTTAATTACAATTCATTATTCATTATTAATGGTTTAAAAATTTACTGTTAAGTTTAAACATTAATGTAATACAATCATTGTAAATGAAAAATGTATTCATTCAATTTTAAGGAGAAAGTATTACTTAGTGATAAATTAAGCAAATCATCATTGAATGTCGATAAAATCAACTTTGTGTTTGTTTTAGAAACCATCGATCCTTGAAAGATGAAGGTTTATCATCTCGCAGGCGTTTCCCATGATTATCTAGTAATATGTAATTAGAGGATGTCGTCAACTCCAAAATTAAGTAGCAATTCGAAGATGCTGACACATACAAAAACAAAAAGAAAAGAACTTGCTACATTTTTCATTTCCTCTCAATATCTTCAATAGAAGTTATTTATAGAATACATGACTCTCAATCACTATTAACTAACTAATTATGATGATTTATCTAATACTAAAACTAATGAATATTATAACAATATCACTTAGTATTCTATCATTCTCCTCTTGAACAACTTATGATGTTCTTTGAATCAATGGTTGTGAGGAAGTACTTAAAATAACTCAATCATCCAACCTTAATAATATTGTGTTATTTTGAATATTTAGAGGTGCTATTAAACATTAAGCAAGTAAAACTAAAAACTCTTCAAAATTAAAATAAGCTTAATATCGACATAACTAAAGTTTTTTAAGAGTGTATTGATCGATGCAATGAGTATCTCTTATTGACACACCTTAGTTTTTACACATCTAAATTATGCCTCATGATATATATATATATATAAATATAATTTTTTTTATCTTATGATCATAATTTTAAGGATGGGATTTTTTTTTGGCTTATATATAATTTTGCTAAACTAGTAATCTTTCTTGGTTGGCGTGGAAAAGATAATATACTTGTCTAATATAAGTGTTATTTGAACACTTTGTACGAATTGTGGTCTCATGGAGGCCAAATTCAATATATATATGTTTCTCTTAACATAGTCTAATTAACGGTTTTAAATGGGCTAGAATTAGGAGAATATTTTTTCAGTATGATAGATCAATATATTTTATTCCTGTTTTACATCTCAATATATCTACGTTACTTCTTGATATTTCATTATGAAAAAATCCGATCAAGCACAAATCTAGATCTAATTTTTGAATTAGAAGCTTTCAAAATTAAAACTAAGAATTATTTATCTTCTAGTTTGAGTATATTTATAATGGAACTGAATATCTTCATGAGATTAATCTAATGACACCAAAAGTGAATTAATATGAGTCCAAACTAACCCAAATGATCAAGAACTTACAATATGATTTGACTCAAGTAATTAATTAATTGAATTCCTATAACTATATCAATCATCTCAATGAAAGAAATCCAATAAGCCCGCGATGTCTTAATTTTGAAATTATTAAGGCTTAAAGAAAACGGGACAATTACATAAAGACCTTCTGAAGTTTGCTATTTACAAATCAAATGCCCTCTTTCATCCATTTTTCAAATTCGCGCTCAAATAATATCAAAATTCATATAAAACCTCAGCCCTATTTTTTATTTTTATCAATTTAACAATAGTTTGATCGTGGCACGCATTAATACATCAATCGATTCAGTAGTTCAAAAAAAGCACTCAAGTGCTTAACTTGGAAATATCGATGTTTTGGATGGCCTGTATATAATTATCCCAAAAAATAAATATGATCTGCTTTGAAGTTTTAGCTAGATTTATTAACTTTTTACTATAAAAGGTTATAAAAAAAGTTTCATTTTTTACATAAAGAGACTAGATTTGAGTTTGCAGAGAGCATAAAAATCGAAAAAATGCTAATGAACTTATTTAAGTACTCGAACGACACCTCTAGCCACAGTTATTATTCGACTAGCTTTGTTTGATAACAATCACATGAACTTCATTGTCTGACCATGACCTCACAACCATCATGGTCCATTCAACATTCTCTAAACTTCATTGTCCAACTTCAATCATTCTACCATTATTACATGATTTTAATTTTCAACGGTCATTGCTTAAATCATTATCATTACCCCGCATACTTATAATTCTATTATAATTATAAGAGGTTGATTTTGAATGCATCACTTTGTAATCCCATATATTTTTTTTAATTCATGGGATGCTCAAAATTTCTAATTTTACTTGCATAATGAGTCATTCTATTTGGACTAAGCCATGAGTTTTCCATTGGGGATTCCATGATAAAATTTGGGTGCCTTTATGTTGTTTTTTTTTTTTTTCAATGTGCATGAAAGATCTTTGTATAAATCTAAGATGCAAAATTCTCAATTCATTGTCATAAATTTTCTAGCATATAAAACTTTAACATCATTTGTGGGAACTATTCTCGGCATTCTACGAGCACTTTTTTAATTGCAGATAGTCAATCCGTCAATCAAAGGCAACATAAGCTAGCAGATGACGGTCACTCGTATACCAAATTTTAGAGGGCTATCTTCATTCGACAAAGGAACAACAAGATCATATTTTTTAATCTCTTCAAAAAGTTTATCTAACAAATAATAAAATCACAACACAGTGAAATTTCCATATCATAAAATTAATAGGATAAGTATGCTCGTGTAGGGTCTCTTTGTCACTGTATAAAATTCATCTTTCAAGACAATCTATCAAGATCTTTCTAACACAATCATTTTAACCCATTATTCTTTTGCCGATGAATAACCCATCATCTTCAACAATATTTATTAAAATATATATTTTTTATTGCATAAAGATGAACTTTGACGTCTTATTCATCGGAAGTTCTAACCCATTTTCATAGATTTTAAGATTCATTGTATTAGATTGATGCTATTTTTTAACATCCCATCATAATGAAATTCAAGTTTTTCACTATAGACCAATATGATATTTCCATTGATTTATATAAATGCATTTATTATAGAAACATTATGCTCATTTAATAAGCTTATAATGTGTTGTTCTACTAGAACATCTCGGAAATGAAATGATTAAGGTCAAGTCCATAATTGATTCCCTTCAATCTTTCCAATTAGACTATTCACAACTTAATCAACTTCTTCAAACTTTTTACAAAGTAGTTCATTTTAAATTGAAGTATCAACATGGTCTCTTCATTCCTAAAATTCCCCATATGTGAAAGGAAAACATGCAAGTAATGTTTTAATTATTTTTTTAAGCATTCCCAATCCTAGGAGTATAACCAAAGTTAAAAAAATAAACATTTGGATAGTATGTTTACAACTTAATATATATAAAATATTCTATAATAAACCCATGTTAATTATTAATCTTATAAAAATTAAATCCTTAAAATTAAGATATAATCATTGATGGCACTTCAATTTGAAATGATTTAATTCATGGACATTAAAAAGATCTTCAATTTGAAGATCAAAACTCATGAAAGATTGAAAAATGATCTTAGAATTAAATTAGTTCATTTCAAGTATCATCAATGATTAAAAAAGATCTCCAATTTGAAATAAACATTTTGTTAGTATATATAAACTATTTCATGTATTCTAATAACTAAAAAGATAAGAACTTAAATCCAAGATTTGAAAAAAAGAAAAAATAGGAGTAAAGAAAAAAAAATGAAGCATCTGAGGTTACCTAAAAAGTTCTCCAAAATTATGAAAAATAAAATTTGAGTTTGTTTCCTTCCATTATAAAATATTGAAAGAAAAAGAAAAACATAAAGGAAAATTAGTTTGTGACATGCTGCTACTTGTTAGATGAAGAAGAGGATATGTTCTTATGATGGCTTTGAGTCTTGGTGGTAGTCTGCCCTTCAACTAAATACTCATGATTGTTATTTTTTTTTTGACATGATGTGTGTTATGTCACGCCACATTGCTTACTCCGTCGTTAGATTTTTATTTTGTAATGATTTTGTCTTGTCTCAAGTTTACTCACAATGTACCATTTTCTGTATAGCCTCACATGCACCTAACATTTTTAACAATGTGGAATCCCTCCCAACTTTCACTCTCCTTTTTTTAATTGAAGCCATAAAGGAGTGGGAAAAGGGTAGTCATATTTAGCATGTCTACTATTGATTCACTATATATTTGCAACAAGATCTTGTACTTACACATCATAAATTATTCTCTTCCTTTAATTTAAACCAATATTCATCTTGTCTGAAGATAAATTTCTTAAATCAGCATGTTTTTGTCTGTCTCCCTTATTTATATTTTCTTTTGGCATTGCCTAATATGGAGACTATTTGTTGATCATAGATGATTTAATTAAGATTGGCTAGAGATTGCTCTGTCAGGCTAATTAATTTTCAAAATATTGTTATCAAATTATCCCTAAAGTTACTTCTCAAGGAGGTCATATTATGAGATGGGTTTCGATATATGTACATTCAATTCAAATATTGGCTCGGATCGAAATAAATGAGCCGAATCGAATTTTTTCAAGCTGACTTCGGGCCACATATGGATTGACTCGAAATGACTCGAGATCGGCTTGTTTTATTTTTTCTTTATAAAAATTATATACATATATATAAGTAAAACTGAATATAATAAGTAGAGAGCAATTTTGAGTTGGAACGGATCCAAATGACCCTAATTTTTACAAGTTAATTTCAATTTTGAGCCAGATCGAGCCAAATCCAAGTTAAAACAGATCCAAATTACTCAATTTGAGCCAACTCATTTTGATTTAGAGCCGGATCGAGCTCAATTCATTTTCAAGCCAACTCCGCTCGAAATAAAATACAACAAGCCACAAACCAATTTCAAGCTGCAACAAATTTTTTTCAGCCGATTTCAGGCCGACCCCAGCATGACTTGAAATCAGATCGTTAACAGCTCTGCGTGTTGATTTAGGCTTCTAGCAACATATCTGGCACCATATATCCGATCAAAATTTAGGATTATAAAAGTCGAACATTATCATGTGTTCAATTATTTATCATTGTAGTCCTTACGCAACAAACAAATTATTTTAAAATATATATATATTATTCCCTTATTTCGATCTAAGACAAAGCTAGCTAGGCAAATGGGGACTGCCCTGTGAAAGTGATTTATGCTTAGCATCGTTTGAACTTTCCTGATTGCGGTACTAAATAGTCCATGTGATCTTGTAAGTAATCTACAAGCTTCTGCATTTGTCATAAAACGACAAACATTTTATTATTATGTTGTCGATGTCACCAAAAGGGATATGGACCCGAGAAGAACAACAATATGAAAATTCTGGTGGTGAACGATCATTACTTCTGACTCATATTTTCAATATTTTGTTAGCTCAATTTTACAGAAAATAATCAATATAGTACAATTCAGTAGGGTACATACGAAATAAATTTCACATATTAATTGCATGTACTATTGTATGTATTGGTATATGTGGTGGAGTTCTTTTGGGACTTGGTGTTCCGTATAGTTCTTGAGTACATACAAATTGGTGAGGATTTTATTTTTGTAGAGGAAAGATAAAAGAGAGAGATGAGTTTGAGACCCGGAAGAATGTCTAAGAGATTATCTCTATTGAATTTGAGTCTCCGACAAAGTTGGAATGTTGGGCTTGTCGGGGGTTCATCCACGGCGCTATGATGAACAAATAATGATGTGGAAGTTAGCATTTTTAAAGATGGTTAGACTTGTGTCATTGCTTGTAATGATGATCATCTCTCGTAGTTATCTCTCTCTAGGGGGGCTAGAACACCCTCGTTTGGATGAAAGAGATGAGTTTAGCCACTTTGGCGGCTCAATTAAACTACTTCATCAGGCGGGCTTAGGAATACGTGTAGAGAATCCTGTACAGCCCTATTTGTGTTATATATATATATATATATATATATATATATATATATATATATATATATATATATATATATATATATATATATATTCTGGAAAGTATATGTGTACGTTGGACAATTCCATGTGCACGAACAGTAGAAGCCCGCCACTTATTTATTTAGAGAGATATATATTTGATGCTAACTTGGTGGTGTAGCTGATATAAGAAATAGTACTGTTGTAAGGATAGAATATAGGAGATTAAATTGACTCAAATAAATTAATAGATGGACACATCTATCAATTTATAAAGGTAAATTAAGATTCTTATCAGCATATTAGTAATCCCTCTTATATCATTTCCAAATATGAACTGCTTTTTCACTCTCAAAGTTTAAGAGAACATCTTGCATATCTACCGCCATTGTTTTTAAAGTAATTTATTTTTTAATGATATCAAGTTTTATGTTGCAATATATGTAGTTAACATCTCCATTTGAGCATCTAAAGCGATCAATTGAATAACCTAACAAAATAACTTCATGAATACAAACATGACAAAGTACAATGAAACAATATGGAGACAAAAACAAAAAGAATTTATGTGGCCCAAACATAATTGTCTTACAACCATGAATGAAGTGTCTAGGCATAGATAAATCTATTATTGTGGGCTTCAAAAATTCACTACCGTTCCAAGATAACTCTCTGTATTTATTTTTATTTTTTGTTTTTAGAGAGAGCCTAGGAGGGTCTAACTTTCAAAAGATAGATTTGATTGTAGACTAGACACTATTCATATATATTTCGCTCTAATTTAGCGATGACTTTTTAATCTGGAGTTTCAGGTTTTCCATAGGCGCAAGCCCCTATAGTTAGTTACTCGTCCAAATAATGGGAGAGAACTTTTGATTAAGGCTAGTCATTAAGAATCGAGAATTCAACATATAATAGCAGGAGACTTATGATTTAAATTTCAGAATTCATAACTTAAAATCATAAAGCAAATGGTGAGGGAATGAAGACGAAACACGATCAAGCTCTCATGCTTCCGTCATTCCGGGTCGTCGTTGTCCCTGATCTACTTAGTCAGAGGAGATAATCTACCCAACCTGATAGAATGATTCTTATAAGCAGTCTTGTAAATATGGAGTTGATGTTTGTCGAAGGGGAAAATTTTAAGTCGACCATAGCTAACTTAAAATTTTATGGCGATCAATTGTACCCATATAATTCACAACTCAAAAGGTAGAAAGTTGTTGGCGAACATACGGGCTGCGACCGTTAACGTAATATAATGGTGTCATTTGGCGGCAACCACCCGGTCAGAGCGCTATGGCCGTAACCATTATTTTTGGTGTCATCTGGCGACAAAACCACGCAGACAAAAGGACTCAGACTACTTCTTTACCGACATGGAACTACTTTGATTGTATATATATGGATACATTTAATCTGACATTATCTTTTGGTGAGCTAAAGTCAGTTCAAAATTTGTCACCCGGGACAAACCGTTGAGGAGGGTGGATGTGATTTTGTTTTATGCCTTTCAATTGATTGAATTTTACTTGCATATTAGTTGATTAATGTGAAAAGCTTGATTTTAAAGCTTAACCCTTGTCGCTAAAAGATTTTATTAACTCGACCATCATCAGAGTATTGAACATTTAAAACTTTTGTATTTGAAGCGGAGACATTTAGTTTTATTAGTTTATGTTTTTCAAAGTATAAGTCCCGTCGGCTCTTGTCCTTATAAGTAAGATGATTGGACTAAGTGATTTGTACATGTAAACTCTTATTTTTAGGTTTTGGACATTTATAAAATTTACTAGACTCATCAACTCCATTCCTTGAGAGAATGAGGATCAGATTAATCGGGTGGGACTTACAACCGTTCCCTATAGACATGGTGGCTCAATTAGCCCGCACATCATTCTCAAACCCATTAATTAGTATTCAACTTATTGTTTGGAGCACATGCAAGCGTTTAATTTTCATATGTTTGAGCTATTTTAACTAGAGTATTAGGTGTCTTGAAGCAATTTATATGATTTAAAACACCAGTTAAATAAGATAGCTTGCATATAAGCTTTCATTTTAAGCATTTTACCATCTTCTGTTTGGTAGCAGACAAGTTGTGAATATGGTGGTTGGGTGATTAATTTCAATTTTATTTAATAAAGCTCCATATTTGAATTATGTTTCACTAACCCTAAGAGACTATCCTAAACAGTTCAATTTTGAATTGATCTTCAAGTTGTAGGAGTATTAAGTCTGAAAAACTTAATCTTTTAAAATATTTTCAAACTTATGAGCTCGTTTTAAAATCCAAATCCTAGTATCTTAAACTTTGAAAATTTATATTTTTTATAGCCCAGAATTTAAAAACTTTTAAGACCTTAAGAGCTGAAATATTTAAAAGCCCATATTTTAAAATAATTTTTAGACTAAAGAGTCTATATTTTAAAAGCCCGAGACTTTAAATATTTATTATAATACTAAGAGTCTACTTTTCAAAAGCTCAATTTTCAAAAATTTTAAATTTCAATGATTCACCTTTTATTTTTATTTTGTAAGCAAAAAAAAAAAAGGAAAAAGAAATAAAAAATTTCATGTTTACAAGTCCAAAATTCACTCAAAATCCGGCAGCCTCCCGGCATCAACACCAACTTGGGGCACCGAAAAATGTCAACCTTCATAGCTATCTTAAGGGATGTGCTAGTCAGTGTCGTGAGATACTGTGGCTTGAGAGCAAAAAGTATAAACTTAACTCGTTATCTTATAAGACGCGACGGACCTTCAATGTACCTGCACAAAATGATTTGCTTACAAACTAACATTTCCCGAGTGGTACTTTGTTTTCTCCGAACGTTAACCAATTCCTCAGAGATGAGCACTCACTTTCCCACGAGCAGGTGTTTTAAAATCCCCATTTTTTAGAAGGATTTTCCAAACGAGTTTGAGCTTTTCCCAAAATGGTACTTAATTTTCCCGTGAACATGTACTCGCTCTCCCTTAATGGATATTTTGAAAAATATTTCCATTTTGCCCCAAAAATTTATACCTTTCGAGCACGACATTGTTGGTGGTGATGACGACGAAACAACACAATATTACAACATGATACATCTCCAACAATTCTTCATTATTCGACATAAATCTCGAAGCTTGACATAGATCTCGAGACGGCTTTTTGAGCAAGAAATATTCATACATCGATAAAAACTCATCCAGAACTTTATTTATAGCAAACACTGTCAAACTAATCAGCTCGACAAGAAGAACCCAATATTACCAAAAGTAGAACAATTCGAGTCAAATCAAGCTCAACTCAAGTCATTGAAACACTCTTGAAAGTTTTCTGGACATAAAGAAGGTTAAATGAATGCTGAGTCTAGCAAGCCTATAGTCAAAATGAGCGTCCCAACAAGACGAATCCAATGAGCCCAAGATTATAAGGCACTCAAAGGTCCATCAAACACCATTGATCGAAGGAAGCTACTCGGATCAACTGATCAAAATTGTTCATATTTCTGCATTAATTGCACCTAGTACACCATAAATATAGCTCCACCCCTCTCATGAGAGGGGAGCTTGAAGTCTGAAGAAAAGCTTGAAGTTTTGAAAAGCTGAAGTCCAGCATCACTCTAACCACCGTCGACACTCGTCAACCACTGCCGACCGTCGTCAACCATTGATCATTACCGACTGCCATCGACCACCACCTGCCGGCCTCCACCGATCACTATCGGCCGCCACCCACTTCTTATAACAAGTACATTCATACAATGTCGTTGTAATTCGTAAAACTTTATAACTTTTTCCCACCTGTGGGACACAGAGACTCTGTAATTATCAATTTATAGTGGATTTTTACAATTGGGTCAGGCCCCGTAGTTTTTTACCTTTACGGGTTTTCCACGTAAATACTCATGGTGTCCTTACTAGTTATTTTCTTTTACCTGAGCATGTGTTGAATTCTTGTGCAACGCTAAGATGATAATCCATTACTCTACTGCCGTGAATTTTCTAGCACGCATCACAACACATATTTTCTTCTCTTCTTCTTTTAATAATAAACAACATAAAGTAAAACACAAATAATATACAATATAAATAAATAAACAAAGGAATTAGAACAATGTTTTTGAGCTCGGGTAAGCGCTCGAGTAGGGCAGGAGTGATGGGGTTGTGCTCGGTTTAACAGATAGGCTTCTTCATGTGATTTGAAGGAAGAGAAGGGCTTGAGATCACAAAGATGAAGTGAGGCCTTTTATTCGAGTGTGGATATCCGTTAAATTTTCATACAATACAAATGCTAAAACATCAATTCATTATTCTACCGCCGTGAATTTCTATCAATATTATGATGCTTAAACTTCTCAATAATAGAGAAAAATACAAAAAAGACAAAAGTCTGTGGCGAAGGGAATGGAGCTAAAAACACAATAATATTTTTATAGATTGTGGTGTCATTAATGAGTCACTTTCTTAGGGCAGATGTCTAACTCCCCATGCTCGTCCCAGTGGGGAACACTAACTAACAGAACCTGCGATTATTGAATCATTGATAATGGGCACCAACTTTTCCTCACATAGCCACAGTTATAGACCCCCTGCAACCATACAGAGTCGCTGCAACCTGCTCTAAGCTTCTTTAATTACTCTTTTTCTAATATAGTACAAACTGTTAATTACGATGTTAAAATATATAACAAATAGAGATTATAGAGAATGTTTTGGTTAATTGTTCTTTTATTTGTAAGATGAATCTTAATATAATATTACATTTGGTTGTCTTCTTATAGTTTTTATTTGTATTAAAGTATATTCAATCTTAATCAAAATTTAATCCATTCATTAAGGATAATAATAATAGTAAGACAAAGAGTTAAAGCAACTAGCCTACTACTATTATAAGAATTTCGCACTTAGCATCAGTTTATGAAAAATTTAGCTGAAAAATTTAGATTCGATGATTATGTCAGAGATTTAACTAATATGAAGTAATAAAAATCTAAATTATTTAATATAATTTAAAATAAATAAAATTTTAACTTAACACCGTAATTTTAAATATTTTGAACAATATTTTAGATAAAAAACTTTAAGGTATGACATTTTCTCAATTTTTATTTTAAATATCTAATTTTTGTTCATCCGATCAAAATCATAAAAAGGTTGAAGTTAGACAATACTTAACCGACTAATCTTTTAAAATTAGACCAATTCCTGGTTCGGTAGTACAATCCTAGTTCTAACGGATCTAATCTTGATTCTATATGCAAATGATTCCAAGCTTGTAAAAAAACAGTTGAATGACCGGTTCACTATTCCGCCGGTTAAACTGGTTCAGTCCGATCCGATTTTTAAAACCATGCCTATAATGCTATTATATGCCTCCTGTAGATCACATGAGAGGTTTCTATATTGGCTTTCATACTTCTTTAAGAAATAATCAATAATGATGAAATTTCACTATTGATCCTTTTGTGAAACCAATGAGGTCTCAATCAACTCCTTAATCTACGGAATATAGGCCTATATATTGGGGACTCCCATGCTGATTGTAACAGGAAATTCAAAAGATTACTATTAGGATTAGAAGGGAATGCCATATATCATAGTGGGAGGCGTTTCATATCGCCAAAGGAATTCTTAAATAATTATATAGTTTCATGGTGTCGTGTGGGGGTCTCCAACCACAAAAATATGTCCCTTTCACATTTTAATTTAAGCTTCAATTTCTGTATTTTAGTTCTTTTTTAATACTGAGATACCCGACCAGATATATTATTAAAATTATTCAGCCTCAGAATTGTCGCAGCTAAATAATAATAATAAATGTAAGGAGAAGAACAATTACAGGTAGAGCTCCTAAAATATTGTTATTTACAAAAGCACTGTTTTAATCCATTTTTTCAAATTCTCACACAAATATCAAAATTCATGATATAACCGTCGACCTATATTTTTTATTTTTATCAAATTGACAATGATTTGATCGTTGCATGGGCAAATGCATCAGTTTACTAGCCGGAAAAATCACGTGAGTGTTTGATTTATATATATCCTGCTTTTATTTTGTGTTTCCTTTGGAATCTCTCTTTTTGTATACTGGAATTTTTATACCTGTATTCTTTTAGAGACTTTCTTGCGTGTGTCGTGACTTGCTCGGTGGAACCGCTAAGTGTGCGTATATCGTATTTTTTGATGTTTTTGTAGTGTGGATCCACCACCCCCAATTTTCGTACTCAACTTTTTTATATTAACACGTAGGGAGCCTATGCTGCTTTCCTCAAATATATATATATATATATATATATATATATATATATATATATATATATATATATATATATATATAGGTTAAAAATGTGCGAAAGTCTCGACTTATTGGTTGCGTCCTTTCGGTGTAAGTGCTTCTGGTCGGTGGTTCGAATCCCACCTATTATAGGGAGGATTTGAATAACAAACCGGACTGGAAGGGGGGTCCGCTCCTCGGTCAGCTCAACCTATAGTGAGTTGATCGGCGGTCTCGATTGTCGATCAATCTTTATATATATATATATATATATAGGTTAAAAATAAAGTGAAAAAAATAAGAGAAAACATTAAGTAACCAAATGGCTTTAGAGAATATATCAGTTCTTCAAAGGGCAGAATATGGCATCAAAAGTGAAGCTTGAGCTTCATCTTTGTGATTAGTCAAATAACATAATTGAGCTGAGCAATTAAAAAAGTATTTATTAAAAAGCAATTTCTTAAAGCCAAATAAATTCATGATTAGTAAGAAAATATTTTGAAGAAAGTATTGCAACCAAGCAAATTTATAATGAAAAAACTCCTCTATGGTCCATTGTAATTCTGCCCGTTTGGATAAGTTACATTATAACAAATTTTTAAAAAAACTGCCGTTGAAATTAACATTTTACTACCAGTCTTAACTATTTGCGGTGATGAACTTTTTTAGCATGTATGATTTCTTTTTTTAAATATATATATATATATATATATATATATATATATATATATATATATATATATATATATATATAATAGTCATCACAACTTTTTGCAACATTAGATTATTTTTCAGCAACTTCACAACCACTCCTTAATAAACTGCAGCTACCCGAAACAGACCCTTAATAGAAACTAATAGCAATACAATTTTTTTTTCCAAACAAGCCTCAAGTCTAGTGATTGTAAGTTGACTTATTTCTAATCATATAATTCAAACTCTAACACATACAAATATATGTGAATTATAAAAATAGAAGAAAATAAGCCTCGAGATAAGAAAAAATCACAACGATAATACGATGTGCGGGGCGTCCGTGTCCGCACACACAAACAACCAATCATCATAAAAATTGCAAGGAAGATTTTTATACATACCATTCAATTCCTACGTATTTACAGATCTAACACAAGCTTCGACTTTTACATGTATATCAAATTACTTATGCAAGAAAAGGCATATTTCACTTTTTAAAAGCTAAAGAGGGTATTTTTTGTGATATGAATGATTTTAGTATAAATATAAAAAGTAAAGTTTAGGTGTCATATATCTCCCCAAATCTCAGTTAGACTCTATAACACCATATGTTAATCATAGAAGATGAAATCTTGGTTTGCGCCTAACACATAGCCATATAATGCAACAGTAATATAGTATGAGATTCATTTATAAGAGTCCACTCCAAAACATTCCTTCATACGTATTACTTAGTCAAATTCTACACAGAATCTGCATTGTTTATAATTTTTGCTATATTTGTATACACAGATAAGCCTCAAGCAAAAAGGCCAAAAGGAATACAGTACTCGTGAACTTTGAGATGCATTTAGAAGAAGTAACCAAAATAGTTTCCTCTGCTCTCAATTCAGATTTTCCTTCTTATTGTCTCTATACATTTTGCTTCCAGTGTGGTCAAGATTTCTCAGCTCCTCGAAGGCGTGCATCGTCTCTGCATCAAATCCTCCAGCAAACTGCACCAAAGTTTTTTTTTTTTTTAATATTACTGTGATATAAACTGTAGGACTGAATGAATTCCAGAAGCTCGTTAAGATGATTTACATCATGATCAGTAAGAACTTCAATGCCTTTACATGAGATGCAAAGTATTGGAGTTTTGTAAACAAATATTGAAGATGGATTGTTATTGATTTGAAAAGATGCCTCCAGGTTTCGTTGAAAGATAAGCAACATAAGGATCAAAGGGCTCATCTCTTCATCCATCGAATTAAGAGAAATGCAAGAATTTTGGAAAAAAAAGGGCAATGCTACATTGAGGATGAAACAAGAATAGTTATGCATGATAAAAATGTATGATAGTAAATTAAACTATAAAAATTGATTGTCTTCACACAGCAAGGCTAAATGTAAATCTCTTGAAAATCACTCGAACCTGATTTTGAAAAAATTATTTCTGATTTGAAAACCATGGAGATTAATTAAGATTAAGATATTTAAGGATAAATCTTATGGTATTCTCACCATTCGGTAGGACGTTTCTCGAAGAACACTTAACTATCTTAAGGAAATAATTTTTTATTTAAAAACCATGAAGGTCATGTACAACGAAAAAGATTTAGGATTAAACTAAATATGTTTGACAAATTTTTAGTATTTGACCTTCAATTTTATACAATTATGATACTTCTCTTTTGAACGAAGTTATTTATGATGAAAGCTGGGGCTCTGAATTTAGCTCAAAGATTGTTAATTGCTCGAAAATTGATTCGAATTTTGGCTCAAATCGAGATCATATCGAAATAAACGGCTGCACTATGAGCCAATATTTTGGAACAAATTTGTTAGCCGATTTTGAGCCATACACGGATCAACTCAAAATATTTTTTATTTATAATGCTAAATGAAATAAAAAATAACAAGCCACGAGCCTATTTCGAACTAGAACTTGTTGAATCCAAATGCATCAAGGAGTCACGCCTAAGGAATAGAGCGCAAAAGACAGACATTATAAGAATTGATCCAAATAACTAAATTTAAGTAAGCTCGTTTCGATTTTGAGCCGAATCAAGTGATTTTGAGCTGGAACAGATCCAAATAATCAAATTTGAGCCAACAATTTTCAAATTGAGTCGACTCAAGCTCAATTCATTTTCGAGTTGAGTTGGCAAGAAATCATAAGATAACTAGTCACAAGCCAATTCCGAGCCACACTCAATTCATTCGAGCGGATTTCAAGCCAACCCTAACTCGGCACAAAAACAGATTATTTACAACCCAAATGATAGCTCCAAATTTTGTGAAAACCGGATTCTTGATTTTGAAAGTTTCAAATGTGTCCTCATAGGGGCGATTTTCAGCAACAACAGAAACAACAACAAAGGGTTAATGCCACTAAGTGGGGTTGGCTACATGAATCATTTTTTCTCCATTGCGTCCTATTTAGTGTCATATTTTTATTTAATTCTAATAAATTAAGATAATTTTTTATACAATAAGCCCAAGTCTTCCAAGGTTTACCTTTGCCTTTCTTAACACGAATCAAATCTAAAACATCTACTCTCCTAAACGAATCATCAGATGGTCGACGTTTAATGTGACCAAACCATCTAAGGCGACTCTCTAATTTTGTCCGTCATTGGAGCTACACCAACCCTATCACCGATATATTCATTTCAAATTTTGTCTCTAAGTGTAAAGCCACTCATCCACCTATTCATTCTCATCTCGAAAACCCTTAACTTAGTATTATGCTTCTCTTTTAAAGGCCAACATTAAACACCATAGAGCATTGTAGCTCTCATCACCATCTTATAAAATTTTCCTTTCAGTCTAAGCGGTGCTTTTCTATCACACAATAGGCCCGAAGCATTCCTCGACTTGAACCAACAAACTTGAATTGTACTATTAACATCCCCATCTATATCACCATCGTTTTAAACAATAGACCCGAGATATTTAAATCGATCACACCTTTTAACTATTTGATCACCCAAAATAACACATCTGACACTAGATCTACTATTACTAAAATTACATGTCATGTATTCAGTTTTAGTTCTACTCAAACGAAGGCCTTTAGACTCCAATGTAGACCACCATAATTCAAGTATTTCTTGGGCGTTTTATCTCGTCTTAGGACATCAAGGTACATCCTCTGGTAAGTGTCCAGTAAGACCATCTATAACTAAAGCAAAAAGATATGGGCTTAAACCGATCCCTAATGTAAACCAACAAAAACAGGAAAATATTTGGTCAATCCTCCTTCAGTTCGAACACATGTAACGGCTCTAGTATACATATTTTTAATAGATTGAATATAAGTCATATAAACACCTTTATTCTCAAGGACTCTCCAAAGGATAGCTCTTCGAATCTTATCGTAAGCTTTTTCTAAATCAATAAAAATCAAATATAGGTCCTTATTATCCATTTACTTGTCCATTAAACCTCTCAAAAAATGTATAGCTTCTATAGTAGACTTGCCCGACATAAATCCAAATTGATTATGAGAAATCTTGGTAGTACGTTGACCGACCCAAGGAAAAAAAGTTAAGATTTTCATGCTTATTTTATACTGATTTTGATGACATTGCACTTTAAAGAAGAATATTTTTGTTGTTTTTTACAGGTATGAAAATTTAAGGACAAATAAGCGAAAATATACAAAAAGGAGCGAATTTGGAGCAAAAAGGACTAAAATATAAAAATTTGACTGAGGATGCCGATGGCGAGGTCGATGGCGTCGACGGCGTGATTTTCCCGAAAGTTCAGAATATATTCCAAGGAAGGCCGCCGACGGCGGAGGTCGAAGCCGCCGACAGCGATGTCAGTTTAAAGCACTGTTTCTAGAAGGCCACCGACAGCGCAGCTCGAGGCCGCCGACGGTGGGATCTGCGGTTCTTTCACATTATACGTCAAATGTGGACGATTCTCGAAGGGATGCCTGGAAAACCCTTGGAGACTCTTCAACAAGTTTAAAAAAAATCATTTTATGCTGAAAAATTGTCCTTTTGGAGTCCTCTAAAAGTCACTAAGAGTCTGTAAAAAGTTCTATTAGAGATTTCTAATAGTTACTTAGTGTCCTATAGAGAGTCCACTAGTGTCCATTGCATTACTAAGTGTTAAATAGTGAATTCAAATAAAGATTGTGAGTAATTCTTCGAAGGATAGTAAGAGTGGAAGGGAAGTGAGAGATCTCTTATGCATTGTCATTTTGAAGGAGAATTCTGTGTACTGTAAAGAAGGACGAGATTCAGAGGAACTTCAAGGAGTTTGCTTGGGGAAGAATTAAGATAACTTGTGTTTATTTTCTTTAGTTTGTAGTACTTTATTTTTATATATGAAATCCAAGTTTTATTGCATTCTCTCCATGAATTCTGAGTAGTTGTTCTATCTTTCTCCTTGTTTTGATATTTTTTTTGATATGATAAATAGAATTACTGTGCCATAAAAGATTTAAATAAGTTGTGATAATATTTAACTTAGATCTTAATTTACTTTCAATCCGACCAATTGAAAAGTTAAAATCTGTTGAGTTTGACAACTATAGTTAAGATTACATCCGAGATTCAGAGAGATTAAAATCTTTGGAAGCAGGATGCAAATAAATAGGGAAATAATATTCATTGGGCGTAGAATCGAAATTTTAGACTGCAGGCTAAAATCCTCAATTTGGTCCTATCGTTTGGGTGCTGAAGTATAGATTGTTAGCCCACAGGCGAGGGGAACGTGAGAGCTCCGAAGTGAGAGCCGGTATCCTCCCGGCCTAGCTGCGGATTCGATGAACTAAGCATAGGATTAGTCAATGTTCTTTATGCCTGGACCAAAGAGTAAAGAATAGGTATGCTCCTATTTGGCACAACATCAATTAAAAACTAATTCTAATTATCTATTCACTTAAATATCTTAACAAAGGAGAAAGATTATTGCTTATATATTTGAACTTAATTTTAGCAATATTAGTTATTTATTAGTAGAACTAGTTTAATTTAAATTTCATATTATTGTCGATTACGTATTAGTGACAGATAGGCAATTTCGATTTAGTTGTGATTCTGAATTGATTTTTATAATCCTAGTCTGTAGCCTCAAAAATATTCCCTGTGGGATCGATATCCAGGACTCCACTAGAGCCCTGTATTACTTGAGCGATACATATACTTTCGTTTAAAGGTAAATTTGCGATTAAAAAATTATAATATATAATTGTTACTAAAAGTTAAATTACGCTCCAAGTCAAGTTTTTGGCGCTATTGCTGAGGATTTAGATCTTCTAGTAGTGGTGTTGAATTCTTATATTTTTAAGTATATTAAAAATCGCGGTCATATGTCATAGCTTATTTTCAATTACCCTCTCCCATAATTTTAAAGTATGACACATCAATTTGATTACTTCATAATTTGCATACTCTTTTGCATCCCCTTGATTCTTAAAAATGGGGACCAAAATACTCTTCCTCCAAACTTCAGGTATCTTTTTAGTTTTAAAAATAATATTAAAAAGTTTAGTAAGCCAAGAAACTTCCAATTCACCTAGATATTTCCACACTTCAATTAGGATATCATTAGGTCCTACAGACTTTCCACAAGTAATGGCTCTAATATACATATCTTTAATGACTTGAATATGTCATATAAACACCTTTATTCTCAAGGACTCTCCAAATGATATCTCTTGGAACCTTATCATAAGCTTTTTCTAAATCAATAAAAATCAAATGTAGGTCCTCCTTATTATCCATTTACTTCTCCATTAAACCTCTCAATAATTGAATAGATTCCATAGTAGACTTGCCCGGCATAAATCCAAATTGATTACGAGAAATTTTGGTAGTACGTCAGAACTTATTTTCAATTACCCTCTCCCATAATTTCAAAATATGACACATCAATTTGATTACTTCATAAATTGCACACTCTTTTGCATCCCCTTGATTCTTAAAAATGAGGACCAAAATACTCTTCCTCCACTCTTTAGGCATCTTTTTAGTTTTTAAATTAATATTAAAAAGTTTAGTAAGCCAAGAAACTTCCAATTCACCTAGATATTTCCATACTTCAATTAGGATATCATCAGGTCCTACAGGCTTTCCACCATTAGTTTTCTTTAAAACCTCCTCAACTTCATTTTTACTAATGTGACGGTAAAAATGAAACGTTTTATTATTATTAACGATATTTAGATCACTAAGTTCGATCGTGTTTTAAGAAACTTTATTAAAAATATATCAAAATAACTCACCTACCTATGTTGAACAACATTTTCTATGAAAAATACTTTTGATTTTCAAATTTAATACACTTTACTTGAGTTAAATCTTTACTTTTTTTTTCTCTTTGTTTGCCTAGTTTATAGATATATTTTTCACCCTCTTTAGTATCTAATCTGTCATAAATATCACTAAAAACAGAATTTTTAGCGTCACAGATTATTCTTTTAGACTCATTGCGGACCGTTTTATATTTTTCTCAGTTCTCTAAGCTTTTACATTTAAACCAATTTTTATAACACAAATGTAGACCTCCATAATTCAAGTATTTCTTGGGCGTTTTCTCTCGTCTTAGGATATCATCAGCAAAAAACATACACCAAGGTACATCCTCTTGTAAATGTCCAGTAAGACCATCTATAACTAAAGCAAAAAGATATGGGCTTAAAATGATCCCTGATGTAAACCAACAAAAATAGGAAAATATTTGGTCAATCCTCCTTCAGTTCGAACACAAGTAACGGCTCTAGTATTCATATTTTTAATGACTTGAATATAAGTCATATAAACACCTTTATTCTCAAGGACTCTCCAAAGGATATCTCATGGAATCTTATCGTAAGCTTTTTCTAAATCAATAAAAATCAAATGTAGGTCCTCCTTATTATTCATGTACTTCTCTATCAAACCTCTTAATAAATGTATAGCTTCCATAGTAGACCTGCCCGACATAAATCCAAATTGATATAAGAAATCTTGGTAGCACGTCATAACTTATTTTCAATTACCCTCTCTCATAATTTCAAAATATGACACATCAATTTGAACTTCATAATTTGCATACTCTTTTGGATCCCCTTGATTCTTAAAAATGGGGACCAAAATACTCTTCTTCCATTCCTCAGGCATCTTTGTAGTTTTTAAAATAATATTAAAAAGTTTAGTAAGCCAAAAAACTTCCAACTCACCTTCCACACTTCAATTAGGATGTCATCAGGTCCCACAGACTTTCCACCATTGGTTTTCTTTAAAGCCTCCTCAACATCATTTTACTAATGCGACGGTAAAAATGAAACATTTTATTATTATTAACAATATATAAAAGTTTGATCGTATTATCAGAAACTTCATTAAATATATTATCAAAATAACTCGCCCACCTATGTTGAATAATTTTTTTTATGAAAAATACTTTTGATTTTCATTTTTAATATACTTTACTTGAATTAAATCTATACTTTTTTCCTCTTTGTTTGTCTAGTTTATAGAAATATTTTTCACCCTCTTTAGTATCTAATCTGTCATAAAGATCACTAAAAGCAGAATTTTTAGTGTCATAGATTGTTCTTTTAGGCTCCGTTTGGCGCAGCTTATCCTGGCGATGGGCGTTTTCTGAACGCCGCGATTGTGTTTGGTTAGGGCGTTCAGGCCGGCGTCAGGGACAAGTGCGTATGATTTTACATGATAAATCTACGAATTTACTACCGCTCCCTTCACCCTGCGTTCGGCGCTCCGTCGCAGCGTATTACTCCTGAGCCACTCGATCACGTCTTCTCACATCGTTGCCCAAGCCTTGCCCTCCCAATTCGTCTCTGCTTCGATTCGCCGCTACTTCGATTCGTCACTGCTTCGATCGCACTTGCCCTCCCGATTCGTCTCTGCTTCGATTCGTCACTACTTCAATCAACCTCGCTCTCCTGATTCGTCACTGCTTCGATCGCACTGACACATTGTTCTCCTTCTTCTACCTCTCGTGAACTCGATTTCCACAAGATTAGGGCAAGGTCGGCTTACCTTTCCCTCTGTGCTCGATGTGTCTTGCCTGCCCGAAGCGCACAAGCGGCTCTGTTGAAGGGGAAAGAAGCTCAGATGCGGCATGTAGGAAAGAGTAGAAGCCTTGCGTGCTGTGTTGGGGAGAGATGGACCGAAGGAAGAAGAAGAGCTGGCGTGGTCAACTGTGAGGTTAGAGCAGGGTCGAACAATTAAAGATAAGGTAAAATGGTATATTTAACTGAGTTAATTTGTTTAATAGTATTTGTTACTTTTTCCCACATAACATTTGCTCCTCCATGAACATCCAAAATTTCTAAATTTTAAATTTTACTCATAAAAATAATTTTATTTATCTTTTAGGTACCTCTATCTAATTCTACGATGTAGAATCCTAATATACTTAATTTTACAACTTTTTATCTTAAAAACTAGAGCTAATAATCGATGTTGGATACTTAAATCATTTGGAATGACCTTACAATCTCGATGATCACTTCTTCTCGTAAGAAAATAATCAATTTGTTTTTTATTAGATCCATTCTTATACTTTAATAAGATGCTCATCACTTCTCTTGAATAAAGTACTAGTAATAACCAAATTATACGCTAAAGCAAAATCTAATATGGTTCTACCTTCTTCATTTATTGTTTCATATCCGTAGCCACAATAAATATTTCTGAAATCTTCTACCACTCTACCAACATGTCCATTTAAATATCTTCCAATAAAAATTCTTTCTTCAACAAGTATCAATTGTAATAAGGCTTTTAGGTCATTCCAAAATTTATCTTTATACATTTAAACCTATTCGAGGAGCATAAACACTTATAATATTAAAAATCTTAGTATCAATAATAATCTTAATTGCTATAATTTTATCTACAAATCTATTAATTTTTACTATATTATCTTTCAAACTCTTATCTATAATTATACCTACACCATTTCTAATGCGACTCTTGCTAGAATACCAAAATTTAATACCAAAGTTATCAATCTCCTTAGCTTTTTCTTCAATCCATTTAGTTTCTTGAATACATAAGATATTTATCTTTCTATGTATCATAATATCAACTAATTCCATTAATTTATCATTGAATGTACCTATATTCCAAGATTCTATCATAATACTAGTATCAATGAATAACTTCTTTACCCACATCCGTCCGTAATGTGGAAACCCTTGCTTATTTAAAACTACACCCGGGCGACGGTGTAGCGGCCCTTGCACACTTTCCACTATACTCAGGTCATACAGAGCGTCGCTTCAAGGGGACGCCCTAGCACATACACAATTCAACAACAACAAAGCCTTAATCCTACTAAGTGGGGTCGGCTACATGAATCCATTTTCTCCATTGTGTCCTATTTAGTGTCATATTGTCATTTAATTCTAATAAATCAAGGTCATTTTTTATACAATAAGCTCAAGTCTTCCTAGATCTACCTCTGCCTTTCTTAACATAAGTCGAATCTACAACATCTACTCTCCTAATTGGATCATCTGATGGTTGACATTTAATGTGACCAAACCATCTAAGACGACTCTCTCTAATTTTGTCTGTCACTGGAGCTACACCAACCCTATCACGGATATACTCATTTCGCATTTTGTCTCTAAGTGTAAAGCCACCTAATCATTTTCATATCGACAACCCTTAACTTAGTATTATGTTTCTCTTTTAAAGGTTAACATTCAACACCATAAAGCATAAGCAGGTCTCACCACCCTCTTATAAAATTTTCCTTTCAGTTTAAGCGGTACTTTTCTATCACACAATAGGCCCGAAGCATTCCTCCACTTCAACCAATCAACTTCAATTCTACTATTAACATCCACATTTATATCACCATCACTATGAACAATAAACCTAAGATATCTAAATCGATCACACCTTTTAATAATTTGATCACCTAAAGTTACACTTCTATCACAAGAGCTACTATTACTAGAATTACATTCGATGTATTAAATTTTAGTTCTACTCAAATGAAGGCCTTTAGACTCCAATGTAGACCTCCATAAATCAAGTTTCTCCCGAGTTTTTTCTCCCATCTTATCCACGAGAAAGATATCATCAGCAAAAAATCATATATCAAGGTACATCCTCTTGTAAATGTCTAGTAAGTCCATCCATAACTAAAGCAAAAGGATATGGGCTTTAAATCTGGCCCCTGATGTAAGCCAACAGAAATAGGAAAATATTTGGTCAATCTTCCTTCAGTTCGAACACAAGTAACAACTTTAGTATACATATCTTTAATGACTTGAATATAAGTTATTAACATCTTTCTTCTTAAGGACTCTCCAAAGGATATCTCTTGGAACCTTATCGTAAGTTTTTTCTAAATTAATAAAAATCAAATGTAGATCTTCCTTATTCTCTGTACTTCTCCATCAAACCTCTCAATAAATGTATAACTTCCATAGTAGACCTGCCCGGCATAAATCCAAATTGATTATGAGAAATCTTTGAAATACATCTCGACTTATGTTCAATTACTCTCTCTGATAATTTAAGATACAACACATCAATTTAATTCCTCTATAATTTGCACACTCTTATGCATCCCCTTTATTCTTAAAAGTGTGTACTTAAAAGTGTGTACCAAGATACACTTCCTCCACTGAGACATCTTTTTAGTTTTTAAAATAATATTAAAAAGTTTAGTAAGCCAAGAAACTCTCAAATCTCCTAAATATTTTCACACTTCAGTTGACCTGTAGACTTTCCACATTTGATTTTCTTTAAAGACTCATCAACTTATTTTTTTCTAATGTGATGGTAAAAATGAAACGTTTTATTATTATTAACGATATTAAGATTACTAAGGTCGATTGAATTTTCAGAAACTCATTAAAAAGTTTATCAATAACTCACCCACCTAAGTTGAATATCTCTTTCTAAGAAAAGCACTTTCTGATTTTCGTCTTTAATACACTTACTTGAGTTAAATATTTACTTTTATTTTATCTTTGTTTGGCTAGTTTATACATATATTTTTCACCCACCTTAGTATCTAATCTGTTATAAAAATCACTAAAAGTTGAATTTTTTAGACTCATTGCGGACCGTTTTATATTTTTCTTAGTTCTCTAAGATTTTACATTCAAACTAATTTTTATAACATACATTCTTATATATATATTTTTTGCACATTATTACTCTACAATCAACTATTTTTATTTATAGAAATTTTTTTCTTTTGATTCTCCAAGTACATCTTTTGTCACTTCTTTAATAGTATTTGTTATTTTTTCCCACATAGCATTTGTTTCTTCATGAACATCCCAAATTTTTAAATCTTGAATTTTACTCATAAAAATAATTTTATTTGTTTTTTAGATACCCTCATCTTATTCTATGATGATAAATCCTAGTATTCTTTATTTTACAACTCTTCATCTTAAAATCTAGAACTAATAATCGATGTTGGGTACTTAAACCCTCACATGAAATGACCTTACAATCCTTATAATATCAACGATCTCTTCTTCTCATAAGAAAATAAACAATTTATGTTTTATTAGATCCATTCTTCTAAGCAATAAGATGTTCATCTCTTTTCTGGTTGCCAACTACTTAACGCAACCCTCCACTAACACAATGACAAAAAAAAAATTCATGTCATGATTTTTTCGATAAATTTTATGTTGATTGTAGATCGTCTAACACAAGCCTCCATTTTTCACATCCGGGCTTGGGACCGGCAATGACAGTGTTTATAGGCAATTTTCAACATATGAAATTATTATGAAAGAAGATGGATGGAAAACAATGCATTTGTAGGGTAGTCGGCCTAAGTAATAATCAAAATCAGTTTAGTGACATTATAAGAACACTCGATAATATGAGACGTCCCATATCTAAGGAGAAAACTTATATCTTAAGAGTACTTCTAACTCGAAAGGATAAAACAGCATTGACCAAGATAAAACTCTAAAAATCAGAAAATTATATGTATTGCGAAATTGCACAGTTATGGGTTTTGTAGTTGTAGTTACTCCTTTCTTATCTAATGATGATTTTACTTTGAGTTTGACATGTGCATATTAGGCATAAGAGTCGGAGTGACATGACTGAATTGAGTTGAAGATAACCTCCTAAGAGACATAATAAATTGAAATTATGTGAACACCGCATTTTTGAAAAGCATATGACTCATATTCATAAAAGGTATTATAATACAAAGGGAACACTCGATTACATACACTCTTGATCTCAGGAGACCATCTGGAGTGCCTTTTATGATAAGCGCTAATTACATTCTGACTATAATTGATGATTTCTCCAAACAAGTTTGAGATTCTTCCTGAAGCAAAATAGTGACGTGTTATCTAAGTTCAATGAGTGAAAAAATTATGATTGATTAGCAGACAAGGATGCAAGTTAAATGTCTCTGTACTGATAATTAATTCTATATGATAAGTTAAAGGGATTATGAGATACTATATAGTTGGTCATGCTCCATGGAAGAATGGTGTGGAAAAAAAACAAGAAGTTGATGGAGAAAGTAAGTTATATGCTTTATAATTCTTATTAACCTCAAGTCTTTTTAGGATGAAACAACATTCATAGCTTTTTTTCAAGTTAACTGCACTCCTTTAACTGGTATTGATTAAAGATCCTATAAAAGCATGGTCTACTACCCTTACAAACAAAATTGATTGAAGATATTTGTACTATGCTTATGTTGATAATAGAAAGCTTAACCCAAGATCACTAAGAGTTTTTTTCTTGGTTAAAGGTCTCCGGTTACAGAATATAAGCTAAGGTGTCTATAAAGTGGAAATGTCATAATCAATAGAGTTGAGATTTGTATCTTATTTTTGAGAGGTTTAATTGTAAATATAAAATATAAAAGAAGTCTACCAGTTATTTGTAAAAGGATTATAGGCTCTATAGAAGCCCAGCTCATCCAATGAAAAAAAAAAAAATGCTTTACCAGTTTAATCAATTCTTCATGGTATCAGAGCCTACCCAGCAGTTCATGTCTTGGTCGTCATCTTCTAGCGAGCTCTGATCCCGTAGAGTTCAGTCACGAAGCTGCAGAATCAGATCACGAGTCAAGTCATCGCCTTCAGTGCCATGGGAAACAGTCGAGCGGTGCGACTCGGGAGGCGAGGCAGATAGAAGCAGGATCGCGCGACTGGAAAGGTAACGACGGGATCACGGCTCGATGCGAGCAGACGGGACTGGGAACTTACCTCCTACCATCGGTAAAGCATCAAGCAATGCAGCTCAGGAGACGATGCAGGGAGCAGAGAGATCGCGCGACTGGAAAGGCAAGGACTGGATCACGGCTCAGTGCAAAGCAGTCGCGACTAGGAAGGTGACGTCGAGATCGTGGCTCTCTGGGAAGGCAACAATGCGATCGCAACTCTCTGGGAAGGCGACGAAGGGACAGCGGCTTGCTGGGAAGGCAACCTGCGGATCGCGGCGTGAACACTCGCGATACGGTCGCGATTGCGGCGAGCTGGGAAGTCAAAGACATGCTCCGGGTGTGACCTAGGACTGAATGGACGACATCTCTGGCTGCTGGATTGTTGTAGAGTGGCTTGAGCAGCTCCATGTACAGTGCACTTGAAATCTAAGCAGCGGAGGAGAAAATTTTGGCTCAGGAAGAGTTAAACTTGATGATACTTGAGAAGAGTTGCATGAGACTACACTCTGAATCGAGTGGACTTTTAGGTAGACGATAAGTTTTGGCTAAATCAAGCTCAGGAATAACAGGTGCCTAGCGGAGACCTGCAGGTGCTTCAACTGTGACAAAGTGTGAGGTCTGAGCATGGCTTGTCCAAAACCATCCAATGAGAGATAGACGGGTGGACATAGACAGCCTAGAGGCCGTGTTCCTAATCGTGGGCGCTCAAAGGGTGGAAGAGAGGCTACCGGGCAAATCTAATAGTAGAAAAGAATTAGGGAAGGAAATGCGTAGTCTTTACCACGATGAAGAACACGAGTTAATGGAGATGTTGAAGAGGAAGGAGTGGCAGGTAATGTGACTACAGATACATTCTCCTTATCTTCATTCATGGGAAACACTGCTAGTTATGCTCACCCAACCAAAGGTTGGTACTCGTGATACACTTGCTCTTGTTTTTATATCCACCACAATATCACCAGAATAGATAGTAGACTCGTGCATTTCGACATGTCACAAGTGCTACTAGTTAGTTTCCTTCATATACTCACTTAGCAATTCTAGAGAGCATTCAAGCCGCTGATGGTCCAACACGACTTGTGATTGGTAAGGGTACATTAAGGTGTACCAATTCTATGACTTTTTCTAATGATTTACATGCTTCTTCCTTTTCGGTGAACATTATCCATTAGCTCATTATACTCCAATTAAAATATGTTGTTTCCTTTGATATTCCAAAAGTGATCTTTCAAGAGAAAATGGATGGTCGAAGACTTGGGACTCACGTGGCATAGTGAACTCTAGTACTTGAATATATATGGGATGACTCATTCTTGGCAGTCGCGGTTGAGAATGCTGGAGCAGGAGGATCTGATAGGAGTGCTGAGAATGTTTACTTCTACATTGCAAGTGCATGAGACTCTCTTCGTTTTGTTTATAGAGTCGTTTGTATCCATCTTAGTATGGAAAGACAAATAAACAAAAACTTGTGTGATACTTGTGAGTTTGGCAAGCATACTAGAAGCTGTTTTGTTAGTTATGGTAAAAGAAGTTCTGATGTTTTTAATTTGGTGTGCTCAGAAATATGAGGACCATGTTCTACAACTTCTATGAATGATTACAAAGATTTGGTGCCTTTCATCGATTGTTTTTCTCGTGTTACATTATTATATATTATGAGAAATAAAAGTGTCGTGATTACCTGCTTTAAAGACTTTCACAATGCGATTCAAACTCAATACGGTGCAGTAGTGAAGTATCAAGGTCTGATAATAAAACAGAGAATATCAACAAAGCGTTTGAGGAATACTTGTCAGCCCAAGAGATACAACATCAAACCACATGTTCATACATACTGTAGGTCGTGTCCTAATCGTTGGGGTCCAAGTGTGGGAGAGCTACCGAACAAATCTGATGGTAAAAAATAACGAGAGAACGACATGGGTAATCTTTACTGGTAAGAATCACGAGTTACTGAAGATGTTGAAAAGGAAGCATAGAGTGACAGATAATGTGACTAAGGATCCATCCTCCTTATTGTCATCCGCAGGAAACACTACTAGTTATCCTCACTCAAGCAATGGTTGAAACTCGTGATACACATGTTGTTGCTTTTATATCAAATTTGGTGCATCTCAACATGTCACAGGTGTTGCTAGTGAGTTCTTTTCCTATACTCACCTAACAATTCTAGAGAGCATTCATACTGCTGATGGTACAACACAACTTATGATTGGTAATGATACAATGATTGAGGTGTACCGATTCTAAGATTTCATCTTATGTTTTGCATGCTCATTCCTTTCCACTGAATCTTTTATTCATCAGCATCATTATACTTCAATTACAATATATTGTTTCATTTGATACTCTAAAAGTGATCTTTCAAGAGAAGATGACTGACCGCAAACTTGGGGCCAACACGTGGCATAGTTGACTCTAGTACTTGGATAAAGAGGGGATGAACTCAGTCTTGGCATCCATTGTTGAGAATTTTGGAGCAGGAGGATTTGATAGGAGTTTGGAGAATGTTTGCTACTACATCACAGGTGCATAAGGTACTCTTCGTTTAGTCTATTGAGTCGCTTGTATCCATCCTTGTATGGAAAGAGAAATAAACAGTATCTTGTGTGTGATGCTTGTGAGTTTGGTAAGCATACCAGAAGCTCTTTTGTTAGTTATGATAAAAGGAGTTCTGATGTTTTTGATTTGGTGCACTCAAATATATGGGGACCGTGTTCTACAACTTCTATGGATGATTATAGATTTTGTCTTTTATCGATTTTTTTTCTTGTGTTACTTTGTTATATTTGATGAGAAACAAAAGAGATGTGTTTTTCTGCTTTAAAGACCTTCACAAAGCGATTTAGCCTCAATACGGTGCAGTAGTGAAGGTATCGATATATGATAATGGAATAGAGTATACCAACAAGACATTTGAGGAATATTTTCAGCCTAAGGGATACAACATCAAACACTAACATAAAATAGAGTAGTTGAGATGAAGAATAAACACCTTTAAGAGGTACTCGAAGCGTGATGATCATGATGAATGTCCCGAAGCACTTGTGGGGACAATCAATTTTGACAACGACTCAATTGATCAACAGAATATCCTCAAGAGTGTTAGATTGGAAGTCTCTTTTTCATATGTTGAAAAGAGATAATAGCGGAATCCTCCTATTGAAGGTTTTTGGTTATATATGTTTTGGGAAGGAGAACAGACTTTCAATAGTGAAACTGAATCCTAGAACTGTGAAGTGTGTTTTTGTGGGTTAGTCTGCTACTAAAAAAGAGTATGTCCGTTAGAATCTGATAGAGAAGAGATTGTTTGTGACCAAGGATGTGTCCTTTTAAAGTTCGAATCATACTACCCTATGGAAGTGGCCTCACCCTTCGGTGAATCATCAGACACTGGAAGTCTGAAGCGTGAGGGGAGGAGTAGTGATGGTAAGAGATTGGTGTATGTGGAAATGATGCCTTGCCCATTCTGTGGGAGGAATCAATTGAGGAAGAGTCAAAAAATGAGGAAAATATCCTGAAGGTGGAGGGATTCAAGCTTAGAGGGAGCTAAGGAGTATACAAGGAGGAGGCAAAATGAGGGAACAGTGTCTGTCATAACAACCGTGCCATCAAGTACGAAAACAGTGCCCACCGTGCCACTCGTGTCATCAACTCACTTGTCTCGGTCTACGCCGACTACTGAGACACCTACACCTTCCACTTCAGAATGTGATTTATCCAAGTGATATGGTTTCTTTCCTTTCTCCTCCCACTTCCACGGCTTTAAGGAGAACCTCTCGCAACAATACGGGTCGTTCTCCCGATCGTTATTCTCCTTATCATTTTGGTTTCTCACATGACATTGCTCACTTTGTCTCATACTCTATATGTCATTTGTACACAAAGCATCCATCATTATCTTTATACCCAAGTGTTGGAAGGTTGCTAAAGAGAATCCAAAGTGAAAGGTTGTCATGCTAGAAGAACTTGGTGCTCTTGATAAGAACACAATGTGGGAGATAATATCATTACCAGCGTGAAAAATAACAGTTGGGTGCAAATGGATCTTCACAGTAACACAAAATTCATATGCGAAAGTGGAGCGTTAAAGATACGATTAGTGGCAAAGGGTACAGTCATACGTATGAGATTGACTATGAGGAGACATTTGCACTGGTAGTGAAGATGAGCACAGAAAGGACGTTGAATTCTCTGAATGTGAATGGTGGGTGGAGGTTACACCAACTCGTTGTGAATAATATTTTTCTTCATAAGGAGCTCCTAGAAGAGGTGATATGGTTTTTTCTCTTCTCCTCCCACTCTCATGGCTATAACGAGGACCCTCGCAGCAATACAGGTCATTCTCCTAATCGTTATTCTCCTGATCATTTTAGTTTCTCACATGGCATTGCTCAATTTGTCTCATACTCTAACATATCATTTGTACAGAGCATTCATTACATATTTAGACATTATCTCTATACCCAAGCTAAGGAGGATCCAAAGTGAAAGGTTGTCATGCTACAAGAACTTGGTGCTCAAGATAAGAACAGAATGTGGGAGATAATATCATTACCAGTGTGGAAAAGAGAAGTTGGCTGCAAGTGGATCTTCACAGTAGAACAAAATCCATATGCGAAAGTGGAGCATTACAAGAAATGACTAGTGGCAAAATGGTACAACCAGACATATGACATTGATTATGAGAAGACAATTGCACTAGTAACGAAGAAGAGCACAAAAAGGACACTGGTTTCTCTGAACGTGAATGGTGAGCGGAGGTTATATCAACTTAATGTAAAAATATTTTTCATCATGGGAAGCTACCAGCGGAGGTGTATGTGGACAGAAATCAGGATTCACTACAGATCAGACAATGGGCAACTTGTGCAAGCTCAGGAATTCGCTTTATGGCTTGAAACAATCTACTCAAGCTTAGTTTGAAAAGTTTTGAAAATCTATGGATCAGCATATCAATGATGACCATACGGTGTTCATTCATCAAAATGATGGTCACATTACCATGCTTGTTGTGCATGTTGATATGATTATCACTGGTGATGATGAGACAGGGATTATTCTACTAAAGGTTAGAGTGGCCACAAATTTTGAGATGAAAAACCTGGGACAACTCATATACTTCCTTGAGATTGAGGTGACTTGTGAACCCGAGAAGATAGTCTTATCTCAAAAAATATATGTATTAGATCTCACAGAAAAAAACATGTTGGGATGCAAGCCTGCAGTCTCTCCAATTAATCAGAAGATCAAGCTGAGTACAAAGTTGGGAGAGCTAGCTGATCATAAGAGATACCAGAGATTGGTGGGTCATGTGATCTATCTGAGTCACGCGCGTCCCGATATCTCATTTCAGTGAGTGTGGTGAGCCACTATATGCATGATCCAAGGAAGGGTCATATGGGCGCAGTGTATCAGATTCTGAGGTACCTAAAGAGTGCACCAGGGAAGGGTTTAATCTTTAGGAAGAACAGAGACGCAGACATTTAGGGCTATTATGATGCTAATTGGGTGAATAATGCAAATGACAGTAGATCCACTTCAGGATACTGCATGTTTGTAGGTGACAACTTGGTCACTTAGAAAAGCAAGAAATAATCTACGAACAAGTTAGCAATCAGCATTGCCAACAACCCTGAGGTGGATAGCAAGTTGCCATGTACAAGGTCAATGTTAGAAGTGTCGAGATGATGTGGTTGAGAGCCTTGTCGGTCAAGCTCAGGGTGGATTAAGGAACTCAAATGAAGTTGTGGTGTGACAACAAGTTAGCAATCAACATTGCCAACAACCTGGTTCAACACGATAGAACCAAACATGTGGAGATTGATAGATTCTTTATCAAGGAAATGTTGAATAGCGAGCTGCTAGAACTAAGTCATGTAGTTACTGGAGAGCAAGTAGCTGACTGCCTCACTAAAGAACTTAGTTCAATAGATTTGTCGAGATTATATGACAAGATGGGCTTATTGGATATCTTTTGTCTATCTTGAGGTGGAGTGTTGAGATTATATCTTATTTTAAGGGGTTTAATTATATTGGAAATGTAGAACAAGTCTAGAGGTTATTTGTAAAAGGATTGTAAGACTCTATATAAGCCCAACTCATGAATGAAAAAAAATACTATACCAAATTAATCATTTGATTCTATTTTTATTGAAGCTTCCATGCTTCATATGTTATCTCCTAATGATTCTTGTGAGGCAGATCATAAGAGAAATCAATAATGTTGATGAAATTTTAGTTAGCGTCAAAATTTAAACCAAGATTCACATCTTAATTTAACTTAAAAAGTTTCCTCATCAACACCACCACCATCACAATATTCTATCATAAAAGACAGACGCACCTAGAGAAGATTTGAAGCTTTCATGACGTATGAAAAAAAACTAATTTGGTTCCTTTTGCACTGAAAATGGATACACTTCATAAGAATGGTGCATAAGAAATAGTGAGACTACCTAAAGGTAAAAAAATCCTTTCATTATAAATACGCATTAAAAAAAATACAAGAGATGAAAAACCAAAATATAAAGCAAGACTTCTTGCAAAGGGCTACAAAGGTTCCAAGAGAAGATTCAAATATATGTTCTCTTTAGTTGTGAAGCATGGTTCCAATTGCTTTACTTAGTATTGTGCCTATACATGATTTTGAATTTGAACAACTGGGCGTAAAGGAAAGCATCCTTACATGGGAGTATTTAAGGACGCTTATTTCATTGGGACAAATTAAGAAATCCTGAATTAGTTTATCCCCTTCCTATTCTATGTTATTTTATTTTTATTTCAAAATTATTTCCTTCCCTAATTTTGGTTAGATATATTTAGTAAGTTTGTAAATTGGGAAAGATTATTCTCTCTCTCTCTCTATGCGTGTGTGTGCGCGCGCGCGTGCGTGCGTGCGCGCGCCCTACATGCGAATAATAGAATCAAGGAAAATAAACCCTAGCTTCCAACAGCCACCATAATCTCCTCTGTTGAACTACAAGCCCACATCGTCTTCTAGGTCCACATCTTAACCGGAATCTCCTCCCTGCAGGCCACTCCTCCCTGCAGGGTTTCTCCCAGGCGGCTTGTCTCTGCAGGCCCCCAGCTGCTTCTCCCTGCAACGGGCTTGTCTCCAACCAGTTCCTCCGCCGCAAACTTCCAGCAGTTCTCAACAACAACAACAAACCTTCTGTCGCAACTGCCAAACACCTCAACAGGTTACTGCAGCAATAAACCTTCTACCACAACAGCCAATCACCTAGCAGATCCCTGTAACAGTTCTCTGTTGTCCCAACCAGCTCCGCCTACTGTCCCTGGCAGCAACTCCCATCTACTGACACTTCTACTGATGTCCAGGAATTATTCCCTACATGCAGCCCTTCCTGGAAGGCAGTTAGAATTCCTCGCTACAAACACATTTGGCTCTTCCCTGCAGTAGAAATCCATCCTCTTTTCTTCTCTACTGCCGGAATTCCTCCCTGCAACCGGAATTCCATGCCGCAGACCCTCCTATGGCAAGAGCTTTCACTACAACCCTTCTTTGTGATCCACTGCATTCCTAAGTCAGCATACCTTAGCCAGATATGTTTATTCCTCTTCTACTCTCACTGCAGTAACAGCAGCCAACATGAGCAACATCGGAAACTAAAACTTGTCTTGAAGCAGCAACTTTATTTAACACATGCTATTTTTCTCTCCATTCTTGCCACAACCTTTCTTATACCTGCAGAAACAGCAATGAAATAACATCGTACAACAAGCAACAAACCTAAAAAAAAGCATAGGGCCTATGATCACGGATGGATGAAGACAGACCAGTTTTACTCCTGCAGTTAATTCTGAAACATTTATCAAGGAACAACTTGAAGTACTTAAAAAATTCTTTATAGGTAATTCAGATCAACCAATCAACCACGTGACTCATCAAGGTAATATATCATTCTCCCATATTGCCAATAAGTGAGATTAGAACTTCGATCATAGATTCAAGAACCACTAATCAATAGTTCTATCAACATGCTTCAACATCCAGACCAGTCAAACTTGGATATGGTTCAATCTAAAACATTGCCAGAAAATGAGGCGTAAAGCTCTCGTAGGGATTACCATTTGCAATGTTTTATATGTTCTACAGTTGGACTGCAATTTAATTTTAATCAGTAAGCTTACTTATGATATGAAATGTATAACTAAATTCTTTTCACACTCTTGTGAATTTAAGGTGGAGTCAAGAAAAGTAATTGACAGTGTTGAAATGCATTAAGTCTTATACTGCTAAAAGAAAATCTCTCCAAACACAAATCATTTCACCTCCATTTTTACCTCAAAATTATGAGTTTGTTGAGTGTATACCTATAGAAAAATAGGTCATGTTATGGCATTGTTGCATGATTACCCTTTTGAATTATGTTGTAAAGTTGTATCCTCATTTGATTATCCGTAAAAACTTTAATCCTTATCAGTGTGAGATTTGTTAACTTGTCAAACATATTAGAAATAGTTATCTCATGATCCAATATAAACTCACACCCTTTTTCCATCATACACATTGATACTTGAGTAACTTCAAATGTCAAAATCTTGAGTGAGGCTAGATGGTGTCTCATTTAATGGCGATCGCGCTAGAACTACTTGGATATTTTTAATGACGAAGAAATATGAAACAACCTAAATCTTTTAAACTGTCCATAACATGGTTGAAACTCAATTTCAATGCAAAATCCAGATCCTCAAAACTGATAATACAAAGAACTGCTAATAATAAAAATCTCGAGCAAGTGGAAGATAACTTGCAAGGACAGAACTGCTCAAACCAAAAACCCGAGTCCGCATTCATATGAAATTTTGGTAAGGATTTTGTCACTCATGTGTTATACCCAGGCTCCTCTGAAGTTGGTGACAAGAAAAACTGCATTAGATATCCAATTTAGGAGTATGTAACTTATAAGAAGCTATACTCATCCTACAAAGCTTTTGTTTCTAACCTTTATAGTATGCAAATTCTTAAATCCATTTATGAAGCACTTGAAAATTCAAGATATAGGAAAACAATTGTAGAAGAGATTCAAGCACTAAAGGTTAATGACACATAGATTCTTACTAAACTCTCTCAAAATAAGAAGTTGGTTGGGTGCAAGTAGGCGTTCAACAACAAATACAAAACTAATGGGGATATTGAGAGATTCAAAGCCAAACTCATTACAAAAAGGTTCACTCAAGCTTAAGGGATCAGCTATAAGGAGACATTTGCACTAATTGTCAAACTAACACTATAAGAGTTCTCCTTTCAGTAGCAGTTAACAAAGAATACCGGGAGAAACTACTCTAAAGGAATCTCCTTCTCGTTTCACCTCGAGATAGGATCATAGGATTCGAGAAAATCGGAACAATAAATTTAAGCACATAAGCAAAATCAAAACAACCTGAAAAGCACAAGAAAATTTATGTGGAAAAACTCGGAAACGGAAAAAACCACCGAACCACACCACGATAAATTCACTATGAAAATTAAATAGTTTTATAAAGGACTCACACAAGTTTCTTCTCCACACTCACATTAAGTCACTTCCAAGGCACTTAACAATCTTCTTTCTCCGATCTGACACGAACAACACAGGTCAAGATCCCAGAAATCCTTCTCCTCAAGTCTTCTCTCCATGATTAGGAAGTCGTTGAAGATCACCAAAGGAAGACCTACACCTAGCCCATCATTTTGTAGCTCGAAATTTGGTTAAAAACCCAAAAAAAATGGAGTAACTACATATGACACTTAGATGCTCAGATTTCACGCCTAAACGCCAAAATCTCGGGATTGCGTCTAGAAAACCGGGTGCTTGAGTGCCCAAAGCACCAGGTCCTTCGTCTGTGCCAAAAATATGGGCGCTTGAGGCCGCAAAGGCACCTACCTCTCTGTCAGCGTCCGCCCAAACCCGGCGCTTGAGCGTTGGGATCTTGGGGTGCTTTGGCTCCATGTACAAACCAATCTTCCACATGGAGACTAAAATACCCATCATCAGTCCTCTGTATCTGCACCTCCATCCGAATCACCTTCATAGTCACGTACCGTGGTCGCGTACCATGGTGTGGCTCACCCACGATTTCAACTTTCATGAAACCCAACTGAAGCTAAAGACAGCTTCAGTTTCTCAACAGTTACCACCTTCGTCAACATATCCATGGGATTCGGAACCCTGTTTATCTTCTCTAAGAACATCTGCCCATATTCAAAAAGATAGCGAATGAAATGATACATCAGCTGAATGTGTTTCGTCTTGGCATGAAAAGCTGCGTTCTTAGCAAGATAAATCGCACTCATTATGTCACTGTAGAGTCTTCCAATCCCCTGCTCCTTGCCTAATTCTGTCATGAAACTCTATAGTCAAATCCTCTCCTTGCTAGCATCAATAATAGCAATATATTCAGCCTCCGTAATAGAAAGTGCTCCCCAATGTGAAGATATATACTATTGTACTTCTCCTACTGTCCACATCTCCTGTCAAATAAGAATCTACGAGTCCCTGTAGACTGATCCCTGTATTTCTATAACAAAGTGCCTTGTTGAATGTTCCTCTCAAATACCCGTGAATCACTTTACCACCTCTCAAATATATTTGTCTAGATTGCACATGTACCTGCTGACTACTCCCACTGCATATGCAATATCTAGCCTAGTACAAATTGCGTACATGAAACCTCCAACTATTGAAGCATACGGAGTTCTTTCCATCTGCGCTTGCTTTGCTTTAGAGTTAGGCGGTAGCTCCTTAGATATTTAAAATAACCATCTGAGATAGTGCTAACTGGTTTCGTCTCACTCAGGTTGCACCTCTATAGGATCTTTTCAATACACTCTGTCTGAGACAACTTTAGTGTTCCTGCACTTTTGTCTATGTTGATTCTCATCCAATGATTTTCCTGGTTAGATCTAAATCTTTCATCTTGAACACACTTGATAACTGATTCTTCAAGTACCTGGTTCCTGCATATCTGCTTCTGCAATCAGTATGTCATCTAGAAACAAAGAAGCAGAATATAACAATTACCAAAGTGTTTGATGAAGCAATAGTGGTTCGCTTGGCACTTCAAGTAGCCGTTTTCTGACATAAATCCTGTGTCAAACCTCATATGCCACTATCTTGGGATCTGCTTCAAGCTATAGAGGCTCTTCTTCAATCTACAGAACAAAGCTTCTTTACATTGAACTTTATAACTTTGTGGCTGCACCATGTATAGCTCCTCCTGTAAATCTCCATATAAGAAAATTGTTTTTACATCTATCAGCTACAGATGCAGATCTTCCATTACTATTAGACTCAACACAACCCTGACAATCGTCATCCTTACCATTGGAAAGAAGATATTTATATAATCCACGCCTTCCTTCTGTTAGAAATCCTTCACAATAAGTTTTACCTTGTAGCGTTTGATACTATCAGACTCCTCTTTTGACCTATAGACTCACTTGTTATGCAGTGCTCTTTTTCCATTTAATAGTACCGTCAATTCTCAAGTCTGATTTGACTCAAAAGATTGCATTTCTTCATCAATGGCGAGCTCCCACTAGCGTGAATCTTAAACTTGCCTCCTCAAGGCACTCTAGTTCATCACTATAAATTAATAACAAATAGTGTAAATAAGAAGAATAACTTTGTATGGATTGTTTCACACTGCTGCATCTCATGACTTCTATATCAGGAGTCTAAGGAACTTTCAATGCTCCTTCTGGTTGAGCGCTTCTTCTTTCTCCATCTTCCTGATCACTAGTATCATCTAACTCCACATATTTGGATTCTTCTGAAGTAATCAACGGACTGTCTTAAGTTATGACCCTATCCTTGTACATATTCATCTTGATGAAAGTGACATCTCTGCTCCTGTTGAATTTTTTATTCTGATAATCCCAGAACTTGTACACAAACTCATATGAGTCATATCCAATGAAGGTGCAATTGACAGATTAAATCAAGCTTGCATTTAGAACCCGCATCAACATGCACTTATGCAGAACACTCAACTACTCTTAAATGAGATAGACATATATTTTTGTCACTCCAAGCTTTTTCAGAATAGCCTTCATCTAAAGGCATTGACGGACTATAATTAATCAGATAAACTACAGTGTTAATTGCTATAGCACAAAACTGTTTCGGCAAGCCTGCATGCAAACTCATGCTCCCAGCACGCACCATTATTGATTTGTTCATGCGCTCAGCCACATCATTCCGCTGTTGTGTCCTTGGGACAGTGAACTCATGCCTGACGCCCTCTTTAGCATAGAAATTCACGAACTTCTAATCACAGTATTCACCTCCATTTTTTGATCTGAGACAACTTAGCTTCAAGTTTGCCTCCTTTTTTACCACAACCTTCCATTTCTTAAAAACATGAAATGCATCAGATTTCTAATTTAAGAAATAAACTCATACATTTCTCGTGTGATCATCAATGAATGTGACAAAATAATGAGAACCTCAAATAGATTGAACTTGAGTAGGACTGCATACATTAATATGCATTAATTCCAATTTATTTGACTTCACTACTGACCCGCTTTTAAAGAAAGAAACTTTCATCTGGTTGTCATAATTACAGTCTTCGCAGAAATCCAGATTAACTGATTTGAAACTCTAAAGCTTGTTTTTAATAAGTAGGGACTTCATAAATTTCTCACTCATATGATCAAGCCTACGGAGCCACATACCTGCATCCACTATAGTTTCAGCCACATCAACAAAATCAGTAGTTTCACTAATCAAATAACGGGTGCCTTCAATGTTGTCCCGGGCCATCACTAATGCCCCCCAGTCACCTTCCACAAATCACCTGTGAAAGTTATCATGAGTCCTGACTTTGTAGGTTTGGCTCACAGAGATGATATTTCTCTTCAAATTATGAACATGTCTGACTCCAGAAAGCTTTCAACTGCTCCATTTGACAACTTGATATCAACATCGTTCTTTTCCTACTATACTTCAGGCCTTGTTATCTCCTAAATAAACCTTCCCTAAATTACTCTGACTGTAGTTTTTAAATACATTTTTATGGGAAAGCATGAAAAGAGACACCTGAATTCACTATCCAGGATTCAGTACTGGCTAGGGATAAGACACGAGGGAGTCATTTTGGATTTCACTAATAGAGAAAATAGTAGAGAAACTAATGTCTTGTCCTCCACCACCACTTTTTTTAGAACTTTGCAGTCCTTGAAATATCCATTATTACCGCAGTCGTAGCAATATCCTCTGCTTGACTTGAGCTTTCCTTAAACTTGAATCAACCTCTTCCCCTATTATCAGCATTCAACGTAGAACCTAAAGATTCATCATTTGTTATGTTTCTGTGAACTTCTTCATTCAACATCAACCCAAAGATGTCATCGAAATTCAACTTCGAAGCCCCTGAATATTACTCATCCCGTTATCAAATCATCACAGCTTTCCAACAAACTAGTGCTCTAACCTCATCATCAAACTTGATCACATAAAACAAAACTGGCTCGTTACAATATTGAAGTTATTGAGAAGCTCTGCCACTGAATTATCTTCCACCATCTTCATATTGAATAATTTCTTTATTAGAAAAACCTTAGTAGAAGCAGAAGGTTTTTCGTACATCTTGGTCAATGCCGCCATGAAATCCACTATAGTTTTCTCATTCAGAATTTTGAACACAACAAATGAAAAAAGTGTTAACTTGATCAAACTCAGTGTCGTTAGATCAAACACTTCACATTCCTCCATAGGCACAGACTCAAGTTCATTTGTGATTTCTTGTAGTGGCAAGTACAATTTTTTTAATACAACAAATCTTCCACCTGCATCTTCCAACAAGCGAATTTCGTCCCATCGAACTTTTCCACCTTGAATCTTGTTTTTTTGGCCATTGCACTCCCTTGAATCGAACCGCGCTTTAATACATATTTTTTTGGAGAAATTACTCTGAAAGAATCTCATTCTAGTTTCATCGCGAAATCATATTACAAGATTCAAAAAAACCAAAACAATAAATTTAAGCACAAAAGAAAAATCAAAACAACCAAAAAAACACACTAAATTTTACGTTAAAATAACTGAGAATGGGAAAAAAACAAGAGCAGTAAAAAATCACGAAGCCACACCACCATAAATTTATTATGAAAATCAGATAGTTTTACGAAGGACTCGCACAATTTACTTCTCCACACTAACACAAAAAACTTATAGGACGGTCCACAATCTTCCTGCTCCAATCTGACACGAAAAACACACGCCAAAATCCCAGAAACCCTCGTCTCCAACTCTTCTCTCCTTCATCACGAACTTGTTGAAGAACACCAAAGGAAGGCCTACACCCAACCCAGCATTACGTTGCTCAAAATTGGTCTAAAAACCCACAACGCGGAATAAGTGCACTGGGCGATTAGGTTCTCACCCAGCAAATCGAGAGCTTGAGAACCAAGGTTGGCGCTTAAGTACCGGCTCCTTTGCCTACGCCAAAAATATGAGCACTTGAGCCCTCAAAGGGGGCACAAAGGAGCCCCCCTCTTTGTCAGCGCCCAAATAGAGGCGCTTAGGCACCCAAACCTGACACTTAGGCGTCAGTATCTTAGGGTGCATTGACTCCACATGCACAACAAAGAATGTGAACTACATCAACTTCATATAAAAAATATCTTCCTGAATTAGAATCTGAAAGGCGTGCACATGATACCACCAGGACTTGAGAATGATTCCAATAAACACCTAGTATGCAAACTTAGAAAGTTTCTGTATGGGCTTAAGCAATCACTAAGAACGTGATTTAAAAGATTTATTAAAACTATGAGATCTAATAGTTTTTCTCAATGTCAAGCTGATCATAACACTCAAAAAGATCATATTGTTGCACTGACAATATATGTGAATGATATGATTGTTATGTGTGATGATGAAAAAGAGATTCTCAAGATCAAAGAAGCGCTTGTCATAAAAGCTAAGAACCTAGGAATTATATTCTAATGCAATAGTCTCTCAAGTATGCTGCAGTTTTTTTTTCAAATCCAAAATTTTCATATATAGTTAGTGCAAATAGTAGACATGATAAATCCTAATAAGGAACATTGAAGAGCAGGTCAATGAATTTCCAGATACCTATGTGGCACTACTGATGCTTGTTTGCAGATTGGAAGGATTAGAAATGGAATGATTATGTTGATTCTGATTTTGCTAGTAACCTTAATAAAAGAAGATCTCTTAAAAGATATGTTTTCACCGTTAGAGATTGTGCTATCAATTGGAGAGCTATTTGCAAAGTACCATTGCATTGTATAGTATTAAGGTCAAGTACATGAAAATTACTGAAATTTTTAAGAAAGCTATTTGATTGAATTAGCTGTCTGACAAAGTCAACAAGAACTTACAAATTACAACAATTTTGTATGATAATAAGAGTGCTTTTTTCCTCACCGTATATTTAATGTTTAATAAGAGAACAAAACACCCTAATGTTTGGTATCATTTTATGTGTGAAATCATTGCTCACGATAATATTATTGTAACTCAACACCCGTAATAATCTTCTGATACGTTGACCTATGGCCAAAGCTGAGCAATTCTTGTAAATAGTGAGTGTTCAGTGTTCACCTTGGGACTATTGAGGAAGGAGAAAAATGTTTTGGCGAAGATTGAAGTATTATCTTGCATTCCTTATGTTTGGAATTTACATCTAGATGGAGATTGTTGAAATTTGTGAGCCAATTTCTAAAGGGCTTCGATTGACCAGCTCGTCGTGTGGCATAAATGGAGTAAAAAATTTTAAGAGAAAAATTTTGGAGGGATCCGTGGTGATTGCAAAGAGATTGGTCCAATAGGCCTTTTTAGAGAATCTATAGTGGTAGCGGATGGTTTGAGCCCATATTTGGAATGCAATCAAGTAAAAAATAAGTTTTGAAGTGTATAATGACGGTGAAAAAAGAATTCTTAGAAAAAATAGTTTACATGAAAATATAAGCAGCACATAACATATACTAAGGTTAAAACTTACTTGATGAATTCTAAAAGCAAATCTCACACCCTGTAGCAGCATATACTCTAATGCTGGACCTTTATCAGATGCCCCCATGGCTTGCAGCTCGGTTGCTACCCTCTTCATATATTTTCTCGCAAGCTTGACTGAAGCAAATTTTATCTGCAGTGAAAACACAGTAAGCGTGTGAATAAAACAGTGCCTCTAAAATTTTTTCTTCTGATAGAAAAGGCAAAAGAGAATGAACATCACATCATAGACATACTAAATTAATAAAAATTTAGTAGTTTTTCAATGCCTAAGCATGCTAAGTAGGCTTATACACAAATGTTTAATTATCTAGAATATTCCTCACAAATGTTGATACCTTGCTAATAAGGCCAGAGTCAAGCATCCAATCTATGGGAATTTGGAATTCCTTACAGTTGCGCATCAAAGCATCCCTTGTTCTCAGAAGATTATAGACACTACGTTCAATCCTAAGATCCACAAATTTCCCAATAATTTATTTAAAATTGAAAAAGTTCTACAGTATCAACAATATGACGATGGATGAGAAGCCAAATCTTACTTTTCAGACAGTGACACCATTTTCTTTAATGCAATCTCACAGGAAAGACGAAGATCGTCTTCATAATTTGTGGCTTCAGACTCCAATTTCTTTAGATCAAGATAACCAAAAGCTGCTTCTCTCAATGTGTCAGCTTTCTTCTCAGGCCAATCAAAGTGTTTTAACACTGCTCTTTCATCAACCTTTAAGAGGATAAGCATGCATCCTATTAAAATTACCAACAGCTAAAGCTAAATAATAAACACTTTCAAGTGGGACACTCACAAGAAAGCAAAGTTCATCATCAAGCCACTTAACAAATGCAACAACATCTTCAATGTCCCGGTAAACAGCAGTGTTTACTTCTTTTATCAAAGAGTTTACAAATTCGCCCTGAGTCTCCACATCAGCTTTTATCTAAAAAACAGGGCAGCAAATGATTAGCATATGATATAAATACTGCAAATCAGAGTGAACAACTAAATAAAGAATTTTACAGCCAGCAAATAAGAAGAACGGTTCTCAATTTCTCCAATCATGCTGCTACGAACGTTTGCAACATCAGGAATATCACCAATCCCACCACCACAATTATCTTTTCTCGACTCTCTCTTCATCAGAGAATGGTATAATTCAGCAACCTGTGGTGCTCTTTGCATGATCCCCGAGCTTTTAGCCGAGAACTTTGGTGGGGGTGGGGGAGGTGGAGGGGGCGGGGGAATTGGACCCGATTCACCTCTATTTTCCACATTAGGAGCTGCAGTAGAAGGTCGTGGTGGAGGGTTTGGAATTCGTAAAGTGCGCTTTTCAACATCAAAAGATGCAACTTTGATTGGCTCAGTTCTACTACTGGGGTAATAGGAGCTCTGAATATCATCAAAATCATGTTTTTTAACAATTGCCTGCTTCCTTTCCTTTCCCATATCTGTTTGTTCTATTTCTTTATGATAAATAAAACCATCAGATTGTCTCCTTTTGTTAACAACATTGAAGTCCTCGGGGCAAGTGTTTGATCCACTAATAGAATGTCTCCGTTGAGAGTTTATCCCTTCCTGCACTTCATTCCAATCTTTGTCAAAAAAATCTTGACAATCAAACATCTGAAATTTATCATTAGATTGAGGCCACCAGGATGAAAGCTTCGAAGATATCATTTTCTTTGGATCACAAACATCAAAAACATCAGCTTTCTCAGCAAGATAATTAGTAGTCCTAAATGTGAAGTCATCAGTGAGATTTATAATCTGGTTGGACTGTTTCTCTGAGTTACAGAGTTCTTGGCGTAAACAAGAGTTCACCCATCTCAGGTAAGCAAGCTCCTCAACCTCAGTTAACCTCCTCATTTGTAAGCCCTCAACTTGCTTACAAAGATCTTCATTTGTAACTCTTAACACCGATGCCTCTGCTTGAACCTTTGCCACAATATCGCTCTGTAGAAAATAATTAATGCAACAAGCTCATCAATGGATAAAAATAAGTTAAAGATGTTTAATCAATATACATAAGGTTACCATACTAACCTTTGCAAGGGAAGCTAGTTGGGACTCAGTTGAAGCCAATCTGATGGCTAGATTCCTCTTTTGAAACTGTAGTTCCTTATTTATGCGACGTAATTCGAGCACTTCCATTTCTAAATTCTTGTAAAAAGATGGTTTCAGCTCAGAACTAATATCAGTCGCCCTTTTTGACCTTGAATTCTCATGTCTTTCCAACATAGAAGATAGTGAAGCTAGCTGAGAAGAGAGGTTTGCTTTCTCAGCTTCAAGAGCACAGATTCTAGTATTAAGGCTTTCAATTTCAGCATATTTTATCTCAAGAACTCCTTGAATCTCTGAAATTCTAGAATCAGCTTTACACTTCTGTAACTCAGACTGTAATCCTAATTCTCTATCCTTGGATGCTCGAAGCAAACTTCTAAGGTGATCCAACTCCGTAAAGAGATCATTAGAAGATGGAGACCTTACCCTTTGACAATCAAATGTATGAGGATGAACCTGTGTTGCAGTTGCAGAACATGGAAAGTCGCCAATAAGAGATCGTTTAACACGCGAATGATACACTAGGTATTGGTTATTCTGATTGTGATCATCAGCGCAGTTAAGGGGTGGCTTCGATATGGGAACTACTGCTTGCAATTTATTCTTCTTGTCCGTCACAAAGCCTTTTACAATCTGAGATCCCCAAGAGGAACTAGATCGAGGTTTGGGAGGATTTCCATGTTTTCCGTTGATCCTCAAGGCCTGATTTTGCTGAGAAATCTTGCATGGCTTTGTCCGGTTATCAAATTCAATATCTTCCCTCATTATGAAAGCAGTGCAGGCTCAAGCTAACCTGAACTTTGAATGCAATGCAACATTATATTACATATTGAATCGAGAAACTTACCCATTAACGCACAATGAATCAAATCAGCGCAAAAAATTAAATTTTGAAACGAGGAAAAGCCAAGAGTTTAGTGCTTGCAAACATACTTTAAGTTTCGGCCAAAAGTTAGCTCCTTGCGGCTAGTTTGCTTTTTGTTGTTCAGATTGATTTGTTTAAGGTCTGCAAGATTAGAACAAGCTGCCAACTGAAACGAGAAGAACAATAAGATCAGAAGTTAGGGTCTTTCCAAGAGAAGCTTTCAAAAGAACAAGTGAAAAAGACACTCTGATTGTAGTGATAATTTCTCTTGCACAATCGAAGTGACGTAAGGATTGCTGCGAGGTAAAAATAAATGTAAAGGTAACTCCATCATAAATCACAAGAGAAATGAAACATAAATTGCAACGCAACCACATAGTCTTGTTAACTTGTGAGGAAAAAAAAAACACATGCCGCATCTAACAAGTGGTGTTAGGTTAATCTGTAGTTGGTGAAAAATAGACCGAGTTAGGGTGATGAAAGGTGAAATGCAGGTAATGGTAAAGCTAAGATTCTTGAAAGTTTCTAAGATCAAAGGTTCTTTTCACAAAAAGTGAATTAGATCTACTGTGCATTGTGAAGTTGCATAGTTTAACCCAAAAAATTAAAATAAAAAAAGTAACGGTTTTCTAAAAGCTGCAAATAAGTGAAACAGTACATAAAAATCAAATGCATCAAAATGTAACCATTACAGCATTCATCAACTCCACAACAAGCAAGCCGCAGAAATATTAACAGAAGAACTACGACACCTTCACAGAAACGGAAGAAAACAAGCTCTGAAAGCCTTAAAGAAGAGCGCCAGGACTCCTTCAGAGTACCCTGGAAACCAAATGAGGAAGACGACTTGCTCAGTTTGGCCTCTCCCTATCTTGACCGTCATTGAAACCTACGTCTCTATTGATTAAGACAAAAAAAAAAAATCCGACACCAGGCTCGAGGAAGTCGTACAGATTTGAGCGCCTCGGAAGCTTTAGTGGAATTGGAGTGGGACTTCTGGTTTGAAATTTTGAATTTTCAAAAGACGAGGTAGCCGTGCAAGTTGGAAACTATTAAAAGAATGTCTTTTTTTCTGTGTATTTTATTGAGAAGAAGATGCTTGTGTGTGATTTTTATATATGATGTTGGGAATCAATATTGCGCGTATCGTCATTCTTTCTCACGTAATTTTCGGATAAGGTTGACAATAATATTAAAAAATTTAGTATATGTTCATATATAATTAATTTTTAGATGAATCAAAATTAAACAAGAATTTATTGATCTGCTCCTTTGTGACATTTTAAAAGTATCTTCCTCTTGTTGGCATTTTGTAATGGTCAAGGAACAAATTTATTTTCTCCTTCGCAACCATGTCGATTCGCTTCCCTACATTTTGTAATGGTTAAGGAACAAATTTATTTTCTTCTTCGCACCCATCTCGATTCCCTTCGCTAGTGAGGCCTCAACATAGCTTTAACTATGCTTAATACGTTGATGATTATGTTATGGGAGATTGAAGGAGAAGAAGAGGAGGAAGAAATCCAAAGGGACAATTTGAGATTACTTTTAACTTTTGTTTTTTTTTTTTCTTCTTTTCTATTTTGATTTAAAGCAAATATTTAGTATGATATAGCATCTTCAGTTGTTTTAAAAAACTCAAAACAACTTTTAGATATTTTCGAGAGAATTTTTATGATTTATCCCTGAGATTCGCTCAAGATAATTTTTCTACTTTTTTCTTCTTTATATGTCTTTTTATTGAGAATATTTAGGAAAGTTGCAAAGTGAAATTGAGTGCAGTTGTATAAAAGAGATTTACAGAAATTTTGTATTAAACGAAGAGGATCATGATGTATTGCAATAACTGAGTGGCTCGGGTTTGAGTTTTTTATACCTCTTGATTTTTTTTTCTTCTTTTACTTGCAATATTAATTTATATGCTTTCTTTTCTCATGCATTATAGTTATTCTTATTTTTATTTTTCTATGATGTAAGACATGATTTTCTTGTTATTTTATTTTATGTAATTTGTTTCCTACACACCTTTTATTTGCTTGGATTTTATATGTTGATATGTTAATTTTCAACCTTAATTTACTTCTAATATGACCAAAAAGAATGTCAAAAATTATTGTGATCTAGGACTTCTGACTGTCCCATAGAAGAACAGGTAGGTTAATACACAATAACATAGTGGAATAGATATATTGCTATTAGAAAATTGTAACCTGGATAGGAGATGAGAAGAATCATGTGTAAAACTGTATGATTAAGTCATGCTTAACTATAATAGAGTTTTTAATTCTCCTTATGACCAAGATGTAGGCTAAGGAGGATGTCCCTAGTTGTCAACAATAAGAATTTCATAAAAAATTATTGAGAAATCAACATATTGGCATCACAAGAGTAGTAACCTTTCATCTCTGAAAAACATAAACAAAACCTAATTTACTTTTCTTCTTTATGCATTACGATTCTATAATCTTTCATGCTTCCAAACTGAACTTTCAAACTAGGCTTAGCGGTTTACTATTTTAGAATCTCTCTTATTAGCAATATTTTGCTAACTTTCTTGTAAGATCGTTACGCAGACTCATTATTTAATCGACACATATACTTGCATAACCAACAAATTGCATTGCAAAAAAATTCGAGCATCATGTATGTGTTATGAAAATAACGGAGAAAATAGAAATCGACACAAATCAGAAGAACACAAGAGATTTAACGAGGTTCGGCAAAGAATTGCCTACGTCCTCGGGAGCGAGCCGGCGAATTTCACTATTTCAGAGGAGTTACATACCCATAGGTTTACACATCTATTTATAGAAAAAACCCAATAAATTACAAACACGCCCTCGCTCCCCCCAACCCACTAACTTCCAAGAGACACTCCTTTTCACCAGGAGTCACACCTCTTCACCAAGAAACTCCAACTCCCTAGATATGAGTCATACCTAACAATTCTCCACCTTGGCGAATATCAAGCACCTTAGGAGAAATGCTTCACCCGGTATATGTGCCTACCAAACAAATCTCCACCTTAGCAAATATCCAGCTCTCAGAGAAATACATCTAACAATCTCCACCTTTGCGAATATCCAGCTCCTTAGGAGAAAATCTCCACCTCGCGAATATCCAGCCTCTTTAGGAGAAACAGATCATGGAGTTTCTTACACCGATAGGTTAGGCAACCAAACCATCTAACTCGGCTTGGTTAAAGATCCCGTTGCATTTCCATCATATGTTCCAACAGAGCGATCTCCACTCGCAATCGTACTCCCCAACAGTTTATAGATGTTACCTGCAGTGATCTTCCATTTCATCACAGTCAGTGCACCCTTAACAATTCTGATGGTTTCCCTATCCTCATCTGCCTCAGGAATGAAACCATTTCTATGTAGAGTGCCCAAGGAAATCAAATTCTTTTTCAACTCTGGAACATACCTAACATCACATAATGTTCTAACAGTGTCATCATACATCTTAATTCTGACTTTACCTATACCAGCAATATTATAACGTCTATTATCACCCAGATAGACTGAACCAGAATCAGATAACATGTATGAAGAAAACCATTTCCTGTTTGGTGTTATGTGATGAGAACATCTTGAATCAAGAATCCATCCATCCTTTAACTGAGTTGTTGTAACTGAAAGCGCATCATTATCACTGTAATCTGTATCACTCTGTACCATATTCGCAGCCTTGGAAGATACATTACGAGTCTCCTTCTTGAGCATTGGACAATCTCTCCTCATATGTCTCAGTTCCTTGCACTTAAAGCAACGAATCTTCTTGCCTTTAGGCTTTGACCTTCCAGAATTCTCCCTCTCCTCCTTACTTTCACGATCTTGATTACCCTTAACATATAAACAATTACCATTAGAGCTTTCCTATGCATTCTGCTTCCGCTGGTTGTGAGCCAACAATGCTGCAGTAATCTCATCAATTTTAGTTGTTTCTTTCCCATATGTAAGAGTAGTCACCATATGTTCATAAGTAGGCAACGAACACAAAAGAATCATTGCTCGGTCTTCATCCTCAATATTCACATCAAGACGTGCCAGATCAGTGATTATTTGATTGAAGACATTCAAGTGCTGTGACAAATCGATACATGCTCGCATCTTCACCCATACAGACCTTTGTTTCGTATACAATTTATTCGTCGTAGACTTGGACATAAACTGAGATTCAAATTTCTTTCATACTTCTCCTGGAGATTTCAGATTCATAACATGATACATAATCTCATCTACCAGACATAAACGTATGGTACCTGCCGCTCAAAGTTGTAACTCTTCCTAATCTTCATCTTCCATATTATCAGGTTTCGTAGCCCGCAAAGCCTTTAAAATTCTCTGTTGTGCCAACAAATCTTTTACCATTGTTTGCCACAATCCGAAGTTTTCGGTTCCATCGAACTTCACTATCTCGAATTTTGCACCAGACATTGTCATTCGAATTTAATCCTGCACCGTATTTCCACCTTGCTTCGAAAAACAAAAGAAAATACTCTGCAAATAAATTCAAAGAAACCTGAAATTTTCTCTGTCAAATGCAGCAACTATCCCGCGATTCTCCTGTGATTCGTGAATTAAATTTTCCACACGAAGCACAAAACCTGTTCGTACCAGTACATCGGCCAATTGCTATTTCCGCGAGCCACGAGTTCCTTCGCACTTGTTCGAGGATCACCTCCACGAAACTCCTGTTCACGAAATAATCGTGCCTGCTCGCCACCTGCACCCTGTCGAACTCCACCTGTCGCAAAATCTCCTGCGACGAACCAACGAATTTAAATGGTTGAACACCTCAATTTCCCGCAAAACGAGGCTCCTGTTCGCGGTGGACAACCTCTGTTTCCCGCGGATTATTGAGCCGGCCGAACTCCTCCGCAGGAATAAAAAATTCCCTTCGCACCGCACAGCTTTTTCCGGCAGCGGCTCTCCTGCAGCAGAAAATATTCCTCAGATTCTCTCCCTCCTTCTCCCTCTGAAATTCCTTCTCTGCTTAGGATTGGAATGAAGGGAATATTCCCTCTAGTGGTATTCCAAGATTCTCCTTCCAATCTTCTTTCCAGCAAAGCACATTAATCAACAAAGGATTAATTTCTTTTTTTTAAACAGGGATTAACCAAAGGAGAAGAGATATCAACAGGAGAATAACTCTCCGTATTTTCCTCCTGCGGTTTGAGAATAAAAGGGAATATTCTGATGCTTTATTCCCCTTCCCTCTTTTCCTCTCCCCCAACCCTTGCACCGCCTGAAACTGTCGCTGGACTGTTCCCGCAACAACTGCTCCTTCGCGAAGATCCTGCTGCCGAACTGCCGCAACCGCTTGAAGCCCTCTGCGTGACTGCAAATGCTTCAACCGCCTGCGAACACAACCGCTCGCCAAACTCCCGGGCAAACCGCCTAGCCGCACCAACCCCGACGCCGACCTGCTTCCGGCGAGTGCTCCGCACCGCAGGCCTCCGCAACCTGCAGCCAAGTTCTGCCTGCTCCGGCCCTGCCGCGACCTGCGCTCCTTTGCCGCGTCCGATCTACGCCTGCGCAGTCGCGCGAGCCAAGAATGTCGCGAACTGCTCAGAGACGTGCGCACCAAGCACTCCTCCGCGAACTGCCGTCCGCTTGCAGCGAACCACGACTCTCAGTCCGCCGAACTGCTTCCCGCTGCGCGAACCACCGCCGCCTGTGCTGCCGCTAACTTCGCACTGAACCGTACCACAGCGAACTGCAGCCTGTTCCCTGCGGCGAACTTCTCCGCACCGATTTACTGCAATTTCTCGAACCTCCAACCGAAATCTTCTTTCTTCTTCGATTTTCCGCGTCGATCTCTTCCTATTCCCTCGAACGAGGCTCTGATACTAATTGTTATGAAAATAACGGAGAAAATAGAAATCGACACAAATCAGAAGAACACAAGAGATTTAACGAGGTTCGACAAAGAATTGCCTACGTCCTCGGGAGCGAACCGTCGAATTTCACTATTTCAGAGGAGTTACATACCCATAGGTTTACACATCTATTTATAGAAAAAACCCAAGGATAAATTACAAACACGCTCTCGCTCCCCCCAACCCACTAACTTCCAAGAGACACTCATTTTCACCAGGAGTCGCACCTCTTCACCAGGAAACTCCAACTCCCTATATATGAGCCATACTTAACAGTATGTAGTTATCCAAATTTATAAATATATCTCAAATGAACATTTAGATTTAAGAGTACCCATGATAAGTCACTAACTACAATCCCTATTTGGATAATTCCTATTTCAATTAAAATTGGAAAAAAAAAAGTAAAATATATGAGCTTAAAAAACATCGAATAGTTCATGTAATACATTAAATACTCTTATCAAAATCTCTTTCTTATACATTCTCCAATTTTTTCAGCATGAAAACTTGACATTCATTGTTAAAAAAATACGGATAAAGCTGCAATTTATTAGCAGGTTTTCAATCGCCGTTAAATACCCTCTTTTAGTGGGAAAAAATTTGCGTACGTAAGATGTACAAAAAATTGTGTATGTAATAGGTTACAATGAGGTTACAGTGAGGTTATTGGGAGGGTACACTGAAGTTATTTGGAGGTTATTTTTTAATAACTTCACTGTAACCCCTATTAACCTTCCGCGTTACAGTGAGGTTAATAAAAAATAACATGCCAATAACTTCATCGTACCCCACCAATAACCTCACTGTAACCTCACTGTAACGTCATTGTAACATATTACGTATGCAATTTTGTGTACGTCTTACGTACTCAAATTTTTCTCCTTTTAGAGTGGCTTAGACCGTCATTTTAACGATAAGTTAAATCATCTATTGATTTTTATATCATTCATTTTTCATTGCTGGAATAGTCACCCATGCCCTAGACATAGTTCGATCCCGCCCCCTTGATTGACCTCCAAGCTTTGTTAAACAGTGTTAGGTATGGCTCATAAGCCAGGTGATGCATTTCTCCTAAAGAGCTAGATATTCGCCAAGGTGGAGATTTGTTAGGTATGACTCATATACCTGAAATTTAGAGTCTCTTGAAATAAAGAGGTGTGTCTCCTGGTTAAAAGGAGTATCTCTTAGAATTTAGTGGGTTGAGGGAAACGAGGGTGTTTTAGTAATTTATCCGTAGGTTTTATCTATAAATAGATGAGTAACCATATGGGTATGTGAACCGAACTTGTAACTCCTTTGAAATAGTGAATTCGCCGCTCTGTTCCCGAGGATGTAGGCATCTTTGCCGAACCTCGTAAATCTCTGTGTTCTTCTTCTGAATTTGCGTTTTGTTCGCCATAAATTGCACAACAATTGGTATCAGAGCCTGTTCTAGGGCGGAGGTGATCGACGCAGGGAAGAGAAGAAGGATTTTGAGATTTGATTTGCGGCAGAGGAGGAAGTTCGGTTCCGACGCCATAAGTTCGCAGAGTGCCGCAGGAGGAATTCCGGATCCAGACAGGAGCAGGTACGGTAGTTCGCGGGTGCGTCGTGCAGAAGAGTTCGGTTCCATGCGCGTGTGGAGGCCGCGCGTGTGAAGGTTCGGAGCAGGAATTTCGGAGAGAGGAAGGGCTTCGGAGGCTTTGGCAGTTCGCGCAGGCACGACGGCTCTGCGGCGGATCGCGAATAGGCGCGAAACTTATGTGGAACAGCAGAGGCACAGTTTCGCGAAGGAACCAACATAGTTATTTCCGGCACAGGCGAGCTGTGCAGACTTGCCGGTGGATTTGCATGTAGGTGGCCCTTGGCTTCGGCGCAGAGGATCAGCGGAGAAGAAAGGAATCTAGAAGGAATATTCCTTTGGGTTTTCTGTTGGATGCGTGAAGGAGGAAAGCAAGAAAAGGAAATTCCTGAAAGAACTTAATGTGGAAATTAATTAATTTCTGGTGGGATTAGCAATTTTTATTCTCAAAGAAGAAAAATGCCTTTATCGAAAAGTTAATTAAGGCAAATTCTTAATCAATGGAAGCTTAATTAAGGTAAGATTGATGGAGAAGAAATTTTGGGAAACTTAATTAAGACAAATACTTAATTAAGAGTCTGATTAAGGGAATCCAATTCCGGAAGCAAAATCAAGTGAAATATTTAATTGGAAATATTTCAAACATTTCTGCTGAGAAAGGAAAATTTTGGTCTATCTGCTGAGAAAGGAAATTTCTGGTCCGCGGGAAAGGAAAATAAATTTTCGTTAAATCTTAATTAAGGGAATATTGTTGGAAAAGGAATTTTTTGAAAGATTTTGAGAAAAAAAATTTTCTTTTTTTTTTGGCCTCAGCAAATTTGAAAATTCAACTGAGGAAGTCAGCAGGTGCGGAGAAGTTTGCCGAGAAGTTCGACAAGAGAAGCATTCGTAAATCGCAATTTGCTCGGAGGAACAGTTTGGCATTTCGATTAAGAGTGGCAAACAGGAACAGTTCGGCGAATACAACAGACCTCCACAGATTCCGCGCGAGCAGTGGAGGCGGAGCAGGCGCGACAGTTCGCTGTTTGACGAGGTATAGTTTTGTGGTTTGGCGAGGTACGGTTTCGCGGTTTGGCGATGTACATTTTGTCGCATGAGGATTTGCGACAAGTGGAGCCAGCGAAATTTGCCAGTTTGTCGCATGAGGACTTGTGACATGTGGAGCCAGCAAAATTCGTCAGTTTGTCGCATGAGGATTTGTGACAAGTGGAGCCAGTGAAATGTCAGTTTGTCGCATGAGGATCTGCGACAGGTGGAGCCAGCAAATTCGTCAGTTTGTTGCAAGTGATTTTGCAATAGGTGGAGTTTGGTTCTGGTGAATGGGAACCATGTTTTGCGAACATTGCAGTTCAGATGGGAGCAGTTCGGCTGGGAAGCAGTCCGCAGAAGCAGTTCAGCGGCGAAGCAGTTCCAAAGGCGCGACAGTTCGCGCGTAACAGGTGGAGCAGCGGCGGTTCCTACAGTTCTTTGAGTGACGACAGTTAGTAGGGGCATGCTTCTGGTTCGCAGGGGGTGTCGCGACGATTCGCGATTTCTTGCGGGAAGACGTTCAGCGAGGTGAAGTTCGTGACCAGGAAAGGAGGCTGTCGCGTGGTTTGTTAGTTTCACAGAGGAGAGGAGTTCGCTTGCTGTTATCGCGAACAGGAGCCTCGTTTTGCCAACAGAGGAGTTCGACCAGCGAAATTTGCCAGTTCGTCGCATGAGGATTTGCGACAGGTGGAGTTCGGCAGGATGCAGGAAGCGAGCAGCCTTGAGTATTCGCGAATAGGGGTTACGCGGAGGTATTCCGCGAATAGGCGCGGAGGGAGTCGGAGCTCGCGAGACAGCAGTCAACGGAGGTGCTGGTGCGAACAGGATAAGTGTTGTAATTGACATAGTTGACCAACCCACTATGGTGTAAGAAACTCCATGAAACATTTCTTCTAAGGGGCTGGATATTCGCCAAGGTGGAGATTTGTTAGGTATGGCTCATATGCCAGGTGATGCATTTCTCCTAAAGGGCTAGATATTCGCCAAGATGGAGATTTGTTAGGTATGACTCATATACCGAAATTTGGAGTCTCTTGAAATAAAGAGGTGTGTCTCCTGGTTAAAAGGAGTATCTCTTGGAATTTAGTGGGTTGAGGGAAACGAGGGTGTTTTAGTAATTTATCCTTAGGTTTTATCTATAAATAGATGAGTAACCCTATAGGTATGTGAACCGAACTTGTAAGTCCTTTGAAATAGTGAATTCGCTGCTCTGCTCCCGAGGATGTAGGCATCTTTGCCGAACCTCGTAAATCTCTGTGTTCTTCTGAATTTGCGTTTTGTTCGCCATAAATTGCACAACAAACAGGCTTCCCACTAATTCAATCAACCGATCTCCCTCTATCAAACTATACTATTTCTCTCTACTTTTTTTATTTATTTAGCTTATGTTGATAAATGATTTAATATTACTATTTGTATTGAATCATTAGCTACAAATCTTTGTTGGTTTATAGATTTATTCTGGTCGATGTTTCTAGGGTTATATAAGAGTATTTGGATTAGTAGATTGAGGTTTTTATATAACAAATGATTGTCAGTTTTTCCAACAATAATGTAAACATAAGTTTTGATTCTATATAAATAATTGAAAAATTCACCAATTATTTTTTATAATAATTATGAAGAATGTTCTTTGATCTTTCATTAGAAATGCTTTTGCTGATATTTTGATATCCAAACTAGAGAGGATTATTTTGTTCATATTAAAAAAATAGTTAAAACATTGTAAAATGAAAAATTGCACTCAAATTTAAAGAGTATTAATTTGTTTTGCTAATGATAATTTTGAGATTTTTTATATAAAATGAAAGAAAAATTTGTTTATCTCAATTAATACTAATAGTTTCTAGTGCAAATTAAATGATCGAATAACAGTATAGTATTTTCTAAATTAAGAAGAAAACAGTTAAATATGGGATCATTTTAGATATTGAAAATTCAATAAATTTTATAGAGAAATAAATAATCAACTCAGTGTTCGTTTGGCATAGTTGTAGATGATTTAAAAAGTAGCCGTGAAGTGTTGTTGTCATAAAGCTATTATTGATGAAATAATACATCTGTTTGGAAAATTCAGTTGCTCGTCAATTTTATTGCACCTATATTTTTTTTTAAATAAGACCGAGTTGTCCTTATCATATGTGGTAGCTATTAATCCACTGTCTTTTGATAACATTGATCAGAATAACAAAAATAATTTTCAGAAGTTTATAAATTGTTTACTAATATTATTATTTTGCATCAAAAATTTATACATCACATAACATAAATTGATATAAAAATCAAAATTATCATCGTAATCAAGTTGAATTTAAACATATAACATGAAATAACAAAAAAAAAAAAAAAAAAAAAACCTTCCTCGAAACAAAACACAATCAATTTCACCAATCATGGAAATCCCAAATCATTCAAGTAAACAATTAGAAAAATCTACTAATATTTTATAAACATACAAGAATTGCACACAAGAGATGATAAACATAAAGATCTGAATAATATTGACATGAAGACCTCTGCAATATGCTCCTCAAATAGCATAATCAGGTTTGGCGTTTTTAGCATTTGATTTTGCTTTCTATTGACCGGCTTCAAATTAATGATTAAAGTTTCTATTCAGTGTCATATGTTGTTGAACATAACAAAGAGTCGCACATCTACACCCAATTGACGAAACAAGAAGATAGATCAATTATTCCCATCTCCAATTCCTCCTTATCGAACCTTCGCATTCCACCAACTCACTCACTGTCCACGAATCATATAAAACTCAAAACAGCCAAAGCTAAAAAGAAACAAGACGGTATACTTTGAGCAAAAGCAAGCCCAAAATCACAATCCAGGGTCCAATAAAGTCAGTTCTCAGAAAACATCTTATCTTGTGAAAGAAATAAAAATGTATTAGAATTTCTCACCGTCCATGTCATAAATTATGCAAGGAGAGATGCGACAGTCCTACTTATTAGGTATGACTCATATACCAGAAATTTGGAGTCTCTTAGAATGAAGATGTGTGTCTCCTGAAATGAAGAGTATCTCTTGGAATGAATATGTGTGTCTCTTAGAATTTAGTGGGTTGGAGGGAGCGATGACGTGTTAGTAATTTATCTGTGGGTTTTTTTATATATCTATAGATATGTGTAACCCTAAGGGTATGTAAGTGGACTCCTCTAAAATAGTGAAATTCGCCACTCTGCTCCCAATGACGTAAGCATCTTTGCCGAACCTCGTTAAATCTCTGTGTTCTTCTAGTTGTGTGTCGATTCTTGTGTTTCTTTGCCCTGAATTTCTCAACACTAATGTTTAGGACCGTTGTTTGAAAAATCAACTATAAATCTGTTGTCGAAAAGTTGTTATTTAAAAAATCACGGTGGCTATTACAAAATAAAATAAAATAAAATAAAATAAAATAAAAAAGGCAGATCGTAATTTTTAGCAACCACCACACTTAACCATGTTCAATGTAAAACTCAGCTTTCAGTTACAATTTTTTAAGCAGAAAAAACTGTGGTGCGGCTCCCAAAGGCAAATTTTTTGCCACTATGGGTGCGAAGAAATAAATGCAATTGAGTTGCACTCCCTGTTGTGATGTAGCTGAAATGTTGCCCCAAAAGCCCTTAAGCGGTATTTGGTAGCCCATTAACAGCCGGATTTAACAATGAATTTAGCTTTAATCTAGCCAAACATAAAAAATAAAAAAATTAAATAAAAATAAAACTAAACAAATTCTGAAATTTTTTTCTCACGTTCCGTCTTTTTTCTAACGCACAACTAGATTTATTAATTTCAAGTCGTGCACAATTTTACAATGGGCGACTTCGAAGTTTTCTCGATCAAACTAGATATGATAAATTTGAATTTACTAAAACGTAAATCCTTGCAACCAAAATCAGTCCTTACATCTGACTAAGAAATATATATTTTTTTAAATTATAATGCTTTAATAAATTTTATTCTACTTCAATCATCTAACAGCAATTTCCAATCATTAATAATAATTAGTCAGATATCCGTGCATGAATATATAATCTCAAGCACTATACAATTATATAATATAAAGGGCATAGAACTTGATGTACTGATAACGACCGCTAATCAATCGAAATAATCTTTGAGTTAATAGGATGCATATATTTATTTTGTTAGGTTCACTTTTGGATGTTGTTAACAAATCCTCCTAATTAAAAATATATATATTAGAGCTAAAGATTCATTTGATATCAAATTAAAAGTACCTAAACAAAGAAAAAAGTTAAATTAAAGCATAATGTATGGCTCTCGTGAATTTAGATAGCTCATATCATAGTCGAGTAGAATTCCGGAATAGATAATCTTTTATTTTGGGCCAAAGTAATAGACTGAGCTTTTAGTAAATAAAATTTGATGGTTTTGAAAATTTGTATTTGGGAAAGGGTATAGAAGATTCTTATTGGCATCATGCATGGGAGATTATTAAGCATCATGTAAAACATAAATGTGCATAAATGAAAGAAATTATTATATGGATAATGGTGGATGGGAAAGTCACGTCGCATTGGAATGTGTGAAATGTGACTTTTCCATTTACTTTTGTTTGTACGTCATTAGGTCGCTATTGTCTGACCACCATCGACGCTTTATGGCCACCGCCACATCTTGACCACCACTTTCGAGCCACCATCGATCAACAACTGCATCTGCGAGACCGCCATTGTCGCTGCCAGCACCACCACTACCAAATTGTCACCATTTATGCCACCGTATGTGTCATCGTACCTCTTTTATCACGACACTGCTATTTTCTTAAAGTATTGAACCATCCCCCTAACGAAAATATTGTCACTTGTGTAGTATTATTCTGGCCAATTAAGGGTCAGTAAAATCTTGTAACTTACAGCAATAAAAGTGGAATCATTTCAACTGGGACATGCCCCGAAGTGTTTTCCCTCCCAATTTTCCACTTAAATACTCTCACCGTCTCCTTTGTCAATTTCTTTTCATCTATATCTACTTGATCTTCATGCTAAATTAGGGCATAAATACATCACTCTACCACTTCAAATTTACAATTACACAACAAGTAATTTTCAGTTAAGTTTACAGAAAAATTATTTTAGTATTGAAAGAAGATTATAGCTCTTCTGTCAAATTGTTAAAGAAAATATACTATAGAAAATGAGAATTCTATTTTCTCTAATTTTAAATGTAAAATGAAATTAGTCTTTTTGCTCGGGTTTAGGATAAGAACCCTAACTCATTTAAATTTCTGGTTGGGCTCGGGTTGACCTTGTCAACTCGAATTTGACTCAAAGTTAACTTGCCAAACTGAGATTGACTCAAAATTGATCCGAGTAACTATTATGAGTTATGTTAAATGGGTTATATGAATCAAGTTTTGGTTAGTGGGTTGAAGATAGGTAGGCCATGTTGAACTTTTTAACTCATTTAATATTCACGTCGAATTCGGGTCCATCAGTTTTAGGTTTGTTTAATTTCGAGTCAGACTCGAACTTGACCCATGAACACAATTTGCCAGCCCTATAATATCAGTTATTTACTTATTATACATTAAACTTTGACATAATAATAAAAATATTATGCACGCAAATATAAGATTTGACATAATTCTTCAAAAGCTCCGGTGTTTAAATATTTTTTTTTTAGATTCAGTTATAGAACCATATGATCTTTCATTGTTGAAACAAATGTTTTAATGACACAGAACTAATATCAAAATTATCTTGATCAAAATAAGAAATGAACATAAATAAAACATCATAATATACAGTTGAAAAGTTAACGATATCATCCGGGGGTAAATTAGATAATTTTTGAATCATATGTACTTAAAATAAGACAACATTCCCAACATCAACACCAACAATAATATTGATGCTCGTTATCGACATCAATGCCAATGCCAACATTCATCGTTGACATAAAAAAACAATGCTTTTCTTTGCCAATAAAGTTGGCATTCATCGGCAACACAACACTAATGATCATAATCATTACCATAGTTGATACTCGCCTTCTTGGTTGCTTATTCATTCTCCAATTAAAGGAATGATCGAATGTTCCAATACTTCAAGATTAAACTCCAATGCCTCGGGGTCCTTTTAATTTTTCTATGAAAATGATTATCCAAAGTTCATGACTTTCATATTGTATCAACAAATTATCCGATTATGGGGAAGGCTATCCCTAATATTTTATTATTTGCAATGGAAAAATGATTTTGATTAGAGTACATTCATTTTGGTTTTTCCCCTTTTCAGATTTTTTCATGTAGAATAACTCATGTCTATACTATCAAATTATTTATCTAGTATGTAAGAAGTCAGTTTAAGATGTGCAATTTTATTTATATTTTATAAAAATTTGCACTTTCAAATGTTAATCTGAAAAGAGAAATTAACTAAGATGGAAATTTTATTATAAAAACTTCTATAAGGATTTGGTTATAAGAATCTTTTGAAATAAGTTTTGAAAAATTTAAAACAAATTGATGTTGGTTATGCTCACACATATCAACATTAATTAAATAATTTATCCAAATGTAATGTACATATTATATTTATCTTTGCATTATGTCCTTTACTTGATCAAAAACATGTGATTTGGTACAATTGTGTAATTTGCAAAAGAATTTTAATGTAATAGACGACATAATTTTTTTTTACAAAAAATTAATAATGTAAAAGTTTCAATTAAAAAGTTCTTGTAATTAAAAATAACTAGTACATTTCATATCCCCTAATCTTGTCAATATAGTACGAAGCTTGAAGAAGAAACTGGACTATAACTAAGGAGAGGAAGATACTAAATGATGAGATAATACGTAATAATAAATTTTTATTCATACCTCATAGTGTTATGATGGAATTGATGTTTATAAGCAGGGCATGGAGTGATTTTGATCCGGAGATAGAGAAAGTTATGGAGAAGACACACGGTGTGGATAGATAGGTTTAATAAAGCCTTATGATTGTGTTATGTAGATTATCTCATTAAATTTGTTGTGATAATATGCATGACTAATTGTTTGATTTTAAGCATCGTCTTATAGTTGAACAGTTTTCACCGCAAATATCCAAGTCAAGAACATATGATAGTAAAGAGATGGATATAGTTGAGTAGAAGTTTACAATATGATTTTGAGCCTCATAAATCCGTGTGGTGTATTAGGGGTTGAGCGTGATGGAGTTATTGGCCAAGATAAGATGTTTGTTGGGTTTAGTAATGGTGCCATTTAAATGGCTTTAAATGTTTTTGGAATGAAAAATAGAGCACCAAGTGACGTGATATTTTTGTTCTAAGCTATGTGGAGATAATTTTTTTTGGACAAAAAAAACCATTATAAGTGTAGAGTTCACTGTGATTAAAACAAATTAAAATTAGGACACTACCATGTAATTAAACAACACACACGCGCGCGCGTGCGCGCGCACACACACACATACATACGTACATACATATAGATATAACGGTCCAGAAGAAAACTGAAGAAAGAAAGTACAACATACATTGAAAATATGATAGTGTTGATCTTGAGGAGATCTAACGGTCCAGAAGAAAGCAGAAGAAAGAAAATACAACAAATGAGGGCATTCCAATAGAAGATCGAGAGGCTCACTTATCCGATAGGATATAGCCGTCCGAGCCAAAGTTGAATGCCGAGCGAGCAAGATTCATCAATATATATGTTCTATTCATGGCTAGGAAAGAATTGAAATGGGTAGTGAAAGCATAATTGATGTTATGAAAGCTTTAAGCTGTTATTGACAGTGGTTAAATTAGGAACTCTTTAAGCTAACGTTATAATACAATCAATATTTTAAGTACCTCAAATTCTATTTAAAATTATATTAGTTGACATTCCTGCAAAATATTAATGATGGTCTCAAAAATATATTTTGTAATCTTTCTATGATTGTTGATTTATTTAACTATAATTCCTCTTTTTGTATCTGATATTTTATAATAGTATAGTTTATATAAATATTTAAATATTAAATTTTATTATAAGAAAATTTTAAAAAGATTAATTAAGCCAGAGGATCAAAACTTAATCAGATAAATTCAGACAAATGATGGAGTGCACCCTTAATATTCAATTTTCTACCCATAAATATCAACTATTCAACAATTATGATGGGAAAATGGAAATATTATAAATGTGTTAGCAAAATGTGAAAGTTACATGAAATTTTTATGATAATTAAATTGAAATGGTGGTTGGTTTCAAGCTTAATTATGTGTCATATAAGGTAAAACATCCCTTCGACAAAGCATTGGCTCCTTTGAGCTTCTGATGATAAAGATTTGACAATAAATCATTCACCTAATTAAAGGTTAGGTCATGGTGTATAATTATTTCCATAAGGTGAATTATGGAAAATTTTCATTTGTTGGATAGTGATTTATGATAATACACTAATTTATTTGATTTGATATATTTTGTTTTCTTTTATGCAATGAAAAGATGTTCTCCATGTGGCCTTATGGGAGTGAGTACTATAAAGAGAAAGAGTGAATTCATCACCTCTTTGACTCATTTGGATTTTTTTTTTTTTTTAAGAAAAGAAAAGTCTTGGGTAATATGTGACCTTACGATAGAAAATTATACCATCAATAATTATATCATGGATATATGCATGAATATTTTTTTTATAAAACTAATATTTGAACTTTGCTAATATATATATAGTACCACAACAGCTGTGAGAATCAAATAGCTGTGATCTAGCATAATAGTGGTCTGGAGATGAACATTCAGCATACCAACAATCAGAAGATGATGATCATGCATAACAATGGTTGGAAGGTGATGGTTTGGGGATGGGGAATGTTTACCATAATAATAGCGGCTGTTGTGCATTGGCGATCTGACATAGTGGTGGCTAAAAGATAATGATCTGACGACAAGGACAATGTACCAAAATAGCGAATGCGGTCGGGCAACCGTGATCTGGCATAATGGCGGCTAGGATATGATGATTTTACAAAACAATGGCTAAGAGATGATGGTATGACGATGACAATGGTGTGCCTCAACAGCAGCGGCTATCAGATTTCATGATCTTACACAGTCGTGGCCAGAAGATGGTAATGCAACACTTATGGTGGTATTCCAGTGATAGTGCCTAACAACGACTTGATGATAGTGGTTTGACAGCGGCTCAGTGTCGTTCTGGTGACGATACTGGTCATATGCCAACGACAACCCTTTCGATGATGGCCTAGCATGGCGACGATGGTCAGATGTTAGTAGTCCAACACAATGATGGTGGTCAGGCAACCGTAGTTCGATGGTGGTGGCCTATTGCCTATGGGGATGATTGCAATGGCGATAGTTGCCTGATGACATTAAACCGATGGTGGTAGCGGTCCGGTGATGGCAGCCTGATTGCGGTGGTGGTGTGATGTCAGTAGGGTGTAGGAGGTCCAATAATATTGTCAACCCGAACATGTTGGTCCGACACGATGATAGTGGCTCGACAATGACAACCTAACTATGGTGACAACAATTCGATGACAATGGTCTAGCACGATTGTGATGACCTATGTTTAGGTGTCTGATATGGTGACGGTGGCTCGACATCGGCCTAGTGATGATGTTTCTGTGGTGGTGCAGTCCGATGAGGGTGGTTCGACATAGAGGTAACAGTCCAATGATCATGGCCTGAGGCAAAAGCGGTCTAATAATAAGGGAGGTGGTGAGTCAACACAGGCAGGTTGTCGGAAGACTGGTGGTGGCAGTAACCCAACAATGGTAGCTCGGTGTTAGTGGTTCAGAGATGGTAGCCTAACGACGGTGGCAGTGATAGTAGCTCGGTGTCAGTTGGATGCAGTCTGGAAGTAGTGTTATGCCGATGGCAGCAACCGCCAGGTAACGGTCGTCTGACTGTGGTGATCTGATTATGGCGAAGGAGGTGGCCGGACAGTGGTAGTCTTATGGCTGTGGCTGCGACTGAGCAGTCATGGTCCAATCAACATGCTAACAATGATGCATCTGTTGTGGTGGAGCTTTGGAATCCTCAAGGGCCTAAAGCTCCCTTCAATCCTCTCTTCCAGGTCCATCCACCTGAATGAAGATGGTGGGGTATATTTACAGATTTTAGGAGTGACATCATTTGTAGATTCTGCATGGATTCAAACCACCGAATATGACGACCTAGAGTGATTCCCTTAATCAAATATAATTTATGAGTATTTAAATGCATTAATGATGTAGAAATTAAGTGATCTTGGGCTTGTCGATTTCATATCGTCAAGACATTCTATTTAACTACCCGGTCTCCGTTAAAGCTTCCTATCTTGTTTAAGTATGGAATCTCAGCTCATTTTGACTCAGATCAGGTCATTTATTATATCATTTAGTCTGTCTCACTGTAACACTTTAATTGATTATAAATTGGAGAATGGGCTTTGTAAAATTTGTTTTTTGAGGCTTCTAGTCAAAATGCTCATCAAGAAACAATGTGAATTAATAAGATTTTTTAGGGAGGTATTACTGACAATTTTGCTTAAATAAAATATAATTCATTATTTGAACTGTATGACTTAGGTCAATGGACATGTGACAACAATCCAGTTACTAATCATTAACGCTGAGAAATAATATTAAACGAAATTTAAAATGTAATCCAAATTCATATCTCTTATCCTCTTGTTGATAATGATATGTCAATGGCATTTTATAAGAGAGATAATAATATGACACTGACATGATACAATTTAATAATTGCAATGCACCAAAAAAAAAAAAAAAAAGCTATGGATGAGAACGTATAGTTTTTTTAATTTTTATTTTTTTCTTCGATGGTGTCAAATGTGAGCCCAAAGGACAATATGTATGATTTAAACCAACAACTTTATTGTGGGAATTATGCCCTCAATCATTATGTTGTGCATAAGACACCTGCGTGTGCACGTGCGCGCGCGCACGCACACACGCACGCACGCACGCACGCACGCACGGGTAAAAAATATAGTTATCTGACATTTAAATGAATGCCCTCAAATTCTTATGTACTTATATATCTCACACTTAAATTTTGATTTTTACATTTATATCACTCAAATCTTTCGTATCACACAAAAAATATCACTAATTTCCGTTATAAAAGGTTCATTGCAAACTTTCTTGCATAATAAGGCAGTATATATGTTAAAATTAATATTTAGGTGTTAGAAATGTAAATACGTAGAAATTAAGTGGTATGTATGTAAATCTCCTTATAATTTGGAATGAAAATAGAACAATGTGTTGTTTGTCGTTGCGTACTCTGTATAACGATTTGGATGGGAACGTTAATTGATTTTTTATTTTTAAAATATTATTATCGTGCCATCGCATATATTTTTTAAATTCTCACTTAAATTAAAATTTAAATTAAAGCTGAGTAATATATTTTATTTTTATCGAATTTGTAGCAATTTAGTTATGAAATATGTAAATTAATTTATGTGTTCCATGATTAAAAAAAAAAAAAAATTTAACTAGGTGCTGATTTTGTGAAGTAATAAATATTTAACACCGATATTTAATGATCCATTTATCCTTCACAGGACGCAAAGCTGCGTCCGGACGACGACTGTGATACAGCTGAGGTTGGAGATCACAGCCATCGACGGTCTCGGTTGTGATACAGTCGACGGCTGTGATCTCCAACCTCGGCTGTATCACAGCCGTTGTCCAGACGCAGCTCCCGTCTTGGCGACAGACGGAATAATTTTTCCCCTCACAGTATCACTCCAGATAAATATATTGAGAAACGAAACGAAAGTGTGAGAAAGAAAAAGAAATATTTAGAGAGAGAGAGTGTGTGTGTGAGTGCGCGCACGCGTGAGATGAGCTATTATTGGTATATGATTTCTACAATCCAATATAATTAATGTCCCCTTATTTCTAGGGGACAAGGAATACTATGAAATAACAATTACACTAATCGGCCGACTCCAGATCAACCAACTTTATAGCATTCGATTGGTGGGGCTCTGATGAGTCGCCTTCCAGCTGATCACTATCTATCTGAGTATTCCTTGAGTCGGTTGGCATCCAAATTGGTCGGTCTCTGGTCAATTGTTTGACCAATCTCTAAATGGTTAACTAATATTGTTTGGTCGTTTTCCAGGCGCCTTTAACTATTCTCGTAGATGCCCATCCGGCGATATTTATCTCACTTTGAACCGTTAGATCTACGAAAGATCTGGTAATTGGTTTTTTTAGTGTAGCCAAATTTATCCGTGAATTACATCTAATTAATGGAGTGTGAGAAGGAAAGAGAAACATACAGCAATATATGTGAAAGAAAGATGAGAAGTATATAGTTTCAACAAACCAATATATTTAATGTCACTCTATTTATGTGGGACTATAAATATTATGAAATGACAATTATATTTTTGACCATCTTTTACAAGTTGACCCTCAGTCAACCGACTTTGTGACATTTAGTTGGTGGGCTTCTGGTGGGCCGACTTCTTGTCGGTCGATCACTATCTTAGCATTCCTCGAGTCAATCGACATCTGGATATGTCAGCCTTTGGTCTATTGTTCGACCAATTTCTAACTGGGCAACTAATATCATTTGACCATCCTTTAGGAGTCTTTAATTGTTCTCGTAGAAGCTCGTTTGGCTATGTGTGTCTCGTTTTGAACTGTTAGATCCACAGTTGATTCGATCATGTGTATTTTTATTATACATATTTTAATTCTCATATTCTCTCGTACATTAATAGACCATGCCGAGATAAGAATGAGAGAATTAAAGTGTAAATAGTAAGTTATCATTAAATGACCTCAATGATCGATACTCTATTGATTTTTATGTTATTAATTATTATGAATATATGCGTCCTTCTAACCTTGCCCGTCTCGTGCTATCCTTCACTGCTCTGCATGAACTTTTGCTTTCCTTTTCTTTTGTTGGTTGCTCCTCTGTCTCTTAAGAGCTTACAACGAGTAAGCTTATGAAGTCCAAAACTGATATCCAAAACAAGGTCTTGATCTGAGTTACTCTCAGAAAAAACAAGAAAAAGATGACACGCAGTCGAGTTGAAGAAGAAGGATTGGTTAAGAGATGGATGATCTCAATTTCGAGTCAAATGGGTTCTGTCAGCCAACTCCAGAAGATGTCGAATCAATCACCACATCCGAAGGCCCGTCCATTCAATCCTTCATCATGATACTTGGCTCATTGAAAGGTCAAAACCTTCAATTCAGCATCTGGTTTCATCTGTTGTAGCAGAACTCATCTGCCAGAGCAGACATTGCAGAGACATTAAGGGCTTTAGATAATCTAAATTTAGACCAATTGATGATTTTGTTTGTTGTGCTTAACTCATAGATTTTTCTCAATGCTATAGATGCTTCGAATTAGCAAAGTTTGGAAAAGTCTTTGATTGTGTCTATAGGAGATGAGAGAAGGGTCGTGAAAGGATATGGTAGGCTTGGCAACAAGAATGGGATAGTCTATCGTCCCGAAGATCTTTCCTCCCCCTTCAGAGGTAAGCACGGACACTGCTGACGGGATTCGAGTGGGTCACAAGAAGTTTGCTTGTTGCTTGGATGAGATCAAATGTTATTTCTTGTGTGAGATTGGAATGCCACAAATTTGGAGGTGAGTGCCTTGTCATCTCATGTGATATGGGGTTGTTGTGATGAAACATATGATGGTTCACATCCATGACGAACTCATAGATCTATAATAGGGGCCTCGATTCTCTCAAGCTTATGCTGAATCGAGTAAGTTAGGTTAGTTTAGATCTAGAGGCAAATTTTTGTATCGACAGCTGCTTTGGCTTGTTCTTTTCACAGGTGCTTCGGTTGGGTCATGTCTCAGCTAAGGTGCATCGAGCCCTTTTATATGCTCCGTCTTTCCTTCAGACTGAGCTGAGCCTAAGCTTATTGTAATAATTTTATTTTAGTAAAAAATAAATTTTGTTTGGTTCTTTGATTTTGTGTTGTTGTCTCTCATTAATTAATTTCTAGAACTTTTGATGATTGTTGACCTCATTCTTAGCGAGGTCTAATCTTCTCTCTTAGTGCTTAGGATCTAGCCATAGGACTTCCTCTTGACTATCATAGAAGACTAGAGATGAAACCCGCCACTTAGAAACTCAAACTACTTCATTGCTCTCCTTGGAATTCCACATAGATGGTCATGAACCTCCAAGCTACTTAGAAGGTTAAAACTAATGTTTAGGAGGTCAAGGATGAGCCCCACAGGATGGTCAAGCCATAGGACTTCGAGGTAGTTTGCCTAGTGCAACGTAAATCCTCACCTTATCTTTAGGAATTTGTATAATCATGTTATGAAATTAAAGCCTAACTCGTCTTAAGACTTTGAGGTAGTCGTTCGTTACGACATAAACCCTCCTATCTTCCAGGCCATTTGTATGATTCTGTCATACAAATGTAAGTCCTAATTAAGTAAAATTGGTAGGATGAAACATTCAATAAATTCATCAAAATTAAAGCCAAACACATAGGATAGTTGGGAGATCATTTGAGGTTTTCCCCAAATTCTACGATGTCCTTTACTTCTCTTCCTTTGGATTCCAGAAAATGATTGTTCCAAATTTGGTTCATTCCCTATTGAATTTCCAAAATCCATCCTCGAAAACTTTAAAATTTGAAATTCTTGAGGACAAAACTACTGATTTTTATTGAGAGTTTTCTTAAGTGACTTCAGTCATTAGGATGTAATTAACTATAGGGGCTTGCTCTTATAAGGAACTTTAGAACCCAGGTAATATAAACCCTATCTAATTCCTTCATATTATATAGGGGAATTCGCTGGTCAACATAAAATTGGTTCGCATACCAAATAGATGTCACAAATTTATTAGTCCATTTATTTGAGCCGCACTATCAAGTAATGTGTTTATTTTTCGGAATAGGTGCATAACTTGTGGTGTAGTGCTCGTTTATTTGAAATAATAAGGATGTGAGTTCAGTTTGATTTCATGTTTTCAAATACCAAATGATATTTTTACAAACTATATATACTTAAAATTAAAATAAATCTACTTTAAAGCGGGCGTCGGGATGCCCATCTCGGCGGCCGACAAATTCTAATTTATTGACCGAAAATGATTCTAAATTTACCCCTTCTCATCACAATTAGTGTTCATTATGACCGTATAAAAAGGGTTATGATAGTGACTAAAGCATTTTCTTTGTCATCTTATTCCACGTGTAATATTCACTTTAGTTAACACATAGCCCCTCATTGCTATTCTCTGATATTTTTTGACATATGGTATTTATGAACCATCCAAGATGACTAGGGATGAGAATAGGGAACATCAAGAGAGTCATGTCTTTGGCTCTTCAATCTGCCTTCGTGTCGTCTACTAGGAGGAGTAACTTACTTTTTAATGTTTACAAAAATAGCAACGGCACCAAAAACTTGATCTCGCTTAATATATATTTAATTTTATGATGGAATGTATAATGTGGATTCTACGCAAGTATACGCATCGTATCAAGTAATACAGGGCTCTAGTGGAGTCCTGGTTATCGATCCCACATGGAAGTTTTAAAAGATTTGTATTAGCTAAATTTAAAAGGATTTACTTACTAATATAGTATACAGAATTTAGAATACTTAACTAAAGCGATCTAAAGTAAACTAATGCTTTAAATAAAGTTGATTTAAAGATTTCAGAAAAAGTATCATTCCCCTTGTTTTTAGAAACTTAAGTGAATGATGAATTCAAATAAATTTTTTTATTGTATTGTGACAAATAGGAGCATTCCTATTCTTTACCCTTTGGTCCGTGTGCAAAGAACATCGACTAGTCCCATGCTTGATCACCGAATCTGCGGCTAGCTCGGAGGATACTGGCCGCCACTTCAGAGCTCCCACGTTCCCCTCACCTGAGGGCTAACATCTACACTTCAGCTCTCAAACAATAGGACCAAATTGAATATTTTAGTCTGTCACACTAAAATGTCCAATTCTACGTCCGATAAATAATATTTCTCTATTTATTTGCACCCTCCTTCCAAGGCTTTTGACTTCCCGAATATTGGATGTAATCTTTACTATAGTTGATAATTCAACATATTTTAACAATTCAATCGCCGTATTGAATGTAAATTAAGTTTTAAGTAAAAGATTATCACAATTTATTTTAATATATTAGGCACTTCTATTTAATTTCATCAATTCACATAATTTCATAAACAAGGAGAAAGACTAAGAAAACTACTCAGAATGCATGAGAATTAAACAAAGCATGGATTTTATTTAAAGTTAAAAGCAATAAACAAAGATACTTATCTCAATTTCCTCCCTGCAGTACTCTCAAGTTCCTTTCGACTTTTCCTTCTAAGTACAGAGACACTTCTTAACTCACTACTTACACTTACTCACACTAAACTTCAACTTAGACTCAAAAGCACACTAATAGAATACTCTAAGACTTCTAAAAAATAGACACACTACATACTAAAATTCTTCCTCTATTTATAGAGGTAAGCAAAGGTCCAAGGGGTACTTAAGCACCTTTTCAAAAAGCGTCCAGGTTCAATGTATCTGGCATTTTGGACGGTCTCGCCGTCGGCGAGAAAAGACCTCGCCGTCAGCGGGGCTTCTAGAAGGTCTTCAAACCGCGCGATCTCGCTGTCGGCGAGCTCGGGCTCGCTGTCGGCGAGGTAGTTGCAAACCTTTAAGAAATTCTCTTTATAATCTCGCCGTCGGAGGGCTCGATTTCGCCGTCAGCAACTTAGTTCATTTTGCATGTATTTCTTCCTTTTTGATCCAAATTTGCTCTATTTTATGTTTTTTTTCTTCCATCACTTATAAATCTTCGTTCCTGCAATAAAATAAAAAAATACCTTTCTTTAAAGTGCAATTTCATAAAAAATAGGTTGAATTTCTTAACATATTTTTCTGTGATCAAGGAGAGAGAGAGAGAGAGAGAGAGAGATAGAGAGAGAGAGAGAGACGAAGGGTTGGTGGAATTTAATGATCAATTCAGGCTTGACCTCTGACTCCAGTTGTGAAGCTACACAACATCTTCAACTTCTATGGAATTTTCATATCACATTAGATGCTAAATTATTATTGCCACAATAATGTCATTTGTGATGTTTATGTGATAGATGAGAGTTACATGGTTGATGGAGCTATGTAACCACCTTTTTTGCCTTCTAGATGTACCCAAGTGGATTCATTTAATTATCCTCCATATGCCAGTTTCATTTATGGGGGCCTGAGAAAAAAGTAAAAGATTGGAAGCTTTAGTTCTATTTCACCTCCATAAAAGGAGGGTGGTCGATCAGGACAATGTCGATTGATGTTCATCTTTAAAAGATTAAGCCAGAGGTTTTCAGGCAGAGACAAATTCTACCTAGCCATGGAGAAGGTAAAGAAGAGGTCGCCTACAGATCTAGTTGGTGAAGTTATTACTCGTTAAGTTTCTTTTTCTACCAACAACATTTAAATGATAGGAACCAATCATAAGATCATCATTGATAGGCCAACATATTAGAGAAAACGATGTATGTATCTTTAGCTACAGATACCCAGTGCGGAAACACATAGGCAAGTGATGTGAGTTGGTCATGGTGGACTAATTCAGTGTCGAGAAGGGATGTATGGAGGAGCCAATGTTGGAGGCGATGATATCACTAGTGGTAGGTTGACCAGTGCGGTGAGTCCATTGGAGGAACCGATGTTGGGGTCAATGGTAGAGCTAGAGGCCGAGTCAGCTGATGTAGCAGTTTTATTGGAGGATGCTAGTTTTGAAGGGGAGCATCGGCAGAAGCGGAAGGCTACCACAAAGGAGTCCACCTAGAAGCATAAACTTGGGTCTTTCATGCAGTATCACAATTTTAGTGGATCCCCTTGCAGTGGCAGAAGCCAAAAGGTGAGCATAGAATGGGGTGGTTAGTACATTACCGTTCATGTTAACAAAGACTAGAACTCTTCTGTGTCAGTTGCTACTCGATATGTTTCTACTCTTGGCACCATCACACTCTCTATCTCCCTCTCTATGAGTGTGGCAACATACCTCTCATAGTTGGGCCTGGTTGAATTATTGTGGGGGACTGACTCCAGGCATGTGATTTCCTAGCAAGTCTCTCATACTTTTTTCTAATTATTTTTTGGTGGAAGGCTAAGAGGAAGGTGTGGACTCTTGAGGCAGACATGGGGGTGAGCCATGCATTGTAGTTAGAACATTACAGGGACCTAGATGAAGAGCACTGAATGCTGAGTTAGTGGATGTCCACGATGAAAATAGCCTAAGAGTTTATGGTTTAGCCCTCATTCAGTGCTGCTCAGAAAGCAACCCTTATGGAGAAATTTGGTGTTGAAATTTCGTACAACCTCAATCGCTTGACAAAACATCATTTGATCTCCCCGGTTGGTTGAGCATGGAAAATTTTTGTCGATTTGATGATCGAATCCGAGTCAGAAGAGGATGAAAGGTTATAGAGATGTGAGGATCAGCACAGTGATGGGAGATCCTTGAATGTGTAATTTTGGTTTTTTCTATTTTACTTTTTGTGCTCTTCATAAACATATAATTTTTATAATACAATCTATATAAACTGAATGAGTTTTGATCATAACTTTCTCCATGCAACCGATTGGCCAATATATTTTATTTATCACATTTGATGTCTGGTGTGTGTGTAGAAAATGTGCGAATTCATGTTCTATTTTAATATGTTTTAAAATTAGTAATGCTTTGAACAGTATTTGTGTTGTGTTTTGCAGAGTTCAAGAATAGAGAGCCATCAGAGCTAAAGAAAATTTAGTAAATTGCAAAGTGGGGGAACATCACCTAGTCCCCTGGAAACAGAAAGTATACACCAAGAAGCTGTGCCTATACACCCAAACACAGAAGTTCATTCAGAGAAGGTGGAAAGTAGGCATCACGACTACAGCGCCTAGGCACCAGTTCGCGCAATTTGACTGTTTTGTGCAGTTCAGATGCGACACTTCACTATGAGAAGTATAAAAACAATAGAAACAAAGTAATAAGGGTCTTTTTGTCATCCTTGAGTGAGGAACACTAGTGGAGAAGACCAAGGAAGATTCACAAAGTGTTTTTTGAGAGGAGAAAGGAGAGTGTTGAGAAGATCAAAGGGTGTAAACATTGCTTGTTTTCATTTCAACCTTCTTGCTTTGATAGAGAAGGAGATGAGTGCACTTTCAGTTTGAGTTTTTACTTTGATTTCTCTGAAAGACTGTGTATGATTTCTTTTCTTAATTGAGTTTATTTTTTTGAGTTTTGCAATGGGCAGTGACTAGTTCCTTTGTTTCTTCATTTAATTGGAAATGTGGTAAGAGAGAATTTGAGGTTTTCTTTATGATCTGCATTTGAATTTTCTCAATTGTGTTGTATTAACATCTAAACTTAATTTACATTCTCTCTAGCCAATATAGTAATAAAAGTCATTAGTGGACTCTGAGATTCGGAAAGATAATCAATAGAACGAGAAGCGTTAATCACATAAACTCATTGGAATACAAATATTGTCCGAGTTTATGCAAATAATAAGGATATGTTGTTTGTCTGGGCCGATCAAGAGATTTAAGGAACTAAACCCATGACAACCAATCTGTCTTAGACTTCCAGATGGGGATAAGGAAGAATTTGCTTCTGATTGATACTGGGCTTTGATCATTTGCTCAATTATAATCACCACTACACCAATTCAAGGGAAAATCTATCAAATTTTGAATATCTTAAAATTTTATTTTGCATGTTAGGATAGACTTGTTTTTATGTTGAAATAGGATAGAAACATTTCCTTAGAATCAATTATATAAACCATTAAGTTAGGGATATCAATAGTAAACTAGAACTTTATCTTTTGGGATTCATCTCGCTCCTTGTGGAATTGATACCCAAAACTCTATTCAGATTACCACTGATACGACACGTATACTTGCGCGAGTCACAAGTGCTTTGCCGCACTTACTGCGTATCAATATTATATACAATTGAGTTTGATTTTTGTTCTCTGACAAATTATTAATATGGCAGAACGTGTGGTTGGTTAATGATTGAGCATAACTTGATGGCGGCAAAAAAATCATGAAAGGAGAAATATATATATGTTTGTGTATGCTTCCATTGAAAGTATAATGTGATACTCGGTCCAATTTTTATTGCGCACACCACTTGGCTTGCCTTTTCACTTAAGTCGTCACCTTACATTGGTCGTGCCGTACTCCATACATATTAAGCAGATCTAATAACTTTTTTTGCGGATGTTACAGTTTAGACTCGAGTCTCGGGTGATTCATGCACTACCCGATGCAGAATGTTATTTACAAATGGCGGAATCAATCCACTAATAAAAATTAATAAAAATTTTCAAAAAAAGTTAAGTCCGAACGGGCAAAAGGCCCCTCCAAAAAATTTTAATTATTTAGTTTAAATTAACAAAAAATAATTTTTAAATGTTCTTACACTTAAAATCATTATGTATATGTGCTAATGTTGAGTTTAAAAAAATTATGCTTTATTAACACAATAATTTTTGTCCTAAAATACCCACTTCTATATTAACTTAAATAAAAATTAAAATTTAGTTTAAAAATATTAATTTTAATGAAATATTTCAGCTTTTGAAGATTTATTTTAAAAAATTAGAAGTTCTTATTAAATTTTTGTTCCTTGGAAAAAATTCAAATTTGAACCTAACACCAACAAAAGGTTTGTTTACATGTTAAAGTAGCAGTGTTTATCCTATGATTAGTATTCAGGTCACGAATTACTTTGCATTGCACTTCAACAAAAGTTTGATTAGTAGTCGACGACTACCTCTAACGTGGCTACCTCCAATGTAGGTTGGGGCAAAGTCATCGCTAAAACCAAATTTTATTTGAGTTAATAAAAAAAAGACATTTGAAGACAATAAAATAGTGTGTTAATAAAGCATAAAATTTATTTTTAATTCAAAATCAGCACTTATATAGGATGATATAAATATATGAACATTAAGAAATAATATTTGGTTAATTTTAAGAAAAAAATATATTTTAAGAAATAAAATTTTAAAATGTTGGAAGGTGACATGCCTCCTGGGATATGAATGAACTCAAAGGCCTGTTTAGGACTTAGAAACGTATAAAATATTCTCCCATAATTAGTTTCTCATCGATACGTGTATATGCAACATTGCGAACATAATTGCAGTGCACAATTCTAGAGAGTGGAATTTCTTGAACTCATATTTCTTGATAATACGTAACTTAGACTTAGATTGATGTTAAAATGAGAAAGTAGAAGAAAAAACATACATTAAATGTTAAACTAGTATAATGAGATTGTTATAAAAATAATATGGGCTCAGAGCAATGTAAAGAGAGGATAAATCTATCATCATAACCAGACAGTGGACACCTAAAAAATGAGATATTGGTTGCCTTAAAGCTCTTAATATCACAATCATGTATATCATAAATCATAGTTGTAGTATGGCTATCTAGAAATAATCTCTTGGGTCATATGACTCATCATAAATCACTTTAAAAAAACAAAATCAGGATTTCCTGTGAGGTTATCCATGTGGAAGCAAACTAAAAATGTTCATAAAATTAAAAATATATAAAAAACATACCAACGATGCTTGGTAAGTCATCCAAGTGGGAGCAATCTCAACATATTCATAATAATAATAATAAAAACAAAACCATCGTTACCAAGTAAGTCGTCCATGTGGAAGTAAACTCAACATGCTCATAATAATGAAAATGAAAAATATCAAACCCAAGCTAGCAAGAATGAACTATGCATAAACTTCTCAAGCTAAATACCAACTCGTCGCACGAAGAAAAGTGATATTGATCCTCACATCACTCATAGTGACAAAGCATCTATAATTTGAACTTGCAGAATGATATTAATTTTCACACCCTTCCCATCTAGACACTATGATTATTCTAAAATTTAACTAGATTATGGAAATTAACATATTCTAAAGTCGTGCCTCAGAAGGAACGTATGTTTGACCTTTGTCAAGCACATTAAATTCTTTATATTGCATGACAAATGGCTTTCTATGTAATTGTGCAAAGTCATTGTTATTCAAATTATTTTAAATTATTTCTTGAAAGAATACACCGACATAACTCATAAAATAAGTCACTTTTTCTTCTAGATTCCAAAAGCTCTCTCAGTTACCCTATATAAGGATGAGTGCCATTTGTTAAAATTTGATTTTCTTCCTCAAATTTTTTAACTTATCTGAACATAAAAATACGATATTTTATTTCTAATTAATGCTTCTTGAATTCTCATTACATATGGTATCCCGCATCAATAATATAATATTTCTATGAGTACAAATATTAAAAACATGTACTTTTTTTTTCATAACAACTTTACTTACATCTTACTTGGATGTGGCATTAAAAAGCTATATTATGGAGTACATGTGACAAATTTAAATATTCAACTATCACTGGCACTCCCTTCTCATCTAATCAAGATAAAATCGAAGCACTTTTTAAAGCCACATGTTGTTATAATGTTTTGAGTTGATGAACCACAGTGACCAATATATAACACATTTTTGCCTTTAAGAACTCGAGCATTAATACATGTTTCATCAATAATTCCAAATCAATTATGTTTAAAATATGACATATTTATTGAATTATATATTTGACCACAAATAGCAATAAAATTGAGATATAAAAGGGTACTAAAACATGACATGTATCGATAGTCATTTGAAATATCTAGTAGAACTCTATGAAATGTTGAATCTATAAATTCTATCACTGCAGTCGATTCACCTCAGTAGATTATTAAACCAATACATTTAAGCCTACAACAAAATATCTAATAATTATTTCGGTTAAATGTTGGAACCACTTGTATGCTACCATTACTAACTCATTATGAGATAATATATATAAAGTGATGTCTAGAGCTTCTCTGTTTGTTGTCTTAGAAGAACCATGTAGACTATGGTTGGTTTCCAACACTTGCAAAAAGGTCAACAAAATTTTTTTGTGACATGTGAAACCATAATGTAAAATCTCCCTGAATGCTCTCTTAATGGCTGTCTAATCTATTTGTCACCAATATATGACAAAATCATCCATGGTCTTGCATAAAAATTACTTGTTATATTCATTTAATAAACACACCACAACAACAATAATAATAATCACTACTCTTCTTTATTAACATTCATATCTGCATTCATAAATAAGTAATGAAGCCACATACATCAATTAAATAAAAAAATACAAACCATAATGTTTAAAGTTCACAACAACAAATGAAACACTAATGTTCAACAACGACAACAAGCCTTTACCCTACTAAGTGGGGTATGCTACATGAATCCTTTTTCTCCATTAAGTCCTATTAAGTGTCATATTTTCATTTAATTTTAATAAATTAATATCATTTTTAATGCAATATGCCCAAGTCTTTCTTGGTCTGCCTCTGCCTTTCTTAACATAAGTCAAATCTAAAACATCTACTATCCTAATCGGATCATCAGATGGTTAACATTTAATGTGACCAAACCATCTAAGACGACTCTCTCTAATTTTTTTCTGCCACTACCCTATCACGGAAATATTCATTTGGCATTTTGTCTTTAAGAGTAAAGTCACTCATCCACCCAAGCATTCTCATCTCAACAACATTTAACATAGTTTTATGCTTCTCTTTTAAAGGTCAACATTGAACGCCATAGAGCATTGTTGGTCTCACCACCATCTTATAAAATTTTCTTTTAGTCTAAGCGGTACTTTTCTATCACACAATAGGCTTGAAGCATTCCTCCACTTCAACCAAAACTTGAATTCTATTAATAACATCCCCATCTATGTCACCATCACTTTGAACAATAGACCCGAGATATCTAAAGCGTTCACACATTTTAATAATTTGATCACCCATATTTACAACTCTGTCACTAGAGCTACTACTACTAAAATTACATTCCATGTATTCAATTTTAGTTCTACTCAAACGAAGGCCTTTAGACTCCAATGTCGACCTCCATAATTCAAGTTTTTCCTGAGCATTTACTCTATTATTATCCATAAGAAGGATATAATCAACGAAATGCATACACCAAGGTACATCCTCTTATAAATGTCCAGTCAGAGAATCCATAACTAAAGCAAAAGATATGTGAATAAAGTTGATCCCTGATGTAATCCAACTGAAGTAGAAAAATATTTGGTCAATCCTATTTTCGTTTGAACTCAAGTAACAACTCTAGTATAGATATCAAAAAGCTAAAAACACCACACCTTCTCATCATTAGAAAATCATCTTAACAATGATATGTGAGCCAAAAAAGAGATCAACAACTGCCCATCCAAAGCAAATGAGACTTTCACTAATACCTAAACAAATCGAATTTTCGGCCTTACTACATAATTGCAACCTATTTACAAATGAAACACTTAAAAATACCCTACACCTCAAACCATACACTTGTGCAAGACATTCTACTGGAATTATAAGTAACATCAGATGCTGAATAATATGGCTTAATCATGAAATGCATTTTAAGGACATCCTCCCCATCCAACGAAAAATTTGTAAGTGGATCAAACAATGATTACAACAACAGTAAAAAACCAAAACACAATCCAAGAAGATCATACCAAGATCACAAAAAATGGAAATATAAAAAGATCATACCATGATCACAAAAAGAGATGAATAAATAACGATAAGACAATCTAAATTGAACACATTCCTCCGCACTAGCAACCCAACACTAGGCCATACATCACATAAGTATTTCTAGGTAACATCAAATGTTCAAGAGAACAAAAAAAAAAAAAACCCAAACTGGATGGCAACTTTTCAAAACAAAAAATTCCAACACAAACCATTCAAAAAACCTCAACTAAAGTTATTCATAGGAAGCAATGAGAGAGAGAGAGAGAGAGAGAGAGAGAGAGAGAGAGAGAGAGTTTAGGGCTTCAGACATCTCACCAGCAGTCCAGTGAGAAAAATGAGAGCAACTACAAAGACAAGTCAACATGCACAAACAGAATGAAGCCCGCAGTAAAAAAATTCACCCTAATTGATTTGATATCAAAGATAAAGACAAGGAATAAGTGGAAATGAGAAGTGATAAAATGAGAAGAAAAAAAACCATAACGGTGGAACGCAAACCACCACAAATCACTTCCTTTGTTCGCGTCCTAAGATTCGCTGCGATGATTGGGAGCTGACGAATCCCTCTCACACCTACAACGCGAAAGCCAAAAAGGCTAATGGTTGCGCCCATCATCACCTAAGTTTTCATTGAAATTTATATAAAATTAATATATATATATTGTCTCTGTCTAGTCCCTGGATTTTATAGATATTATTAGTTCTTTTAATACTTAAACTTCATTAAAAATAAAACTAACATAAAATCCTCCATTTTTTCCGCATTGTGTTCTTCTACATGTTCAACATCTTCCGCCGCGTGTTTCCCCAACTACTACTATAAGTCCTCTGCCACATCGATGACAGTGCCAATGACGATTGCGACTGAGTTGCAGCACATCTTGTTCGACATTGCCGCTTCGAAGAATTTCTGGGAGAGCCGATAGGAATACATCAAGGTCCGGTAGCTTCCATCATACAATTTCAATTTCCTCCACCCTCGCTAGACTAGATCCCATCGCCCTTCCTTAACCATTGGGACTTCGTTCATAGGAGATAGTTAATTAAGAAACCGTTGTATTGCATCAATAACAAAATTTAGGTTTTAGATCTTAATTAAGTGCATTGTAGATGTTATGCATGAAATATGATTGAATTAATACATTATATAGTTCTTTTTTTGTATTTAGAATATGTTGGTTTGCTCCACTATTGTTGTTCATCCTCAGGGCCACCGCCACTATCGCTAGCCAGCACCGGCCGCCGTCGACCAATGCAGCAATTGTCCTTCGTCGTTGCCCACCTCTGACGCTCTTCACAACTAATCTTCGACCATCACAACAACAATTCATCATCTTTGTCGGCCTCCGATTGTAGCCTGCCTTCTAGCACTGTCAGCTGACCATCACTATTATGACTGCCAGCTACCGGTCATATTCATATGCCGACCACTTCCGACGAACCAACAATTACTTTTAATTATATTGTTTTTATTTTACTAATAAAAAAAAAGTCTTACTTTATATTGAAATAAATGAATGAGAATACATTATGATCTTCTGTTTAAATATAGTAGAATAAAATGGGAAATAGTAAAGTAAGCATGGCCTGATCGGCCTGTCAAACCTTTCAATTATAAAATGGTTCTCCTACTAGTTTAATTCATGTTCAGAATTGCTTTCCAACATAGTAGATGATTAACTAGCGAATCGATGAAATATACTAATATTTTATGAATAACAATAGTTTAATATTAATTAAATTTGTTTACTTTTTGTACATATAAAATATGTCAGCACAGATATCAAGATAAATGAACGATTGAGGAGGAATAAAAGATTAACCAAACACAACTGTTAACGACTGTTTCTGGCTAGACGATGCCGAGCGAGGCGTGTTGTTCGGACGATCGGTGGAACGTGCCAGGAGATTTCCCGCAAGGCGGTGAACAACCCTCATAACGACCGGCAGAAAGCCTCCTTTCAGATTAAATGTCTATCGATTCGACGCTTACAAAACGATTGACGGACTCTTATCGATCAAACCAATCCCCCAATCATATTCTATGCGAATAAGTCTGTAATTACTAAATAATCATTTGAAAAGTTAATTATGAGGGGACTAATATATACTTTTGTAATGCTGGACCCATGCATATAAATAGAGGTCTATGATATGAATAAATGTCACACTCTCTTTACTGTTTCGTGAGATGCTCTCTAGTCCTTTACTTCTCTTTCTTAACACTCTGCAGAGATGTGTTAGTTTGGAAGAAAAATTTTTATTAAAAAAATAGTAAAATATAATCATATTTAAAATAGTCAACTATGAAATGAAAATTATGTAAAATTGATAAATATATTTTTCTGATAATATTATTATACAATTTAAATTACATTAAGAAATAATTTAATAATTATGAATCAAATCTTAAATCTATCGTTAATATAAATATCACAAAATCTAGACAAGATAATATAAATATAGGTTTGTTTAAACTGAAGTTCAATCCCAACGGAACACGCCCTGCCCCGTTACTCTTTTCGTAAATTGTCCCTCTCTTCCCCCGGTCTAGCTGTGAAGGCAGAGCAGCGTCTGCACCAGTTTCTCTCTTCCCTGTCCCTCTTTCTCCTCCGAAAAACACCTATCGGAGACTCATCAGAACCTTTTTTTCAGAGAGTTTCTATCTCCTCTTACAGTACCACTTCTGACGACTAGTATGACCTCGATGAAGCAGAATCAACTACCTTCGGCGCTGATCGCAAATCTTCAGGGCGTCCTGGCTGGAAGAAAGGAGGCTGGAAGTGGAAACGGAGATGGTGAGGAGAAGGATACGGGTGCGAATGAGGATTCAAGGGTCTCTTCTTCGGAAGTTGACTCCGGTTTGTTGCCGCCTGTGACGAAGCCCATTGTTCTCGTGACTAATGGTGATGGAATTGAATCCCCGGGGATCGTTTTGCTTGTGGAGGCGCTCGTCCGGGACGAACAGTACGATGTCTACGTTTGTGCTCCTGAATCGTGAGTGCGGTGCCCTAACTTCTTGATTAGGGAGTATGCTTTCTATTTGGAAAATTTATTGATTAAAGTAACAAAAGTCGTGCTTATATGTATGCGTATATATATTTTAAAAAAGACAGGGATATACAATATGTCTGTACTATATTTTACTTTATTTGATTTAATTATTTCTTTTTTTCTAATGGTTGTATTGGAGTTTGGATTCAGTTTCAATTTCTTTCCGTTTCATTTCGTTCTTTTTTTTACTATGTTTTTTGTTGTGTTGACATGACATGAAAATGTTGTTATTGATTTATATTTTTAATGAAGTTAGTTAACAAAGATTCTTGGTATTGGTCTAGTTTTGCGTTTATTAAGATATTTACTTCGAGAACATCGTTGCTCTTGTAAGCTCTTTCGTTCATATAAACTAATAAAATACTTATAGGGTATGAAAATCCATCTGAATTTTCGTTGTCTTGTTGCGTAACTGGAAACAAGATCCGTTATTCGTTCAGCAAAAAAAAAATTAAAAGATTTAAAGGTACGGGCTGTTTGGTGGAAGTAGGATCTAATTTAAATTCGATTTAGTAAATTCATATGGCCTTAAACCTTACAATTTTTTGGCATGATAGAGATTGAAATTTATTAAATCCTACTAAACTTTTTGACTGTATCTTCTAAATTTATCATTTAAATGAAACAAGGAGAAATAGTGTAAATGTTTTAAATCTTACTGCCTCCAGAATTTACTATCAATGGGATTTAAGACTGTATAAAAATTTATGTGGCTCTAAATTGTTTTTGCAAGGTTTAGCCTAAATCTTGGTCAAATCTTACCACCTAACGCCCTATATGTCTAATCTCTTACCTATGGTTCTTAGAAGGCTAATATTTCCAACACCTATAACTGTTTAATTGTTTTTGCAGGGATAAATCTTCTTCTGGGCATTCTGTATCTTTTCCAGAGACCATTGCAGCCAGCTCTGTGGAAATTAATGGCGCAGTGGCTTTTGCAGTTTCAGGTAATTAATTCTGCACTTTGTTTATCTTGCTATTTCATGTCATTCATTGATAAATCAAGCAACTTAAATTCACGCTTGAGTTTTGTTTGGCATTGTTTTCTTGGAAGATTTACATACATACCATTCAATCTCTGTAATTACATTTCTAACACCTAAACTTCGATTTTTACCTATATTCCACCTTGCTTATGCATGAAAATGGTATATTAGCTTTTTAGAAGTTAAATATAGTGGTATTTTTTATGTGATATGAATGATTTCAGCAGTATTAATGTAAAATATTTAATGTTAGGTGTTAGATATGTAAATAATAGGAATTAGGTGGTATGGATCTTCTATCATTTTCTTTCTCTGTAGAATGGAAACTAAAATTGCATTCTTACGTGATTTATGATCCCACTTGTGGTGACAGTATTGTATAACATCCTGTTTGGAAATTGACATTGTAGTAATAAATAACTAGCTGGCATATGGGCTTCTTTAATTATTCTCATGTAATTCTGTCGGTCTTTCATGTCTAAACAGGCACTCCTGCAGATTGTGTCTCGTTGGCCTTTTCAGGCGTATTGTTTCCTTGGTCCAGACCAGCACTGGTATATGTTTCTTCAGAAATTGTATGCAAATTCATATGAATTGATTATGGATCTTGTGGAATGACATAATTATATTTCTTTGTATAGGTTATCAGTGGAATTAACAAGGGAACAAGTTGTGGCCGTCACATGTAGGCATCTGGACCCAGTTTTTTATTTTTGCTTTCCTTATTTTGAAATAATATTTGCTGTTCATCACTTTGATCTGCTCCAAATCAGCTTAATATGTTTTTTTCTGTTAATGTATTCTCACAAAATTTTGAATCTGCTTCCTTACATTATGTTATTTCATCTTTATTGTTACTTTGAATCACTTGGCTGTCTGATTTCCAATGCAATTTGGGATTATGTTTGATTCTGAACCGCTCTATTTTACTGCAAAAATATATATAGCTTTTACTCCGGTGCTGTTGCCGGGGCACGGGAAGCTTTACTGTCTGGTATACCTTCATTGTCAATTTCATTGAACTGGTAAGTTATGCAATCTTTCTTTGGTGTTATATATATATATATTTATTTATATATATATATATATATATATATATATATATATATATATTTATTTATATATACTTTTTGTTTTGTTTTGTTTTTACTTTTTTGTTGTGAAGATGTGGCTTGCTATGGGAACCTGTATTCGTCTCACTGTAGATTGTTTGATTATACAGGAGGAAGGACGAAAGTCATGAAAGTAATTTCAAGGATGCAGTTGATGTATGCCTACCTTTGATAAGAGCTGCCATTAGGGATGCAGATAAGGGAGCTTTTTTGAAAGGATGCCTGATGAACATTGAAATCCCTGCTTATCCATCTACAAGCAAGGTTTGTCCTCAGCTGATCTATTGAAACACTCTTCCTCTCTCCCGCTCCTTAGTAATCTTTCAAACCTTTAATGTCTACACTGGATGGATCAATCTATTTGATTTATTTCAGTTTCCAGTTATAAGCTTTGCTAGAGATTTGGTTGATTGTTCCTGCCAATCTACATTTGCCGCTCTACTACAAGGCTTTTGAATTTATTAGTTGATTTATAAATTATATGTTGAGGCACATGAGAGTACTAGATTCAGTTCCTCGTTGAATAGTTTAAAAATATATTTGTGTACGAATGTTAATTCTTGGCCCTCACTATAAGCTCAAGCTTTTGATTCTCTTGGGTAAAAGAAGGATTTTAGCTTCTCATTTGTTAGACCCAATTATGATCCCTTTTAGTTCTCACTCTAACCTTATGTGCCTATACTTAATCGATAAATTTGATGCCTCTAGTGTTTACTGTTTGCACGAGATAACCTTCCAATAACTTGGTGTACCTTGACTAATTGGAGATGTTTTGTAAAATAACAATGACAACACTAAAACGCGTGCATTGATTTCTTTTGTGACCAATAGATACAAATTCTTGTAAATATGATGAAGGCCAAATAGTAATTCACAAAGTCATCATATGGTAGTGAAGATTTTTAAATTCTTAAATTAGGGACAAATGTTTTGGGCCCTTGTAATAGAGCATTGCTAGGATAATTGTGAGTTTGGAAGGTGTTGGAAGTCTAATATTGGAGAGATGCATGTTTTATTACATTTTAATATTCATTTAATTGAGTATATTTAACTTCTATTTTTTTAATACTTAATATATGCTTATTAATGGGCGCCTTATTTCTGCATGGCTACTCTTCCATACTGCAATCCACTTGTTTGTGCAATGATTTACCTGCCTGCAATCTATGATGCTGTTTGTTCTCTTTTTCTTATACCCCACAATACTATGCATTCCCTCTCTCTTGCTTGAGTAGAGCTTTGCTTGCTTGCATGTTTTTCTTCTTTTTTATTCTTTTTTGTTGTGGTCAAAATCTGCAACATTCACTACCAACTTCTTCTGTAGCTCGATGTGCATGCGTGCACTTGAGTACTTGCCCACAACACTCTCTAGTTTACCGCTCTTGCTACACTTATTTTTGACTTGCTTCACTCAAAGGCTTGCTCATAGCTCATTGGAGTATCTTGTGCTTAACCTTTTGTTGCTTTCATTGAGCCCACTCACTCACACACCCACTTATACTAAGGGCGATGGATTTGTCATTGTTATATTATGCTTTTGAGAATCTTATGACTTACATAACTTATAGTTTTTATCTCTTGGATTCACTTTTTCTTCTTTAACGGTGGCATGATATCTTGTTCTTAGTTCAAAGAATTAAAACCCTCCTTCATGATAAAACATCAAATTTGTTGGTACCTAATATTTTCTTTCGTTAAGACCTTTTGCTTGTTGGTTAGTTCTAATGACAAACTCTAGCGCCTTGATAGCTCTCCTTGAAATTCCTTGATAGATTTCTTGTAGATAGCATTGATTTTGTCTAAGTTCTCGAAACGGCAAGCTTCTAACTATGCCTTTCTCACCTTGTTCCTTTACTCTTGAATTTTTTATTGCCACAATAGTCCAATTTTGGGACTCTGCAAGAATGATGTAAGAGTTTTTTGCGCTCTCCATACTTTTCGGAAAGTGATTTATCTTGTGTATTCACTCTTTTTTCATATATATATATATATATATTTTGGGAAGGGCCGAAGGCCTATTGCATTGAAATTAAAAGAGGGGTACAAAACGAGTAATATGAGAGGGCCCAAACAAAATTGAGCACACCTCATAAAACCAAAAAAGTAAAAATAGAGCTTTATCAGAGCGATACAGAAGATACAACAAAAAAACTAGCAGCTAAAGAGGACGAGGTTCCTAAGGCTTCCACCTGCCCCTAGCGATGTAAGCACGGCTCTAACTCGCATTCTGAAGAGCTTCCCCATTACCAGGGGAAACCATAAATCGTCCATAATATTTCCAAGGGGGATAGTGTCCCCGGCTTTCTTCTTCCTCCGGGAGGTAAACACTTGTCCTTCTTCTTCAGTAGACCGAAGATATGCTTTAGTGGCAACAGTAACTGATTTAACTGCATGAGGTGAAATAGGAGGAGCTATCCCCTCCCCCTGAAGATATGGGCCTTCCGTAGATGGGTGGAGAACTGGAGGAGAAACCAGGGCCCCCCTCTCATGGAGAGACGTATGGTCTGTAGTCATAGGAACAGAAGGAGCAGAAGGTGATACATAAGTCAAATCTTTGGATTGAATATTAATATCCGCATGAGTGTTTGTCTCTTCCCTGTCTTCGGTCATGTCATGGTGGGGAGTCTGTTCTTCCTCTGTAATAGTGGGTACCTGATGTGGAAGTATAGCTGCTCCAGTAGAAGGAGGCAGAGCGATGGCCTCATCTTGACTATCGATGGGAACTGCCTGATGCTCCTCCACAAGTTGAGCCAACTCAATCTGATCTGCAACAGCAGTGGATATCTTTGAGGGGGAGGGAAGCGGGACATTCGACGCAGAAATATGTGGTCCAGTAGTATTGACACGTGGAGGTTTGAAGTTCAGATGCAATTGGTAACACTGATGGGGGGAGTGTCCAAACATACGACAGTGGGTACAGTAAAAAAGCACTTGTTCTAATTCTGCTAGTTGCCAGAATCCCTGATGTTGTGTGCCAATCCAGAACTCTCTCGGAAAAGGTAGTGTGATGTCTCGTTCTATCAGTATTCTCGCCTCAGAAAGGCGAGTCAGATGCTATGTGGGCGGGTCGGATTGAAGTGGAGTGCCATAGACCTTTGCGAAGGTAAAAAGGAGCTCCTGATCGTAGAGGTGTACCTGCAGATCTGGGAAGCGCAACCAGACGGGGATGATAGGAGGTTCAGTGCGATGGTCAAAATCAACCGTCCATTTCAGCACATTCATCACCCGATTGTCAATGCGAAGTGTTCTTCTAACAAACACCTGGGTGTAATCTCCATCATCCGTCAGTTGGATGGGAACGTGCCGACCATCCAGTCTTCCAATCTTCCAGCTTCCAATCAGTTTCATCTGCTCAAATTCCTTACGGATTAGTTCGAGTTTTGGGTTATCGTAGAGGAATTTGCCAACTAGGAACAAACGGCAGGGTGCAGCGAGGATGAAGATCACTTTCTCAGTAAGAAAGATGATAGGTTTTCCGTCTTTACGGGATGCTTTTTTGAGGAATCCTGTTTCAACTCCTTGGGCGAATGCATCGTGAAATCTTTGCGGGAATAAGTTGGAACGTGCAGGAGCACGGGCGGGCTTGTCGCCAGAGAGGGTGTCGACGTAAGATCGACCCGAAGCCATAGCCGCTGCTGCGCAAGTCGGTGCGCAAAACCCGTTGCTGCGGACCACACGGACTTCGCAGGGAAACCCAGAGGCACCGAACAGCAGAGAGAGATGCAGAGACTTGCTGCAAGATCACACGGACGGGGCGGCTTCGCAGTGAAACTCGCAGGCACAACGAACAAGGATGAGAGAGACGCAGGGAGGCGATCGTTGCAGTCGTCGAAGCCAGACGAGTAGCTCGACAGATGCGACGAAGAAGACGAAGAGGACGCTCAACAGACGAGCTTCACGACGCGAGCAGACGAGCGGCACGATGCGTCTGCCGTTACTCAACAGACCAAGTCAAAGCTGGAGGTGCGATGCCGTAGCAGACGCGTGATGAACTGCAGACGCTATATAAAATAAAAATGATATATAGATTGAGGAATAACATATTTCCCCATGCAAAAATGGTATGAGTTACTCACTTATCTTTCCTTCAAAATTGATACAACTATTTGATAACGACAACATGAATAATTCTTGTTGCCAATTTCTTTTTAGATTCCATTTTTCTTTGCAGTGTATGCAATCTTAATTGATGATGGCTGCATTGGCCTTAATGTGGCAACTACTTTTGATTGGTTCTACTTATGACAATTTTTTTTTTAAATTAGCTTGCCAATCCTAGCTAAAATCATAGTCACTAATTATCGAGATAGTCACGGGAATTGTGGATGAGGTGATCGTGTTAGTAACTCTCATAGTCCTGGCTATTAGAGTCGGCCCTCATTGTAGTTGTACCATTCCTTCTCATGAACGTGTTTGGACGAAATTAGATTACCCATCCACACTCATCGTAAGTTCACTTCTAGTCCAACTTTCTCTACTTTTAGCGTCAAGGCTTTTGGATCTGTAACTCTCTCAAGAAGTTTATGATCAATTGCTTTCACAAATACAAATGTTTGTCTTACTTCTCATACAAACTCTTTTCCTTGGTATATTGCTACTGTCCTTTTTGGCACATATAGTCTTAAATTTTATTTTTCGCATATAGTTCTCCTCTAGGATTTGACAAAAGTTCTATCGACTTTTCGTTTATCTTAAACCTAGACCTTGCTTTATATGTCTTATAGTTTTCTTTCAATCATTTATTCACATGCACTCGAGCTAAGACTCTCAATTGCTCTATAATATTTTATCCTACTTATTTTGTTTTTTAGGATTTTAACGTGAAGATGATTAATGTTGGTGTTGAAAATGATGATATTTATTATCCCGATGTTGTTGATCCCATTGTTATATCTACCATGTTCTCTTATTAGTGGCACCACTATCTTGACATTCAATTCATTAAGTTCGGAGCATCTTTCAAGTCCTTTTGTGCGCTTCCTATGAATTTCAAAAAACATCATGTGTTCTTTCCTTTCTCAGTCTTCTTACAATAAAGCTCCTTTTGAACTGATTGCTTTGAGACCTCCTGAACACCAGCAAGAAAAGATGGAAACCTCCTGAACAACCACTGGAGAAGGATGTGCAAGACTAGGTGTAGATGGCGGTGAAGCTCCGATTTCCACTACAACGCCTTTCCCTCACCACCTATTTCCAAATTTGGGCAATCCATTCCAAATAGGAAAATCCTTTCCAATTCTCAGGTGAACCTGAAATCGATCTTTTAAGAAAACTCTTCTTCTTTCTGAAGGGATGTATAAATAGCCTTGCATCTTTTTCTAGCATCTAGACGCTGTTAATAACCAAATATTTACTAATAAAAGAAGAGAAAGACAATTGTTCCATCTATAAAAGTTAATCATGAAAGTGCCCTCCTATACAATGTCAGTTGAATACTTCTCAATATGATATCCTATGCGACTGATTTGGCAAATTGCAGAATCAATGGGGGATTCCACATGTCAAATATTTTACTCCTGCCCGTATGTCCAACTTATATTCTAAACTGAACACCCATTTTATAACTTTCTTTACATTGTTTTCCTTCTGATAAAATTTTCCCTCCAACGTACGACAGCATTTGTTGTTTTGATTTTTAATATACCTAATGATAAAGTTTTTCCTCCAATATATTAGCTCTGTTACAAATGATACCGGAGTTACCTAAATCATAATAGAAAAATAAATATTATTACTTGAAGCAGCTAAGTGGTCACAATCAACACACTTGAAAGGGAAATTACAAAAATCACTACACAAACTCATGCCAGGGCTCGACCCATGGATGGTGGAGGCCGGCTAGGTGGTTGGAGAGCGAAGTTAAATGATTGAAATGGGGTTGTAGGTGGTTTGGGACAGTCAAAGGAGGGGCCGAAATCGTGTTAGAAACAAAGCGGAGCAGGTGAGGTGGCGAGCGGAGTGGTGAGGTGTGGTAGGAAAAGGCTGAAATAGCCTGGAGACAACAGAAAAACAACAGGTATACTATTTTCTTGATTACGACATCGAAGAGGCGATACATGGGTGTTGCAGGGCAGCAGGGGACAGCTACCCAGGACGGGGACAACGAGCAAGAAGGGCTTGAATGGGAAGAATGCAATGAAAAACAACAAAAGTTGTTGTCCTGGGGTCGGTTGCAGCAGGGAAGGACAAAGTGGAGCGGAGGGGTGCAATGGGGGAAGGATAAATTACCACTTGGAAACCAAATACAATTGAAACACTATTTGTAACCTTAGGATACAACTCTCAAAGGGAAGAAAAGACGTCGACAACTGTCCCGATACAAAACATAGGCGAGATGCAGAAATTGGGGGTCGGCTGAACCGGCTATTCGCTAAACTGGCCAGAGGTGATCCCGATCCAGCCCCCAGCTGGACGGGTCGGTATTCTTAAAAGCAAGAGATACTACGTCTCCTCCCTCTAAGCTTCTGTTTGATGCCTATCTTTCCTTTTCTGGCTGCCACCCAAGGGGGGACCTCCCCTTTCTATTTTACCTATTAGCTATTATATATCTGTTTGCTTTCTTAGGTTTAGCTTTTGATTAATTTCAGGTTTCAAATTTCTGCTAGGATAACCGCTTGCGTATGTTTTCCCCTAAAACCATTATATCCGAGGGATTTGACTGTGTTTTGGCTGTATCTATCTCCTGAGTTGGTTATTATTTTTCTCCTATTCCCTTCCGCATCCTCCCACATCGCTCATTGCTGTTGTACCTCGTTGTAGCCGCTCGCAACGACCGTCGCAACGACCTTCAATTTGCTCTTTTTGTGCAGTTTTCCGCTTATTAGCCACATTCCCCTCTCTTCCAGCATTGTTGCATCCAAAACCACACCTCTCTACTGTCCAACCTTCCCATTGTGTTGCTGCCTCCCAGGACAGCTAGATGACACCTTCTTGCTGTCCCATTGCAATCCAGCCTCACTCCTCATTGTTGTCTGTTAGGACAAGCCTCCACACTTGTCCGTGCATTTCTGCACTTCTCCCTCGCTGGCACCAGCATTCCTTTGCTACCGCCACCCTCGCCGACTATTCTGATTCACCTAGCTGGCCTCAATCACCCTGGGATACACTATAGGGGTGTTTGCTTGTGTCATTTTATTTTTGTTATCATCTATTTCTTATTTGAAAAGTCTTCATTGTAATCCTATTTGAATTCGACAACAATTTTTCTATTTCTATTGTGGTTTCGATTGACTTCGATATCAACTTGTGTTATAAAAATTGTTTTAAGTATAAAAATATTGAAAGTTGAGAAAAATATAAAGTGACCTGTAGGGAGTCTAAGAGAATAATTTATGACACTAACAATTCTGCTTTTAGTAATCTTTATAATATACTAAATACTAAAGAGGGTGAAAAATATATGTATAAATTAGCCAAACAAAGAGAAAGAAAAAATAAAGTTTTAATTCAAATAAAGTATATTAATGATGAAAATCAAAAGTACTTTTTTCAGATGAAGAAATTTAACATAGGTGGGTGAGCTATTTTGATAAACTTTTTGATAATATTTCTTAAAATACAATCAACTTTAGTAATCTTAATATCGTTAATAATAATAAAATGTTATATTTTTTACCGTCAAATTTGTAAAAGGAAGTTGAGGAGGTTTTAAAGAATGCTAAGGGTAGAAAATCAATAGAACATGATATCTCAATTAAAGTGTGAAAATATTTATGAGATTTTAGAATTTCTTGGTCTACCAAATCTTTAATAGTATTTTGAAACTAAAAAAATTCTCGAGGAATGGAGGAAGAGTATTTTGATCCTCATTTTTAAGAATGAAGGGGATGCACAAGAATGTGCAAATTTTTGAGAAGGATAATTGAACACAGTTTAACACGTGATACGAAGATTTCTCATAATCTGTTTGGGTTTATGCCAAGGACATCTACTTTTGAAGCTATACATTTATTGAGAGGTTTGATGGAGAAGTATAGAGAGAGTAAGAAGGATCAATATATGTTTTTTATTGATTTGGAAAAATCTTAAGATAAGGTTCCAAGAGAAGTCTTTTGGAGTGTTTTAGAGAATAAAGAAGTTGATATGACTTATATACAAGTCATTAAACAAATGTATAGTATTTTCCTATTTCGATTGGATTACATCAGGGATCGACTTTAGCCCATATCTTTTTGCTTTAGTTATGGATGCTCGTACTGGATATTTACAGGAAGATGTTCTTTAGTGTATGCTTTTTGCTGATGATTACTTCTTGTGGATATGATTAGAGAAAGAGTTCAAGAAAAAACTTGAATTATGGGTATGTCTACATCGGAGTCTAAAGGTTTTCGTTTGAGTTGTTCTAAAACTAAATACATGAATTGTAATTTTAATGGTAGTAGCTCTAGTGACAGAGTTGTAACTATGGGTGATCAAATCATTAAAATGTATGTACTTTTTAGATATCTCAGTTCTACTGTTCAAATTGATGGTGATATGGAGGGGGATGTTATTAGAAGAATTCAAGTTTGTTGGTTAAAGTGAGGGAATGCATTAGGCCTATTGTGTGATAGATTAGTAACGCTTAGACTTGAAGGAAAATTTTATAATTTGGTGGTGAGACCTGCAAGGTGCAGAATGTCGGCCTTTAAAAGAGAAGCATAAAACAACTTTAATTATTGCTGAGATGAGAATGCTTAGGTGGATGAGTGACTTGACACTTAGAGATATAATGCCAAACGAATCTATCTGTGAAAGAGTTGGTGCATCTTCAAAAGCAGCAAGATTATAAAGAGTAATCTTAGATGGTTTGGTCACATTAAACGTCGACCATTTGATGATCCGGTTGAGAGAGTAGATGTTTTAGATTCGAATTATGTTAAAAAAGATAGAGTTAGACCTAAAAAAACTTGGGCATCTTATATAAAAATGATATTAATTTGTTAGAATTAAATGAAAATATGACACTTAATAGGATACAATGGAGAATAAGGATTCATGTAGCCGACCCTACTTGATGGGATAAAGGCTTGTCGTTGTTGTACACTAATCTAGATGGAATTTTGTCTTTATAACATCCATGTTGGCATATTAGGTAGGACCTAGTGCACTTACATGGATATGATTTAATATAATAATTAGGAGTATTGTCTTTTGTTTTTTCCTTATTTGTCATTTATTAGACTACATATTTCATTTCTCGCTCCACCGTAAGTTATCTTTAGTACTTTTTTTCTGTTCATGCAAAAACTCCTCTGCCTTATTTTACAAGCAATCTTTCGATGAACTTATGAGCCATCTGTGTTACATTTACCTATTTGGAGGGGTGAAGGGCAAAATACTTCTTATCCCATTCACTCTTATATTTCATTTGATCATTTATCCAACATTTTTTGTATCTGTCGGTGTTCTTTTGTGCGTGAAGTGCCCGTAAGAAGCTGTCGGTCGCCGGAATCGGAATCCCGTCGCCCGCTTCGGAAGGATCCTTCAACGAAAAGAAAGGAAGTCAAACTGACCTCATATTTTTCATAGTTTGAATAAAAGAATGCTACACCTCGAGTCGTACGACTTATCCCGAAAGACAAACACAAGACTTAAGGTGAGAGCTCGATCAAATAAACTAAGAAATATATGACGTCAGTTTAGTCTATGAAACCAATTTATTCTGTAGACAAATTCACTTATTTAATATGAAGAATTAAATAGGGTTTATTTTAAGTTGGGTTCGGAAAATGCTTCCTATAAAGCAAGCACTTATAGTTAATTACATCTTAAATGATCGAAATCATCTAAGAATACTCTTGATAAAAATCGGGAAATATTATCTTCGAGGAGGTCGAAAAGGATAGGACTTTCAACGAAATAAGATGTGGAGGTGTCAAAGAGTTGGCTCAAATTTGGAATGCGGAATCCGAAGGAGAGGACTAGGGATGTCGGAGGTCCGAAGCGAGCCTCAATAACTTCACGAGCTATCTTATGGTTTTCTTGACGACGACAAGCTCCATCTATTGAAGACGACCGTCTTTGCCGACTATACTTAGCTTCGAGCTCCTTCTTGTGAAGAAGCTGAGATTTTACAGGTGGCCTCATGGTCGAAGTTCTTCTAAACATCCTATCGCAAATATGTTTAAGTGTTGTACGATTTATAACGGGATATGTATATAAGACGAGAGTAATGATAGAAGCATGCAACAATATATAATGTAACGTCTTAAACGGGATAACGTACGATAGCAGTATGAAAAGTGACGATTAAACGATATAGCGTACGATGCATGCAGTACGAAGAAGGTAACATGCTGCAAATGTAAACAAACTCGTATACCCAGGAGGCCGTTATTTTCTTTTGTCTAGCCAATGAAGTGTGTCACATGAAAGCCAAGCAAGCAGAAAAGGTCGTCGAAAAGCTCGAGAAAGCAAAGTGATCGACTCACAACGAGAAAAGCTCGAGAAAAAAAGTCGCTAAAAAACTCCGAGAAATCCTAAAAAGGACCACGAGTGCTTCTATCAAAAATCAAATGAAAACCGAAGAAAACCGCAAGCACTCGGGTCAGGGCTAGGCTCGAAGCGTGTGAATCTTGCTCGAAGGGTCGTCGAAGGTTACTCGGTCGCACGAGTGTATAAAGCCCGCCACTCGACAGAAGAGGTGTCCAACTAAACCCGACTCGAGAGAGTGTTCACTACCAAGGCCGATAATCAACGAGTGGACAATATAGTTTTGAAATTTATATTTTAGCATGCATATGGATTTCGAACATGCAAAAGAAAGTTTTATCAATTTTTAATTGTGGTGAAAATATAATTTTTTTTTGTTGCGAGATGTAGTATCGTATTTTTATCGGATTTTAAAAAATATAATTGTCCACTAGTCGATCATTTCGTAGAGGTAAAGGATCACTAACAATCCTACAGAAGGTACGGGTGCTCGCTTGCGCTTACGTGGCGAATGATACCGTCATCCTACGGTTCATCGGGGCCCGGAGCGAGTCCCGATGTCGTAGGATGGGATATCGTTCTACTTCTATCACTTGGCGTGTCTTTTGCATCATCGCCATCATCGCCCCAAAACAAAACAAAACCAAAACCGACTCCGAGTGAAGCGGGGAAAACGTGTCAAGCAACGAAAAAGGGGAAAGGAAAATTAACCCACCCCGAACTTGGAGGGGTAGGACGACAGGTGAGTTAATTTAAAATTCCCTAACACATGTAATGACAAGGCGTTTAAAAACGAAATCCGAGTTCCGGAATCGACCCGAGGGTGTCATTTTCTCGCTCAAGCACGATTATATCAAAAGGAAACTTAAAAGCAAAATTGTAGAGAGAAAACGATCAAAGCCTTTTAAAATCAAGTAAAAAGAGAAAAAGGCTCGAGACAAACACTCGGTTACGAACATTTCGAACCCATAAGAAAGTGAATGGACAAGCTTCCCAAGAACATCGATTTAACTCCAATTCATCGAATGAGGCACCTAAGAAGTGGCCCGAGCACAATGCTCGATATCTCCTCTCGAACAAGCAAGGAGCAACTATAGGTTCATCTTTATCGATTCCCGATTCAGCCATAGCGATAAACGAGGCCGCCAACACATTAATTACTAGCATAAGGCTCTCGGCCGGGGCCAAAACAAAGGGTAGTAAAGCCTCCGACTCCAAAATTCACGACTCGACGACAAAAGGTCACCACCATAGTAATCCCCGCATAAGGCTCTCGGCCAAGCCCCTAAATCAAACCCGAGCCAACAACGGGCCAAGAAGGCGAGTTCGATCTCGAACCGAACGGCTCTCAAGAAAGTCGAGCCGAGCCAAGACGAGGCCAAGAGAACCGGACCCAACCTCAAGCCACAACGACGAAGTCCTAAATTAACTCGAGACCGAGACCGATCAAGACGGCCAACCCGAGCCAACACAACGAGGTCCCAAAGAAACAAAACCGAAAAGACAGATTGCAACATATAATCAAAAAATAATTCCATCACAAAGCTAAAGGAAACGCTATATTAAGCATTCGATCAAACCAACGACATCAGCCAAAATTCGGGATACCACACACCACGCTCAAAATGAAAGCGAAAGAGGGCTAAAAGAGCCAACCCGAGCCCATATAAGGCCGAACACGAGCCAACCTCGATTCGAAAACAAGGATACAATAATGCCAGTCGGAAACCGAGCCACATAAGGCCAACATCACGCTAGAATCGAAGCTTAAAACAAAGAGTATAGCAAAACCTCGACCAAGCCCGATATAAGAGTAAATCCAGAATACCAAAGTAGGCTCTCAAATCGAAATAAATCAAGCCAACCAAGCTCCCAAACGAGGCCAAAACAAGCCTCTTAAAGCATCGAAATAAGAGTAGCAAGTATCCGTATGTTAGAATAGCCTTTCAAGTAAGAGTTAAGCCAAGCCAACCGAGCTTCGAGATGAGCTATAATAAAGTTAAAACCACACTATCATGAAGCTAAAACGAACGTTTCTATATACTTAACGATTAAAATGCGAGCCTCAATACATTTATCATGAAAGCGAACATAGGGCTCGTTCGAGTTGAATCAAAACTTCACTTTAACATGCTACTTTTGTAAAGGAAAGCTACGAGGAGCAAGAAATGAACTCCGCATGTATATAGAATTAAATAAATACTTCCATGCCTCATGTCGAGCTAAAGTACACGGGAGCCTATAACATTCATCTCGACATGCAATTAACACATTCCGGGGGATATAAGCCTTCGGCCGAAACCATAAACGAGAAAGAACCGCGCCGATCAACAGGGCTACGGTAGCTCAGGGGCCAAATCGAAGAGGAGAAAGGGGGTCGGGAAGAGTTACCGGAGTGCGTAAAACACACGAGGAGCAACCGCAACGCGGCACAACGACACCTCCCCTCCTCTTCACGAAATTTCGGGCCAAACACAATCCCACCCCGAAATGGGGTTTAAATAGGCGAGAGGAGGGAAGCGAAGTCGAGAGATCGATCCATAGGATCGAACGCAAGTTGAGCGGCGGCAAATTGCCGCGAGAATAGGAGCGAGAGAGATCGGTAAGGGGCGTACGCGAGGGCAAGTTGCTCGCACGGGGATAAGGATAGGATCGCGAGCGGCTCGAGGAGCAAACGGCCGCCAAGGGAGCACGCTCGAGCGCGGGAGGGACGAAGCTTCCATGGAGCTCGCGCGGGAGAGACGAAGCCAACCGGTCGAGCGTGAGGAGAGTTAGGGCAGATTTAGTTTAATTAGGTTTTTTTTTTATTCTTTTAATATATATATTTTTTATTTTAAAAAAAACTTAAATTACGAGTTTTGCCCCCGACGAGCTATCGTCGCAAGCTTAACGTCGATTTTAAGTGAAATCGACGTTCCGGACGCATCGGCGCAGTCCGTTTCGTCGTCCGAGGTCGTCTGGGCAACCTCGTCGACGAGCGCGTCAAAATTGCGTCGAAATTTGGTATCGTCGCAAAATTCTGACGCGAGCGCGATCGAAAGCGAGGTCAACAGTATCGTTGCCTTATCTTTGTGATCTATATCTTTTCCTAAGATATATTAAGATATGCTATCAAATTTTATAGAAACATACTATGGATGTTGAAATTGATACACTTAGCTTTTTTACTTTGGATTGGTTTTTCCTTGTTCGGATCTTCACCGTCAAGTTTCTTCCTATTGGTTTGACTAATTATTAAGTGTAAAAGGTATGTAAATTAGTTGTGTATTTGTGCATAAATATTATGTTATTGTATTCTTTTTATGGTATTTTTTTTAGTGTTGCGAAGAAAATTTACAGGGCCATAAGATGGAATGAAAATACTAAAAGTACGTTAGTAACGTCACGACATCACTGTTGCAGCATGGGGTGCCCGATCCAAAAAGAAATGTCCAGAAACCCTAGAACTAGACTTGGAAAAAGAAGGCCCATCTATTAGGAAAGTTGTAGAAAGAACTCCACAATCTTTTCCTCAACGATTAATAAAATAAAAATTTAATTAACAATTATCTAAATTCTTACAAGTGTTCAAGAAGCTCACTATTACATTTTATTTGAAGAAGCTCTTGAACAAATTTCCAGTTACATGAAATTATGAAAGAATTTTTAAAAAAGAAATGTAGACTCACAAGTTTTTTAAAACCATCATCAACTAAAGAATGCATGGCTATAATTCAAAAGAAATTTCTACAAAGATTAAAAGGGAATGCATTATAAGAGATCAGTTTATGAGAAAAACATTTTGTGATTAAGGAACTTACATAAATTTAATGCCTTTTTAAATATTTGAAAGACTATGTTTAAGATAGGTTCAACCTACTGCTATAACTATTCAATTAGCAGATCAATCAATGACTTATCCTAAATGAATAGTTGAGGATGTTTAAGTTAAGAGATGAGAAATTAATTTTCCCCACTGATTTTATTATTTTGAATGTGGAGGAAGATGTTGAGATCATACTTATTTTAAGAAATCAATTTCTTGCAGCCGGCATAACCAATATTTGTTTACAAAAAGAAGAATTAATTATTAGAGTACAAGATCGAGAATTGATTTTTGAAATTTATAATCCAATTCGATCCCCTATATATCCCCTTGAAGAGTGTTTTTATAGTGAAAATAGAAAGTTGATAGAGATATTAAATGATAAATTAGGGAGTACGGAATTCATTATGTATAAATTGTGATCACAATGATGTAAGAAAGGCTTGAGGGCATAAAAAATATTGGGAGATTGATAAGGGACTATTAAAAAAGTAATTTGATACTGGAGAAGAATCTTAGGCATGCTTTGACTGTGTGAGAATGAAGACATAAAATTAAGCAGTACTTAAGAGACAACTCAAGCATTATCTCGTGGTTTGATTTCATGTTTGTTTTACTTTATGATATATGTGTGTTATTTCTTGCTTTGGTTAGACTAATGACGTAAAAGCAAATGCTTATTAGAAGACAACCAAATATATTTTTTCTTGTTTTATTGTGTGCTGTTAACTTGTATCTCCAAAGCCACCTACCATCCACTTATGTTCAGAAGCAAAGGCTGATTCAAATTACAAAAATAGGTTATTGAGGGGAGAGTCTATTTTATTTATCTGTGTTATTCTTCTACTTAGTCATTATCTTTTATTTCCTTATTGATAGTAAAATTTGAATTTGGAAGGGTGTGTTATTTGTATTTATTTATGTGTGTTAAGTTTATTTATATTGTTGTGCTTATTTATTTATTTTTTGTTTGTATTTATGTTTGTTTATTAACTTATTCCTTAAGTAATTAATTTATTTAAGCATTTATAACTAGAAGATAAAAGTAGCTTAATTAATTCATGGTTATTCACTTATGAGTTACATAGTGATTGTATTGCTTAAAGAAAATAATAAATTAATTACACTGATTACAATTGACTAAACTTATTTTAATTAAATAAGTATTATTAAAATTGTATAAAATAATACTTAAACCGAAGATTGACAAAGTAGTGCTGATTTATGTAAGGAAAGAAGGTTTACAAAATCATTAAAAATATTTATAAAAAATAGTTATCCTATGACGCCGACAACAACAACAAGGCTTTATTCCACTAATTGGGGTCAGTTACATGGATATTGTTTCTCCATTGTATCCTATTGAGTGTTATATAAAAGAGCTAGAAAACAGAAGCTTGATGATAAGTCTATAGTAAAAAAATTGATACATATTATCTATCTTAACTTAAACAATTCAAAATCTCGTTAAAATTTAAGGTATTATATTTAGAAGGTGAAAGTCTTATGTTAAAGTTTTATACTTATTTATTAAATAATTTTAGTCAATGGTGCACCTTAAGTATTTAAGACTCTTGGATTGAAGAATATTTAATTTATGTAATAATTGGGATATTATTAGTCAAAAGAAATTCATGTATTTTAGGAAGTTTCTATAAGCTTTAATTATACACTCATTAGATTATTCATATGATGCTAATTCTTAAATTAATTGTTACTTGTTTCCTCTATGATATGAATTTTAGATAAAAAAAGTTATTTAAGTAATATGTGTTTGAGAGAATTTATTAAGCTAAAAAAGTATGTAAAAATAGTTGTGTATTTGTGCATAAATATCATATTATCGTATATTTTTATTGTATTTTTGTTTAGTGTTGTGCAAAAAATTTATAGAAAAAGTTAGAAAGAAAGCGTCAAAGGTATTGTAGCAATGTATTACAACAAAGTTACTGTAACATGTACTGTAATAGTGTGGGGGTGCTATTGTTACAACGCTAGGGCTCGATTGATACAGTCTCGGGGTGACTGGCCAAAAAAAAAGAGTCCATAAATCCAAGGGCTTGACACTATGGCTCCTCGAATGCAACACCACAACGCTCATTGGAGCGCCTCACCGGCATATTGTAGTGCCCGAGACATACTTTTGATGTGTTTTGATGGTTTTGACACCTTTTCTGCTGAAAATGGATAAAAGGGATTTCCACAGGATGTCTGGGGAGTTATAGTGCATTGTTTTTTATTTCTATGATGTGTTTGTGAGTGAGAGAGTGTAAATGATCAATTGGAAAGGATTTTTGTGAGTGGTCGAGAAGATTTTAAGTTAAAATCATACTTGGTGTTTTCTTTAACACTTTATTTTGTTCAAGTTTAAGGATTTTCATGTATTTTCTGTCTAATTTCATGAACATGGTTTGTAACTATATTCGGACTCCTTTGTATAGTGTTTGGGTGGAATGTTTGGATCTATCTAAAATGTATTTTGAATTGAGTATATGATGTTGTTGGATTTACTTTTTGTGCTTCATGTACATTCAATTTGGCTAATTGATTGTTAAAACTTGTTGTGATCTTTAATTTTCAGAAGTAAATCTAGTGGAATAACTATGTTAACATACTCTTTTCTAGGAGAATAAGAATATTGCTTCGAGTATAGTACAATCAATTGGAAAATATGGAATCCTGAAAGTTTTTGCATGATTTAGGGCACTGAATTGTAATATAAAACCCCAATATTTCTTATGACCTTGGAAGAGGCTAATGAATATATTTGCTTCCGATTGTCAACTACAAAAGGCACACTTAGATTAGATTTAAAAATAAGTATAACACTACATCAATGGAGGTTGTTAAACAAATTCATTGTTGTAGACATAGGATATGCAAACCCAATTTCAAAATTGATTTAATTGAATAAAGTGAGAATGTTGTTAGGATAATACTTTCTTTAATTTCAGAATTAACATAGTTCCCTATGGGATAGATTCTTGGACTCAGAATCCATATACTAGTTGATCTGCACGTGCACTTACATGAATGTGTGCGTGTGTACCACAGATTATGAATCACTATAAATTATGGTAGGCTCCCAAAGGGTTCACCTAACTCTATGAGATTGACTATTTTGATACAATCTTCTCAATTGGACAATTTGACTTTCATCGGAATTACTTTGTTTGTGGCCATCTGTCAAGTTTGGACTATTTTGCAAATGGATCTCAGTAATACCTTTATGTTGACTTCAAATGGCATATTATGTATGTGTGTGTGTTTGCACCAAAGATCTTTAATCACTATAATTTATGATAGGCTTCCTTTCATCCAAGTAAGAGATCAGCTATTTGATACAATCTTCTGAATTGGAAAACTTAACTTTCACTCGAATTACTTTGTTTGTGGCCATCCGTCAAGTTTGGACTATGTTGCAAATGGATGTGAGTAATACCTTTATGGTGACTTCTAAAAGACATATAATGCTTGAATATGTGTGCGTTTGCACCAAGGATCTTTAATCACTATAAACTATGATAGGATTCCAAAGGGTTCACTCTATGAGATCGACTATTTTGATACAATCTTCTCAATTGGACAACTAAACTTTCACTGGAATTATTTTGTTTGTGGCCATCCGTCAAGGTTGTACTATGCTGCAAATGGAGCTGAGTAATACCTTTTTGGTGTCTTGCAATTGGCATATTGTATTGAGTTACAATCATGGTGATCTTCTTCCGGGAGAGAATCTCATATGCCTACCGAAAAAGGAGGCTATCTATGGCCTTAACCCGAGTCCATGAGTCTAGTTTAACAAACTTTGTAAGGTGTTGGTTGAGATTGGTTTTTTAATAATAAATAGCATTATTGATCATTTTGTCCTTGTCAAGCATACTCTTCTATTATTAGTAGCTGTATATGCTGACAAAATCTTACCCGGTGAAAGTGATCATTGTAGTTTTGAGGTAAAGCACCATTTACCTTTGAAATAAATTTGCTTATAGTCTAAAGGGAGTTCTGGTCTTGAAGAAATTGTCCTTCTTGATTTTAAGCTTGTCGATACACTCATAGAGACTCATATCTGTTTGATGATAATGATGATCCATCTGCTATCAATGGTTAGTTGGTAAGTTGCTTTATTTGATAGCTACAAGGCTTGACATTTCATTGATCATTAGAGTGGCGCTGGCACATGCCAATTTGAAAGAGAAGTATTAGAAACTTTATTTTTCAGGTGCTTATTCTTAGTATTCAATGCTAAAACAGAACACTTGAATATTGAAGCATTTTTTTGATGTCGATTATGCTTAAGCTTAATTGAAGACAAGAAGTCAACCACAATATATTGTAACTTTGTTGGGGATAATTTATCACGTATAAAAACAAAAATGGATCATTTTCACCCGTTCCATTGTTGAACTTGAATATATAGCTATGAGTTATTCTGGGTGTGAAATGATAAAGATGGAAGCTCTTTAAAGAATTGATTTTTCCATCGCTCAGCATATACCACTGTTTTGATAATCGTGGCATCATCTATATTACCAACAATTCTATTTTTGTGAAGAATGAATCAAACATTTTGAAGCAGATGTCATTTTGAATGAGATATATTGCTTGTAATAAAAATGTTAGTTTTTATGTTTCCTTCTCAGAATAAGTGGTGGATATCTTTATGAAGGTTTCAGGCAATGTAACATGAACACATAAGCATCTTATAAATTTTTTGAATTTTTTATTAGACGCTTTTCACTATGCATCCTTAATTGAAAAAATAAAAGAAACTGCATAATGGTTTCAAGCATACGGTTTCTATCATTCGTAAATCCACTTCTAGGTCTATTGATAGACCATCAGCTTCGTCTAACTTTGCTATTACTTTCCATTCTTGAACTCTCACTTGTACTTTTTCCCTGGAACACCAAGAAAATTATTTGCTTTAAATGCCGTAAGAGTAGACAAACAAAAGCATAAATCTTATTCTTAGTAGATTCTTAAGTTTATTGAATCTGATGATTTTGAAAAAAAAAAAACTTGGGATAATAAATCATTATTTGATATGGAATTTAATGCTACCACTACTTTCCATTTCGGTGTTGGTAGATAGTTTTTTGTTACCAAGTCCATTTTTGTGGATTCAAAACACAGGCATTTTTCAGGCGTATACTTTTTGTAATGATTAAAGATGAAGGCTCATCATTAATGTTGGGACTGCAATAAATATTATCTGTACTCATGCACACATAAGTATTAACCTAATGCTTAAGCCTCATTTTGAGTCATTTCATGTTATTTAGGTTAAGCATCCTTGAATCCTAAAATACTTCTGGTCTCCCAACAAACACAAAAGTATATTTTAATATCTCCGTAAGCCTTATCATACCAGCCTTAAACCTTATAAACCACCTTAACTCTCAACAAAGCCAATTAAAGATTAAATTAAAGCCCTCATGTTTCCACAAGTCCACCAAATAATTTACTCTCAACCTTATAAGCTTGCCCTACCATCGAAATCCCTCTTTCCTCCTCTTTGGCTAGCCTACCTCGATTACATGGCCCTTCTCATATCATCACAAATTACCATAGTAAAGTTAGTGCCTTCCCTCTCAAAGTCCAGATCCTCTCACCACCACCAATCGTTAGGTCATCAATTATTTACTTGTTTTTGTAATAAGTTGGAGCATAACATTGTCATTGCTGAGTCACAAGCTCCGGATGTGAAAAAGTAGAGGGTTGCGTTAGGTAATCAACAACCAGCATAAAATTTATCGAAAAATTATGACTTGAATTCTTTTGATCTTTGTGTAAATGCTAGGTCGTCTCTTTGAAATTGCACAATGTATGAGCTGAATACAGTGAAAAGTGTGCAAGAGTTGCTACACCGGCGCCCGGGTTTTGGGTCAAATAAGCAAGGGTTCCCACATTACGGACGGATGCAGGTAAAGAAATTAGTTTCATGATGAAACTAATATTATGATAGGATCTTGAAATATAGATATCTCACAGGTAAATTAATGGAATTAGTTGATATTATGATTCATAGAAAGATAAATATCTTATTATTCAAGAAACTAATTGGGTTGGAGAAAAAGGCTAAAGAGATTGGTAACTTATGTTTTAAACTTTGGTATTCAGGTAAGAGTCACACTAGAAATGGTGCAAGTATAATTACAGATAAGACTTTGAAAGATAATGTTGTAAAAATTAATAGAATTGGAGATAGAATTATATCCCTTAATATTATGGTCGATACTAAGAGTTTTAATATTACAAGTGCTTATGCTTCTCAAGTAGGTTTAGATATAGGTTTTAAAGAAAAGTTCTGGAATGACTTACAAGACTTAATACAAATGATACCTCTTGAAATGTGGAAATATATAGGAGATTTGAGAGTTTCTTGGCTTACTAAAATATTTGATATTATTTTAAAAACTAAACATATACTTGAGGAGTGGAGGAAGAATATTTTGATCCCTGTTTTTTGGAATAAAGGGGATGCACAAGAGTGTGCAAATTATAGAGGAATTAATTTGATGCTTCATACTTCAAAATTATTGGAGAGGGTAATTGGACATAGGTTAAGATATATTACAAAGATTTGTCATAATCAATTTGGATTTAAGTTGAGCAGGTCTACTATGAAAGCTATACATTTATTGAGAGGTTTGATGGAGAAGTTCAGAGAATAAAGAGGATCTACATATGATTTTTATTGATTTTAGAAAAAGCTTACGATAAGGTTCCAAGAGATATCCTTTGGAGATTTCTATTTCAAGTCATTAAAGATATGTATATAAGAGCTTTTACTTTTGTTCGAACAGTAGGAGGGTTGCCCAAATATTTTCCTATTTCAGTTGTATTATATCAAGGATCGGCTTTAAGCCCATATCTTTTTTGCTTTAGTTATGGATGCTCTTACTGGACATTTACAGGAGGATGTACCCTGGTGTGTGGTTTTCGCTGATGATATTCTTCTCGTGGATAAGACTAGAGAAAAAAATCTAGGAAAAATTGATTTATGGAGGTCTATATTGGAGTGTAGTACAATTTTAGTAGTAGTAGCTCTAGTTACAGAAACTATGAGTGATCAAATTATTAAAAGGTGTGAATGTTTTAGATATCTCGGGTCTAATGTGCAAAGTGATGGTGATATATATGGTGGATATGTTATTACTTGAATTTAAGTTGGTTGGTTGAAGTGAAGGAATGCTTCGGGCCTATTCTTTGATAGAAAAGTACCGCTTAGACTGAAAGGAAACTTTTATAAGATGGTAGTGAGACCTGCAATGCTCTATGGTGTTGAATGTTGGCCTTTAAAAGAGAAGCATGAAACTAAGTGTTGCTGAGATGAGAATGCTTAGGTGGATGAGTAACCTTACACTGAGACAAAATGTGAAATGAATATATCCGTGATAGAGTTGGTGTAGCTCAAGTGGTGGGCAAAATTAGAGAGAATCGTCTTAGATGGTTTAGTCACATTATATGTCGATCATCTAATGATCCGATTAGGAGAGTAGATGTTTTAGATTCAAAGTTTGAGGTAGACCTAGAAAGAATTGGGCTTGTTGTATAAAAATGATCCTAATTTATTATAATTAAATGAAAATATGACACTCATTAGGATGCAATGGAGAAAAATGATTCATGTAGCCGACCCTACTTAGTGGGATCAAGGTTTCTTGTTGTTGTAATAAGTTGGAGTTAATGGATATCAATGCCCCATCTTCTGAGGGTTCATGAATTTAATTGTTACCTTATATAAAGTAGTTATATTTGATAGATATGATTTAATATTTTCGATATTATGATATTATTCTTATTTATTTCTTTCTTATATGTATCATTCTGTATGGTCATTAATCACCATAACATATTCAATAAATAATACAACCTTTTACAGGCTTATGACTGCAATAAATGGATCATATGAGTATCTTTGATTTTACGACTTGATGTAGGGGTATCAATAAATAACTCAACTTGACAATTAGATTTGAACCCGTCTAAAAAAATTACGTTCTGATTGATCTTGTTAGAATTTGGGCTGATTTATGTTTAATTATTGATTCATGTATTATTTGAGTTGTATTCGTGTAGACCAAAATAACTCAAAACTAACCCAAAATTAACTATTTGGGCTTTAGTTTAGATGCGTTGGGTTGTGTTAATTGGATTTGCCACGCCATATTTGAGTCAATTGAGTTATATTGATCTTAAAAAAAAAATGTATTATCCATGTAATAAATGTGCCATATCGGTTGAATTCTGGTTGATTTGGGTTCATGTCAAATACTTTGACCCATATTATTTATGGGTTGGATTCGGTTTAAGTATATTTGGGGCATATAAACTGTCTTATACTCAAAATAGAATCTTCAACTCTAATTGATGTCCCTGCTCGATGTGTCTCTTTGTGACTATATTGTTGAATATAGGATTGTAAATAAATTAAGCCAAGCTGAATATTTTGTTAGTCATTCTTGTTCTTATTGAGCTCGAAAATATCTTGCACATGACTCAAATCTTACGATATTGTTTGAGCTAGTTTATTAATTTTTTTTATAAACATTGAGTTATAATCAATGTGTAAGTGAACACAAATATTTTTTTAGTGTGTTGTCAAGTTTAATGATAATCCCCTCAACAATATTTCTAATATTTTCTTAATTGCAAAATTAGATTTTTGATATATTCTTTGAGCTATTAGTTCAATATTTTTCTATCAAATGCTAATTAAAATATGAAAACATTTTTTAATCAAAATCTCTATTAGTTGTTTGATATTTTTATCATCAGGTGTTAATAAAATTAAACATTTAATTTATCCGTCTAATTTTTAGCGTGATATTTTCATTATATTTTTTCTTCCAATAATCTATATAACTTTTGAAGTGTATAGCATATAAACATTTGATATAATAACATAGAATTGTGTATAAAATAATCTTTATGCATATACTTTAAGATTGTGTTTTTTAAGCTTCATACATTTCGGGCGTGTTTGTTTTTTCTTTTTTTTATTTTTTCCCTTTTATTTTAATTTAATGCAGGGATTCAAGGTGACTAGGGAGAGTCTGCAGAGACCTGTTCTTAACTGGCAGGTTTTATCAGGTAACAGGCATCCTTATTCGGGGCAGTATATGTCCATGCATCAAAGCCTTGGTGTCCAACTTGCACAGCTGGGCCGTGATGCTTCTGCTGCAGTAAGTACCAAGTACTCGATATGTGCACTTAATTAAATATATGGCAGTTTACTGCTACCTACTTTTGCAGTTGGAGCAATTTTATTCCTAAACTACCATGTCTTTTTCAGGGTGCAGCTCGTAGGATGACCTCACAAAAGAAAAATGTGGAAGTAGAGTCTGTTGCTGCACCTGGAAAGCCTGAGCAGCGAGAGACAGTGAAGAAGTTCTTCCGCTTAGAGGTACTCATATATCTCCCATCACACAGTATGGATTGTCATCAGTGGTATCAATACTTGTGCGTAGTATTGGTTTTGACTTTATTAGACGTCTTGCATCTGTAAGCTCATTTACAAGTGTTCTATATCTTAAATAAATGTCTGCATTTTTTTTTATATTTCGCTTGCATTTGTTTGTTGAGATCCTTACATATATTTTTTTGATACAATGCACAATATGAAATGCTCAATCGTTTTATGCGTCCACCTTAATTCTCTAGTACGCATCACTAACACACACCCTTCAAATTGGAGCATAGATATTTATGATGCTCAACTTATTACAATATAATTGACCCTAGCTCCATTAAGGGCCTTCGCAAAGATATCCCCTAGTTGTTTCTTAGCCTTTACATGGCCGGTAGAAATTAAATTTTGTCGAATCATTTCACAAACGAAATTACAATCTATCTTAATGCACTTAGTTCATTCATGCAAGACGTGATTTGAAGCACTATGTATTGCAACCTGGTTATTACACCACAACTTTGCTGGGCCTGTCATCTTAAAACCCATTTTGGTCATAAATTGGAAGATCCGCATTAATTTACTCGAAGTTTGTGCCATTGCTCAAATTCTGATTTTGCGCTAAATCATGACACTATATTTGAGACCAAATTGCCACTAAAAAACACAATATCTAGTAGTGGGTCTTAGATCAATCTTGGAACTTACCCATTCTACATTAGAGAAACATTTAATAATACTATGTCCATGATTCTGATATAGAATACCTTATCCAGGATCCCCTTTGAGGTAACATAGTACCTGTTTTAAAATTGACCAATGATGGATTTGTGGGGAAGACTTAAAATGACTTATAATGCTAACTGAATAAAAAATATATGGGTGAGTTACTGTAAGGTAGTTTAATTTTCCCACGAACTTCTTATATCAATATGGATTATTGAAAGACTCTTCATCCTTGGTAAGCTGCTAGCTAAGAAGCATCAGAGTGTTGCATAAAATACTCTTAATTTCTTAGCTTATGCTAGCAAATCCAAAATATACTTTGGTTGAGATAGAAATATACTTTTTGCTCTTTTGATACTTCAGTCCTCAAGAAGTACTTCAATATGCTTAGATTTTTAGTGTTGAATTGATTTTGGAGAAATTATTTTGTTGTAAGATTTCCTGCACATTGCTTCCAGTAATAATGATGTCATCAATATAAACCACTAATGAAATGACCCCATAAACAATTTGCTTGTAGAATACAATGCGATCACTTTTATTCTTCTTCATCCCACACTCTTTAACTGCATGGCTGAATTTTCCACATTATTCCCTAAGACTTTGCAATCCATATAATGACTTGCCGAAGATGACATATTTCTTCATACTCTAACCAAAAAATCGAGGAGGGTACCCCATTTATGCTTCTAAAAGGTCACCATACAAAAGACATACATCAAGATAGTACAGGGGTGACACGCTCTAAGTGCGGCGAAGCACTAAGGACTCATCAGTAGTATACGAAATTATGTTTCATATGTCGATGCCACAGAGAACGAGATGAATTGAAATTCAAAAAAGTTCTAGCTAACTAATATTGGTCCTAAGCCTGAATATTGAAGTTTTTCCAAGGTTCAAATAAAATTTCTATCATAATAATTTTAAAAGCAAGGCTATCCTAACAATCCAAAGGAAGTTTTGAAGAAATTCAAATTTTGGGAAGTTTCCTCCTTGAATGGATCTAGTGAAGAATAGAACTGAAATAGTGATTACAATTTAGTGCCAAACAAGGCCGATCCTTTTCCTTATCTTTTTCGGAAGTCAAGGAAATTAGATTGTCAAAAGGTTAGTTCCATATTTCCCTTGATCAGCCCCATTGAATAGCATCTACATATATGTTAACATAAACTCGAAGGTAATATTCCTATTCTAATGAGTTTATGTGGTTATCCTCTTTCATTAAGTATCCTTCCGGATTTCTTAGTTCACGAAGGATGTTAAAACACCTATTGGCGAGGCAGGAAGTAAATTAAGCACAAGGGTTAACTCAACATATAACAACAATTCACATTTGAAACTCTTGTAAAGTTTCATTTCTATCACATCAATATTCCATTGAAGGATGAAACAAAAGTTTTATTCACCCTTCATTATAAAAACACTCACATCAAAGTTTGATTTAAACATAGAAATCATACACCAAATTTTCACAAAAATTCAAAAGAAAATCCAAACTATAAATGTACTTATCTCCTTCTTCACAAAGTAAGATGCATAAATGTATAAGAACAGGGAATACACCCTTTGAACTTCTCCAGTCCCTCTTTCCTTCGCTTTGAAATCTCTTAACAACTCCTCTTTGGCCTTTATCTTTACTCTTCCTAGTTCCAAAATGCAGAAATGTTCCCCCTTTATTCGTATACAATATATTTATACTTCTTCGGCAAAAAAACATATCCCAACTGAAAACACCATAATTTTTTGCAGACTGGTGCCTAGGCGTTGTTCACGGATTCAAGCCCAGGGCATTAGGCGCTAAGCGCCGGTAGTGTGGCTCTTAGGCGCTGGAGACACAACACCTACTTACTGGGCTATCTGGTTTTCTGGGCCAAATCTAGGGTGAATTGGCGCCTAGGCGCCCTTGGGCAGCACCTAGGCGCCCAATCTCTGGCGCCTACTTTCCAGGCTCTTGGTTTTCTGGCTATTTCGTTTGCCTATGTGTTGGACTTGCGCCAGAACAACACTTAACTTCATTTGGCTTTGTTCAAGCTCCTTTCGATCTCCTTCCTTGAATTCTGTAACACAACACTAAAACCTTCCACAAAACATAATATAAACATATACAAATGTAGAATTAAAGTGAAAAATAAACACATTAAATGCACTTGTCAAATGGCCAATTATTCATTGTGGCCTGGTGAATCGGTCGGCTTAGCTGCCAGAGAGAACATATCTAAGTAGTCAAATCCATAGGTTTGAGCGTAACCCTTTAAAACCAATTGAGCTTTGAGACGAACTATAATTCCATCAAAGTGAAATTTAATTGCAAATACCCATTTATAACCAACCTTCCTACTAGAAGATAGTTCAATTAGTTCCCAACTTTCATTTTCAGTTATGCCATTCATTTCATCAATCATGACTGCATGCCACCCAGAATGGGACTGCTGAAAAGATCCTGGTACCTCAAAAGACTCGAGAGAAGAAATAAAAGAGCAAAAAGTAGAAGATAACTGATTCTAGTTAACATACAAGAAAATGAGATAGACACATTGATGTTTATTTCTTCGAAGAGTAATAGGTACTTCAATGTCATTAGGAGGAGGATCTACTGATGAAGATGGTAGCGGTGTCGGACTAAGATCAGGAGGGATAATGTCTTCTTGAGTAAACATTAGTGATAGGTGGTATAGGCTTAGGCATTGGTGGTGGAGGTGGAGGTGGAGTAGGATCTGAACTGACGATGTGATACATTAGCAACTCATGAGAATCTTGTGAGGATTTATGCAATAATGAGTCACCAAAGAATGTTGTTTGTTCATGAATGGTGACATTATTTGAAACCAAGTACACGTATAAGAGGGAAAAAATATCAATATCTTTTTGCAAATAAGAGTATCCTAAAATGACACCTTAATGACTTAAGAGTTCAAACCTGTGGATGAGTATTACGAACAAAATAAATACACCCAAATATATGTGATTCAATGGGAAAAAGAGAGTTGGTTTGAAATAAAACATTGTAGGGTATTTGGTTCTATAAAACAATTTAAAATATTTTATTGATAAATAAACATGAAGTAGAAACTATATCAACCTAGAATTGTTTGGGCACATTAGTTTAAAATAAGAGAACTCTAGTTATATACTTTTTCTTTTAGCTACTCTATTTTATATCATGTATGTCTGAAAATGTGCATACAAATATTCTTTAGTATTGTCACTAACTCAGAATCTTAACCGAAGTACTGAATTGAGTTTTTGTTTCAGCAAAAAAGAATTGTAAATGTGACATTAACACAGTACGAGATTTCATAAGGTAAAACGAAGTCATATGAGAGAAATCATCTACAAAGGTGACAATATTAAAATCCATTAGATAATATAGAACACTGTCCTCAAGTATCATAATAAATCAACGTAAAATTATGACCGACTCTTTTATTATCTTTAAAAACATAAGATAAACATTGGTGTTTAGTAAATTAACATGATTCATAATCTAAAGATGATATTTGTTGAGACTAAGACTATAAAGTTTTTTAGCATATGTAGTTTGGATGCCCTAATCGGTAATGGATCTCAAACATGTATAAGGTGTTGTAACATGCTATTGGTTGAGGTAGTTTGTTCTCCAAATTTTATAACCCCATGACTCTCATCCTTTACCAATAATTTTCTTCTTCATAAGATCCTAAAAAAAATAATCATCGGAGAAGAATAAGATACAACAATTAAAAGCACCGGTAATTTTGCTAACGCAGAACAAATTAAAAGAGAATTGAGGTAAACTAAGCACATAATTTAGAAGCAACGTGGATGTAACAGTAATAATGCCAAAACCAAAAATATCAGAGGTAGATCCATCTACTAAGGTGACAAAAGAAAGAATTTTATGAAGGTGGAAACGTTTTGGGTTACATGTCATGTTATCTGTAGCATCGAAATTAATAACACATTGTGTGGAAGAGGAAATATGACAAATATTATCGTTACGTGACTCAGCAAGGGCAGTGATAAAGGGAGATTTCTCGGATGCTTCTTGAAATTGAATGAATTTGATATATTCATTTGCAAAAATAGAGTGTGATTCTAAGAAGCCTCATTAATAGTGACCATGTTAGCTGACGTGATTTAGAATTATTCTAATTCTTTTTGAGCAACTTCCGATACTTTTTCTTTGTATAACCAATTTTATGTTAGTAGCAAACTACCTTCGAGCATTGATTTTCAGAATTTAGAGTTCCACTATAATCACCCTGAGACTGAGGTTTACCGATGTCTGTATTTTTCTAACTAGCAAGAGCACTAGGTTGTTGCATAGATGAAGCCTAAGAACTCAGAATAGTACGCAATACTCTAGTAGAGGCTTCCCATAGAGTAGTAACTCCAGATTCAGGATAGGATTTGTGATTTGACACCTTATACTACGAGTTGAGACTAACTAGAAAACTTATAATAGTCATTTGTTCTCTTTGAGCCTGTTGTATCCAGATATCAGTACTTAAGGGAAATAGTCCATTCAATTCTTCATAAAAATGGTTAAAGTTTATGTGATAAGTGTTAAGTGATCGATCCCGATTAGTTGAATATAACGACTTACATACATCAAGGATTTGAGAAATATTTTCTCTCCTATAAAACCCAAATTTTAATTGGCCCATCGCATCTTTTTTTAAAATAAAGCCTGTAGGGAATTTTATTCCATAAAAGAAAAAAAATGATTACAACAAAAGGCAAGAGGAACCTACTACACACCCCCAACAACTCACACAAAGAAAACCTAAGGTTTCTCTCCCTAAAAAAAAGACAAAACAACTCACCTCACCAAAGAACACAAGAAAAACCAAAAAACAAATGCAAAGTTTACAATAAGTCCAACTGAACAAGCTGATAAAGGTCCTTAGGGAATTGTTTAGAAATACAACGAAATTAAGAAGACTACCTACTTTTGCAACACAATGAGCAACTTTATTGCCATCTCTATTAGTATGGGTCCAGTTAATGCATAGATTCTTTGACTGCTCTGCAATCCTTTTCATCTGAATGTTGATGCTCCAATGATGAACTTTCAAGTCCTTGCAATAATTCCAAATTAATAAAGAAATAGTTTCTAAGATAATGTAATTACAACCATACTTCCTAGCAATTAAAAGCCTAAAAACCACATCATTAGCTTCAGCAACTAAAGGAGAAACTAGAAATGCAGCAAAACTACACCAACAGATGGCCTATGCTAAAAAATCCCTGCACACTCCTCCAACGCCTGCTTTATTAGATTTCTAGCTGCCATCAACATTAATTTTAATAAAAGGGGCAGTTGGTTTCAACCAAGAAATAACATAAGTTGAATTAACAGTAGGAATATCCAAAATATTCAAATTAAGGAAGAGTTCTTTAGCTCTATCATTAATTCTGCTCTTATAACCATTAAAAGTAAAACTATTAACCAAGTAACTGACAATCATACCAAATGTTTTATTGACTTTTGGTACATCATTCTTAAATTTAGTATTAGTGCAAGTATACCAAATGAACCAAAGAATAACCGAAGGTATGTTGGAGAAAAAGGCATGACCAAGAGTTATCCAATTCTTAAAGATGTCATCCAACTCGTTATAGTTACCCTCAATCCAGCTTTTCTTAAAGAAGACAAATATTTTGCTCCAAATCTTCTCAACAAACCTGCAACTATTAAACAAATGATTAATAGATTCTTCCTCTTCTCTACAAAGTAAACAACAAGAAGGTATCTTAAGCCCTTTCAATTTTAAGATATCATTTATAGGAAGGATTTTATGAAAAATTCTCAATATGAAAAAAAAAGATAGAGAGAAGGTTTCACCTAAGGGTTCCAAATCCATTTGAGATCTATACCCTGAAAAGTTTGAAAAGAGTTGGCAAAGGATTTAGCAATTGTATCCCCAATTTTACCTTTAGTTTTAGTAATATCATTACTCCCATTACTGAGGGTAATTTTAGAAACAAAGTTAGTATCATCAATCATAAGAATTTGCCTCAATTCTCCATAATTCCAAGTATTGTTCATCCAAAAATCTTTAACTTCAATCTTTACAATTGTTCATCCACAAGAGCACCATTTCCCGGCCAATATCATAACAAAAGGAAACAGTCCCACTTCCAATTGTCTCTCCTTGAAAACACAAATTTCAATTGTCTCATCGCATCTTTAATCATACCAAAAGGAAACATTCCCACTTCCAATTGCCTCTCAAAAAACACAACTTTCAATTGTTCCATCGCATCTTTAACACAATCATAATGTGTAATATGATCGGATTGATCAGGTTCGATAAAATTTTATTTTTGTATTAAAAGCTAGGCATTAAATCTCATCCACTCGGAAGAATTTGGATCAGTCTCGGCTAGGGGATTATCAATGAGGTAACTCTCTTCTCATGTAGATTCTTACAACTTTATTCCAATAAAAATAATTGACGTCATTTATTTTTTTCATTAGTAATTTTAGTCATGTATGAAACTGAACTTGTCATAAGATATCTTTATTCATCGGCCATGATTATCACCAAATATTCAAGGAGATTTAAACAATTAATCCATATGATGTTATGTTCCTGTTGTCTGATTCAGGCAAACCAATAAGTCGGAATCGCTTACGGATGGACTCCTCAAAGCGACGACATGGATGAGACGTACAACGAAGATGCATTTGAAGTTGGAGCGATAGTTGATCTCAATATTTCAAGGGACAGAAGCACAACTCCTCCCCTTACGACGGTCAAAGCACTGTCCCTCGGCCTAGTGAGGATGAAGGGAAGCCAAGAGTTCTCCAACTGGTGAGAGGAGCCGAAGCCCATAGGCTAATAGACAGAGTCCGAGCAAACGAAGCCGAAAACAAAGACAATGTAGATGAAGATGAAGGAGATGAATTGCTTCAAGACTAGAAGACAAAGCAGAAGATGAAATCGAAGCAGACGAATATGAAGAAGATGATGCAAATTGAGCCAAAGCTAAATGAATCGCTTTATGATGACGACGAACCGGTACAAAAATGAAACAAAGTAGAAAAATCACTTTCGGATGAAGACGAAGCTGATGACGAAGAGCAAACCATTAGCGACACGTTTTGTGCGTCTCTGATACCATGTGAATTACACTCTTTTACTTCTTGATTGAGAACATATGTTTCATATTCATATACACTTCTATCTCTCTGGATTAGGAATATCTCTATTATTGAAAAGATCCTGTAGTTGGGTCTTCTCTAATTAGATTACTTAATATTACGCTTCCTAATATACAAACTTCCTAACATACATGCTTCACTTTCTATAACAAAAGCCTAGAAAAGGGAAGATTAGGGAAGGAAATTTCGGAGGTCCTCAAGATGGTCCAGTAATTCAACACTTCAAAAGACTCACCATATGTGCATTGGTGGATTTTGTTGGCCAAGGTAGAACACCTATTATTTGCTCTCTGAGTTCTTGCGGCGACCATATAAGGTGACGAAACATTTGAAAATCTGAAATAGAAGCTGTCAGCTCTATTCCTGTCGAATAGAGGATTCATCCTGCTATTCATTGGGCATCTATGGTAGTTGCTAAGTCTATAAAGCCTTTCTCCGTGAAGGAGGCCAACTAGTAGATTTCATATAATATCATGTAATTCAGCTTCTAGAGAACTTGTTTTCTAATCCTATTTACTCCGAGGAAGAGAATAGAAAAGAGGCTGCCTTCCAACACTTTGACTTGGCCCTCTCCAATAGTTGAGTTTGCCCATCTCCTCTTCCTAATCCATAAATTTGGACATTAGTTTGATTTGGCAGTCTTATTGAGACACACTGGGTTTTAAGAAATAAAGAGCTGATGAGTAATGCAAAACTAGGGAGCTTTTTATTAATCATGAAATCTAAATAAAGAAATGTTCAAAACCTATTTTGTGCATTATTAAATAGGCAATTACAATATTTTACAAATAAACCCCTAGACTTCTTCGTTATTCCCTTTTTACCATCAGACTCTAAATTCGGTCCAATTCGCAACACTCCCCCTCAATATGGGTAAAAGATATCCACTATTATCATCTCACCTAACCTAGACAAATCTAATAACTAAGTCCTTTAGTGAGGTAGTCTGCCATTTACTCTCCTGTGGTTACATGACTTAGCTCCAGTAGCCCATTATTTAGCTTTTCCTTGATGAAGAATCTATCAATGTCATCACGTTTGGTTCTACAATGTTGAACCAGGTTGTTGGCAATGTTGATTGCTGACTTATTGTCGCACTACAACTTCATTTGGGTTCCTTTGTCCACTTTGAGCTCGTCCAACAAGGCTTTCAAACACATCTCAACTACTTGAAAGCTCTTGGCCCTATACTCTACCTCTACTGCTGACATCGCTACCAAGGACGGTTTGTTGCTCTTCCAAGTGACCAAGTTGCCCCCTACGAACATGCAATATTCCGAAGTGGATCTTTTGTCACTTGCACAACTCCCCCAGTCAACGTCACAAAATCTCTCAATGTCTGCATGCCCATTCTTCCTGAAGATCAAATCCTTCTCTGGTGCACTCTTCAGGTACCTCAAAATTCGATACATTGCACCATATGGCCCTTTCTTGGATCATGTATGTAGCGGCTCAGCACAAACTACAAAAGATATGTCATCTCTGGTACCTCTCACGATCAACCGGTTCTACTGCCTCAGTACTTAGCTTGACCTTTTTGGTCAATTGGAGAGACTGCAGATTTGCACCCTAGTATGTTTATTTTTGTAAGATCTAGTGCATATTTTCTATGGGACAAGATCATTTCCTCAGGTCCACGAGTCACTTTAATCCCAAGAAATTATCTGAGTTGTCCAGGATCTTTCACCTCAAATTTCTTATCCAATCTTACCTTTAGTTGAACAATCTTTGTCTCATCATCATCTGTGACAGTAATGTCATTAACATATACCGCAAGTATAGTGGTGCGACCTTCATGTTGTCGAAAGAATATCGTATGGTTTGCATTGATTTGTCGATATCTCATGTTAACGATAGCCTTTCTAAAATTGTCAAATCAGGCTTGATGAGATTGCTTTGAGCCATATAGTGACTTTCTGAGCCTGCACACCTCGCCCACTATTTGGATTGTTTCAAATTCTGATGATATCTCCATATATATCTCCTATTGTATGTCACCACGAATAAATGTATTTTTCACATCAAGTTGGTGTAATCTCCACCTACCATTAACTGTCAAAGAAACTAGTGTCCTCATTGTACTTATCTTTGTTACTAGTGCAAATGTTTCATTATAGTTAATGTCATATGTCTGATTGCATCCTTTCGCTACTAGTTGTGTTTTGTACCTCTCCACTTTCTCTTCTGGTGTTTGCTTCACCGTGAAGATTCATTTGCACCCAACTGTCTTTTTTCCTGCTGGTAGTGGCACTATCTCTTATGTTCAATTTTTATTGAGAGTCATATGCTCTTCATGCATAGCCGGTTTTCACTTTGGTCCTCCTTAGCAACATGCCAACACTTTGGTATAAAGATATTATTCAAAGATTCAATGGATGCACCATGTAAATATGATTTGTTGGAATAGAAAACAAAGTTCACAATGTCATGTTCCCACCCAAAACAATTAGAAGGATGTCCTGCATTGTTGCGAGAAGTTCTTAAAGTTCGTGTGTGTGTGTGTGTGTGTGTGTGGGGTTAAGCGAAAGAGGAAAATTCATATTACTTGGTAGTTTTGAGTTGGAGGTGGATGGTGTATGTGTCTCAGGTGTCAAGAAAGATGGAAACAAAGCACTAGCTAGCACAAGTGCCACTGCAGGTACCGATCTCTCATTTTACTTCCTTCTTCATGTATACATTCTTAGCTCACTTTAAGCCTGAATCTCACCACCTCTGAGTTCACTCTCCCTATCTTTCAGTTTCTCGACCGATTTATCCCACATCACAGGACAAAGCATTGCTCCCACGTATACCACTCTCGCGCTGTTGCTACTCACCCCCTTGCCTCATATCTCAAGGATCTGATGAGTCACTGAAGGGTGATATCACCTTCTAGGTGTAGTACAGTTCAAATTCTCTAAATGATACATCCATGCTCACAAACAGTCTCTTCTCTATTAGCTCCAGCAGACATACTTTTTTTGGGTACCAGAATAACCTATAAACACATATTTCACAGCTCTGGGATCCAACATCTCTTCTGAGATCTATTATCCTTCACGTAACATATACATCCAAACATCTTTAATAGGAGAATCCTGCTATTATCTCCTTTCAACATCCGACAAGCCTTCCAATCAAACACTTTCGAGGGCATCCTATTAATCGTATGAGCAACTGTCAAAATTGTTTTTTGCCCTTGTAAGTGCTTTGGGACATTCTTTGTGATCATCACACCTCAGACTACCTCTAGAAGGTGTTTATTATTCCGCTCTGCTGCTTCTTTTTGTGCTTGTATGTATAGACATCTGGTTAGATGTATATCTCTTGGGATGACAAGTTTTTCTCAAATGCTTTGTTCGTATACTCTGTTCCATTATCAGGCCTTAATATTTTTACTACTACACCATATTGAGTCTGAATTACTTTGTGAAAGTCTTTAAAGCAAGCAAACACATGACCCTTATTTTTCATCAAATATAACCAAATAACACGAGAATGACTATCAATAAAGGTTACAAAATATTGATAACTATTCATAGAACCTATAGAATAAGGTCTCCAAATATTAGAATGTATCAAGTCAAAAGTATCAGAACTCTCATTCTTAGAATTGATATAAATGCTCCTGATAACCTTACCAAACTCATAAGCATCACAAACCAACTTTTGTTTATGTCTCTTCATATAATGAAGGATATAACTGACTCCATAAACTAAAACAAGAGTATCCCATGTGTCTGTGATGTAGCAGCAACACATTCTGCACACTTTTCTCATATTCTCATACTTTAGCACTCTCTATCATGGATGTCAAACCTGAGTCCATCCTCTCTTGGTCCAAGTATGAGAGTCCACTATGCCACGTTCCAGTCTCAAGTGTCCAGCCCATCCCTTTCTCTTAGAAGATCGCCTTAGGAATATTATAAGAAACAAAACATTTTATTTAGAGAATAATGTCACGAAAGAGCATGTAAAATATTGAAAAAAAATTATAAATTGGTACCTCTAATTGCATTCTTACCAACTATAGGATGTGTTGTATCATCAGCGGTCTGGTTGCTCTCTACTAGGGGATTATAGGACGAAAAGCCTCTAGCAATAGATGCCATATGTCGAGATGCACTGGAATCTACTATCCATTCTGATGATCCAGTGGTCAAAATAAAGAAAAGAGCATTGTATCACAAGTACCTTTATTAGAATGAGCATACGTAGCAATGTTATTCTTTGATGTCGACTAGTTGGAAGCATCCCCGGTCCCATCTTCCACTGCTTTTTGCTTCCTCTTTAATAACTTTAGACACTCATGATCCTCATTGGTCAAAACTATACATGTCTCTCTGTCGGCGTTGTTTGGGTGCAGCAGTGCTCAGTAGAAGTTCGTCTGGCCGCCGGAATCGAAATCCCGTCGCCCGCTTCGAAGGATGCTTCAACATAAGAAGAAATATGAAGTCAAACCGACCTCATATTTTTCATAGTTTAAATGAAAGAAGCATATACTCTCAAGTCATGCATTTATCCCGAGAGACAAACACAAGACTTGAGATGAGGCTCGATCAAATAAACTAAGAATTATATGACGTCCGTTTGGTCATGAAACTATTTTATTTGCCGACAAGCTTCCCTATTTAATATAAGAATTAAATAGTGCTTATTTTAAATTGGGTTCGAAAATGCTTCCTATAAGGGCAAAGCCTTATAGTTAATTACATCTTAAACGACCGAAATCACTTAAGAAAACTCTCGATAAAAATCGGGAAATATTATCTTCAAGGAGTGCCAAAAGGATAGGACTTTTCAACGAAATAAGATAGAGAGTGCGGTAAAAGAATTGGCTCAAGTTTGGAACATTTCTATCATAGAATCCATAGGGAGAGAGACTAGGGGATGTCAGAGGTCCGAAAGCGAGCCTCGATAACTTCCCGAGCTATCCTATGGTTTGATTGATGAAGACATGCTCCGCTGCTGAAGACGACCGTGCTGCCAACTATGCTAGCTCCGAGCTCCTTGCCGTGAAGAGGTTGAGTTTTCTAAGATGACAAGTTAAAATGTTCAATCAGGTGGCCCTATGGTCGAGTTCTTCTAAACATCCTATGCTAGTATGTTTAAATGTTGTACGACGTGTATAGCAAGTACATAAGCACGTGAAAAACAAGAAAACATGCAGTAGAAGACAACGTGCTTAAGAAGAACGAATGAGCAGTACGCAGAAAGTAACACGTCGTAAACGTAAACAAACACGTATACCCAGGAGATCCGTTATTTTCTTAAATGCAATGAGTCGGAGTGTGTTTTGCTGGCGAAAATCAAGTAGAAAACAGAAATATCATCCGGAAAGCTTGAGAAAAGACGATGAACGACTCACAACGGAAAGCTCGAGAAAATAAATAACAAAAGTCATCAAAACTCCGGGAAAATCCTAAGAAAAGGACCACGAGTGCTCTATCAAAATCAAATGAAAATCCGAAGAAAGCCGCAAGCACTCGGGTCGGGCTAGCTCGAACCGCAGTAGATCGCTCGAAGCGGTCGTCGAAGTGCTACTTCGATCACCCGAGCGTATAGAGCCCGCCACTCAACTGAAGGGTGTCCTACTAAACCTAACTCAGGAATGGTGCTCCTCAACCCGGAACTGGTAATCAACAAGTGGACAACTAAATTTTATAATATGATTTTAAAATTTATATTTTAGCATGCACGTGATTTCAGTGCATACAAAAGAGAAGTTATCAATATTTGTTTGTAGAAATGAAATAAGTATCCATTCATATTGATTTTGAAAATCGGGATCGTCCACGAGTCGATCATTTCGTCGGGTGTAGGGTCACTAAGCAATCCTAAGAAGGTACGGGTGCCTGCTCGCCTTATAATGCAGTGAACGATACCATCATCCTATGGTTTCCGGGTCCCGGAGCGGGTCCCGATGTCGTAGGATGGGATATCATTCTACTCTATCACCGGCGCGCCTTTAAGCATCATCGTCGTCATCGCCCCAAAAACAAAACAAAACCAAACTCCGAGTGGAGCGGGAAGACGTGTCAAGCAACAAGGAGGGAAAAGAAAACTAACCCACCCTCGAATTTGCAAGGGTTAGTTCGACAGGTGAGTTAATCTAAGACTCCCCTAAGACATGTAAAACATTGAAAGTACAATCCAAGCTCCTTGAATCGACCCCTAGGGTGTCCCTTTCTCGCTTGGGTGCAATTATATTAAAAGAGTGTTTAGAAACGAGATCCAAGAAAATCGTTCAAAGTCTTTAAAATCAAACAAAAAGGACCGGCCTAGGGAGAACTGGCTGCCAACCCTTCCAAACCTGTGCTAAAGCTAAACCTCGTCAAACTTTAAAAATATCAATAACCTTTGTAATCTCTCCTCACAAACCAGCTAGAGAAGACCCTCATATCACCATAATAAGCTCCATAGGCAAGGGTGGCTAAAAGTAAGATCACCACCACATCAACCACTCCGCCAAGGCCCTCGGCTAGGGCTACAAGCAGTGAGAGGGACTCACGACCAAGCTAGAACAAAGGGGAAGCCAAAGGTAAAGCCCTCCCTAAATTCCAAATCATCATAATGAGGCTCACGGCCAATCCCCAATGAGAGGACCAGCCCCATAAAATCAGTTCAATTCCAAGCTCATAATAAAGTATATAAAGGTATTTGTCAAATAACCATGAAGTTTTAAACTTTCACAAAGCCATATCTGAGCCAACTCATGACACAAACCCGAGTCCTCATCTAGCCAAATATTAGCCCAGCTTCACATTGAATCATCCCCCAACACAAGGCTAAAGCAAAAAGCACCAAATTTCCAATCCGAGCCTAAATAAGATCAAACCCGAGCCATTATGAAGCATTCAAACGAGCCAAATGAATCAGCCCAACTCCAAATCACAATATTTCCAACACAAAATTAAACCCGAGCCATAGTGAGTGTGGGAATCAGTATAAAATCAAGTCACAGCATTCCCCACTCAAAGCCGAAGCAAAAGGGAGCTAAAAGAGCCGAACCCGAGCCCATATAGGGTCGAACCCGAGCCATGACTGGGCTGGAATGAGGCCAGCTTCAAATTAAAACAGGGGAAACAACAAGACTAATAGGAAACCGAGCCACACAAGACCAAAATCCAAATCCCAAATCGAGCTCGAAACAAAAAAACAAATATAGCAAGGCTCAACAAAACCCGATATAAGAATTAATCCAGAACACCAAAATAGGCTCTTGAATAGGAAGTAAATCAAACCCACCAAGCTCCCAAAGAAAGCCAAAATAAATCTCTCCAAGCATTGAAATAAGAGCAGCAAGTATACATTGAAATAGCCTCTCAGGTAAGGGCTAAGCTAAGCCAACGAGCTTTCAAATAAGTTATGAAAGAGTTAAAACCACAACTAGCATGAGGCTAAAATAAACATTTCCATATGCTCAACACATTAAGATATAAAGCCTCTATACATTTATCATGAAAGTTAAGATAGGGTTCCTTCGAATTGAATCAAAACTTCACCTTAATATGCAACTTTTGTAAAGGAGAGCTACAAGGAGCAAGAAATGAGCTCCACGTGTATGTAAAAGTTAAGTAAATGCTTCCATGCTTCATGTCAAGCTAAAATGAGCAAAGAACATCTCAATACCTATCACAACATGCTTGCAAGCAAGAATAAACATAGAAATATCTCAAATCTTCATAACGTGCTTTCATAAAGGACTGGACTTCCATATATTCATGACATAAAGCCACCACATGCTTTACATGAGAACAAGCATGAAGTTACTCAAGTTTAAACTAAACTTCTCCCTAGCATGCTCTTTTGATAAAGAAAGCACTAAAAGGGGCAAGAAATGAATCTCATGTGCTCATGAGAGAACCCAAAATGAGCTCCCCTACTATTCTTTAACAAACAAGAATGAATAAAAAGCTCCAAGCTACACATCTCAATACTTTTGCAAGAAGGGCTAGCATGCACCTAAAGCTTCATTTTCAACATCTTATACTTGCCTTGAACATAAAATAAAGAGAGAGATATTAGCATGCCATCAAAACCCAAACTTTCTATATGCTTACAGTCCTATCTTTCGCATGTTCCAAGTAATAATACATCCACAAATCAATGTGTTAACATGCCATTATATAGAGGAAGCAAGAAAGCATCGTTTAAGCAACCTAACAAAACATTCCATGGCATATAAGCTCTCAGCTGAAGCAGTAAACAGGGAAGAACCGCACTAACAACAAAGTTGCGGGTGCCTGGGGCCAAACCGAAGAGGAGAAAGGGGTAGGGAGAGTTACCAGGTCGTGTAGAATACACAGGAAGCAAGACAAAAGCTCAAGGAACAATCCAACACACCTCCCCTTCTTCACAAGAAATTCGGGCCAACCCTAAAACATCCCAGAATTGGGTTTTTATAGGCGAAAAGGGAAGAGGAGTGCCGCTCTATATCTGTGGAGTCGAGTAGGCTCGGGTAAGGTACGAGAGAATGGGGAAGAATGCCGCAAGGAGGCTCGGGCCACTTGCGCACGCGCCGCAGGGATAACCCTCGTGCAAGAAATGCCGCAGGGATGCTGCAGGATGAGAATGGGGGTGATCGCGAGAGGCTCGAGAGATAAACGGCTGCAAAGGGAGAACAATCGAGCGCGGGAGAGGGATCGAGCGAAGCTTCCAGGGAGCTCACGCGGGAGAGACGAAGTTAACCGAGCGGGGTAAGTGGGTTTTAGATCTTAGGTTTAATTTAATACATATTTATTATTATTTTATTATAAATTAAACCCTAAATCACAATTTTAGTCCCCGACAGGCCGTCGTCGCAAACTTAACGTCAATTTTAAGTGAAATCGACGTTCCGGATGCATCGGCGCAGTCCGCTTTGTCGTCCGAGGTCGTTTGGGCAACCTCGTCGACAGTCGCGTCAAAATTGCGTCGAAATTTGGTATCGTCGCAAAATTTTAACACGAGCACGATTAAAAGCGAGGTCAACACTCTCCCTCATTTGCTACCATCAAATTTGCACGGTAGCCCCCATTTCCATCTTTTTGACCACCAAGGCCACGACCACGACCTCATCCTGTCCACATCAATATATCTCTCTCTCTTTTGGTGGCTTAAGACAGGACTTGCTAGATGTCCAACTTCACCACAGTTGCAACACAAGCAAGTCTTTCGCTGGACACCTATTGTACCTAAGCTGATTGCGCACTCGAAATTCCACTTGGCTCGGAGTTAGCTTCATGCGACTCTCCTCTCGTATCATCACAGCAATGACCTCATCCAGTGAAGGGATGGTCGACTGAGCTGGGAGGATATATCCCCTTTGATCAAAGGCCGAGTTCGGATGGGCTAGAAAGTGCACAGTCCTCATATGTGTAAATATCTCCCATTTCTTATACTTTGGATCATTGTAGCTCTACATTGATGAGAAGTGATCAAGGTCTACTCACAGTCGCTCCAGCTTTATGGAGTACTCCTGAATTGATCCATTACTTTTGCCTCTATTTGATGCTGAATTTGGAACACCCTCATGTGGTTCTCAGCTCCAATATAGATCTTCTTCAACTTCGCTCAAATGTTGCTCACCTTTCAAATGTCATATACTGATGAGACAATTGATGGAACCATCAAATTAAATAGCTAGGTTTAAAGCAAGGCATGTGTGGTCCTCCACTCATGCCTCTCATGCACTATCTCTGTCTTTTGACGTCCGCAATTACAAAAAATCCAAGTCTAGATCACAGGAGAGTTTGATCCTTCACGTCCGTACAATCTGATCGCCTCATGGCCTACCTGATAAGCTCTAATAGTTGACTGTATCGTGAGTTTTTCCTGCCGCAATTCTGTGCCTGCCTTCCCATTTAGATCTACTCGCGTCTGTATTGCTAAGTTTCACACCCGGCAATGTCCCAATTAGCTCTTATCAACGAAGTCATTTCTTCTTGGGAAATTATCAGAGAAACCTTCCAGCTATGTGAACTGAACTAGATACTTGGTAACTTGGCCCAGTTTCTGATACAACAGTCTCTGATGTGTTGTATGGAAGTGTATGTTAGAGAGGTAGCAAATGGAGTAACCCAAAACTGTTAAGTGAAGCAAATGATAATCCACAGCTTGCATGAACTTCTCATCGGTGCACTTTATGCAGGCATTGATCAATTTTTATACTTGGATTTCTTTTCTTTAATATAGTAATTTGTCTATAAATTAAATATATTATACTTATCATACGTTTTTGTGTTATTTTCTAGTTTCTTGAAAAATTATTGGAATCTAATAGATATAAATTTTAAGGTTTCGCCTCTCCTTTGGCAAGCATTGAAGGATTTCTTTGTCTTCTACAGTCATTATATTTTATTGCTTCACCATTAACTTATATACTGATTTGGAAGCCAATCTTCATTGGAAGCATGTTGTTGATTATGAAAATTGTAAATTTAATAAGGAATGTCAAACCAAGGTATTGAAAGAAATGTGATAAAAATCGTAATTGGTCAAAATCCAAAAAGTTATGCCATGAATTGGGACAGATGCTTAAAAGTTAGATATTATAAAAAATATGTCATCAGTACATTTCTTAATTTATCAAATTTTACTTTATTTATCAACCATCAACTATATCTTGATTTTTTTTCACCACCTTCTGGTTTCACATCTAACATGTCACTAACACAATTTTTATCCAATCATACTAAAGTTATTCTTGGATATGTCGTCGGTGATAAAATTGTCATCTAGTGATGAATTTTTAGCTGCTTATTTCGGCTTGCATTGTGATTCCTCAGAATTCATATATTGAAATTGGCGGGTATTCCTTCGGTGGCCGTTTTATGAATTCAAGGCATGCATTGAAAATAAACAATGCATTAAAAAAATTTCTTCTGGATTGCATGAATTAATTTTTTTTTTATCTTTTGGAATTTTAATCCTTGATAATTGTGTGACATGAAAAATTTGGGTGAGTCTAGGCTACTTGAAACTTTTCAATGTAACGGTTTGAGTTGCATAACATCTTACATTGCATCAGAAATCCTACATTCTTATAGTTTCGACATCGCTTAACCTGCCCTCAAAATCAAATCACTTGTACAGATTTTGAGAGTTGATGACAAATCCCACTGTATAAATATTTTGTTTTATAAAATATTATTCAAATATGGTTGGTCTTCTTAAAGCTTTGCTATCCCAAATGTTTATCACCAGCTCTCTCAATTACTTCATATCAGTATACTTTACAAAACAATCGCAGATGTCTAAGTTTAGACATAATTGTTTTGAATTTGAAGAGTTTTGTTAATTGCCTTTTGTTGTGTTTAAAGTTTTTGCAGAAAGAGCAGGATGATTCAAATGAAGAGCTAGATTTCAGGGCTGTGGAAAATGGCTTTGTAAGTACATCAACATGTATATATATATATATATATATATTCTGTAAGCATACATATTACTTTTACTATATAAGTCGAAGATGTCGAGTTCTATCATATATTTGTATCTTGTACTTTTCTCCCAAGCCCTTCTCACATTGGTTCTCTACAGATAGCGGTTACACCAGTACACATGAATGTGCATGTTGAGCCAGAAATCCAGGCTTTCACTTCGGACTGGCTTGCGTCAGCGCTTACAGAACGTGAATCAGCTTCCTCAGTGAGTACAGACTGATACAACAATTTCTAGACCTGGTTTTTTTCTCCCATAACCAAAGTTTGCTAAAATCAAATTTAATTTCTTCCACATTTGTTTTGTTCTATATCGGCTGATCATCGAGAACCCAAACCCAATCCGCTCGATTTTATTTGTTGAAGCATTTGGTGTGATCTGTGATCAGTAATTTGCATCTTTTATAATATTGATTGTTTTCTAAACCTAAAATTTGATTGAGTAGGTCGGAGGAAAAAGTGAGCTTTCATGCATGTTTCATTGTATTGAACCTAACAAAATATGGTGTTTTGACCCTTTTTTTTTTTTTTGTTTTTGAAAAGTTACCATTTTCTTCCCAACATTTCAGTGTTTTGAGGAAATGCATGATTGATGTCAGCTTGTCAATTAGTAGTTTCTTTGAATAAAGTGAATGCTTGGAAATATAAAAAGTTGATTTTTTTATTAGATGTAGTCATCATCTTAAGTTCATTACGCTTATCCAAACTCATCTGGGTTAAGCTTCCAAGGGAGTCCACAATACAATAATATTATGGTTCCCTCCCTATATGTATATATAGAGTTTCTAAATATATCGCTTTAGCCGGACAAGGCTTAAAAAATTATATAATTTTGGCAAATTCTCTAAGGTCCTTGTGCCAACGGCAAAAGTGTAATGATTTTTAAGAGTTTAGCTTAAACGCTTATTTATTTTAAAGCTAGCGATTGCATCTCTGGAGAATATTTCCAATGCAATTATTGGATTTTACACATTTTCATTGCATGTAGAATAGCTAGAATTGTACACAAGTTCATAATATGGGATATTGCAATTAATATGAATTTTTTGTTAATAGTAATATTATTTGTAAATAATTTTTAACTCGAGATTTAAAGCTCTGTTTGGAAAACCGGACTGAACAGGCCGATTTGAATTGGCTAGTGGTCTGGTTTAGGTTGGCTTAAAAACTAGCCCTGCATCGAACTTGATTGAATTGGTTTGATCCGGCGACAAAAACCGGCCGGTTTGAACCCCTAAATTGGAAATTGGATTTTTTTTAATATTTATACCACCAATTTTATTTAATTTAAATATCTAACACTTAAACTATTTTTTATATTTATACCACTCAAATCACTCATATTACATCAAAATTATTACTTTTATAATGAAATTCAATCTATATACTTGCTACTCAATTTAGTTTATTTAAATATCCAACACCTAAACTCTAATTATTATATATTTATACCACCAAAATCATTCGTACTATAGAAAATATCACTATTTTTATGAAGTGAAATACAAGTTTTCATGCATAGATAAAATAACATGTTAAAATTGAATCTTAGGTGTTAGATATTTAAATTTATAGGTATCGAGTGTTATGTAAATTTTATCTATTATCATTTTAAAATATATTTATGATTTATTAGGTAATTGAATGCCGGCTCAATTCCAGTTCAAATCTTGAACTTCGAACATCTTCTACTACTGTTTTAATACCTGGTCTGATTTGCAAATCCTTGGTTAAAAATAAGGCTGCTAGAAATTTTATTTATTTTATCAAACTGTGTTTTACTTTATTTTATTTTTAGCTTCCATGAAGCTCCCAAGTGGAGCAAAGCAAAGCTTATTATTACTTCTAGGCTAGGTGGGATCATTTCTTTTCTATTTTAATAACATGTTTGTTTATATATATATATATATATATATATATATATATATATATATATATATATATTTGTATGTATGTATATATATATATATATATGTGTGTATATGTATATATATAATTCACGTTTTACCACCAAAATCTTTTATATCATATAAAGAATATCACTATTTCAATATTTTAAAATGAAATACGCAAAGATAAGTTGATATAAATATATAAAAATTAAAGTTTAAGTGTTAGATCGCTAAATACAAAAGTATTGACTTGTAAGCATGTAAATCTTCTTACAAAATAATCTTAAAAAAAATCAAATTAAGCACAAAAATTAGTCATTGCCAAGTTAGTGAGTCTCAATCTTTCTTAGAAGCTTACTCTAAAGATAAAATCAAAGCCATACCAAGTCTTAGCTCGTGTTTCAGAAGCCATTTTGTTTAGCAGACAACATGAAGAAAAAAATTAAATTCAGTTATGTTCACTATCAAAATGCACACACACACACACACACACACACACACACACACACACACACACACACACACACACACACACACACACACACACACACACACACAAATATATATATATATATATATATATATATATATATATATATATATATATATATATATTAATGGTGGGAAAGTAATTACTTTTAAAAACAGAAAATAAAAACACAAATAATCTAAATTAGTATATTTAACTATATATATATATAATTCCAACATTGCTCTAAAATTTGTGAAATGAATCAAAGGAAAGTTCAAATACTCTCTTAAATTTATTCATATTAAACAATTACAGAAATTTTACATAAATCTAAATTTTGATTAAATAAATATTGAAAGAAAATATAGGTTAATACAACACAATCATGAAAAACTTCTTATGAGAAGTTTCCCCATACAATATCAGGATTTTTTTTTTTTTTCAAGTCAAATAGTCATCCACCCTACATAGTACAACCTACATTCAATCAAAATTGTATGCAATATACCCAAAAAATTGATTAATTTATACAATAATAATGGATATCATGCTTAGATTTGTTATCCATTTGTTTATCACTTGTTACTAATTTTTCCATCAAAAAACGAGCAAATAGCACATATCAGTTTCTCAGAAGCCAAATTAACAAGCTAAAGAAGTTAACAAAACAAATAAAATAAACACACAATAACAAAGATCTCAAAGATGAAGCTAAGTGGTTAAGTTGAGAAAAGAAACAGATCCAACAAAAGAGTTGTGAGAGTACTAATATCATCCACATTTGAAGGAAATATCATATAAAATCCTATTTGGATCTTTGCCGCATCTTTCGACGTTTTCTCTTCAGCCTCCTCATGCGCTTCTTCTTCCACTGCAAGAAGCTCTTGAATTAGGAAAAAGATAGCATAGAAATCAACACCACAAATTCAAAGAGGAAAATTTAAAAACATACCACACACCTCTTATGTATTTACATGTCTAACACCCAACGTATTACCATGAAGGATCCAATATTGTAAACACATCACCTAAAATAACAAGTAGATATACCAACAAGACGGAACTATATTCCCATTCACTTCTTCATTAAGCTTTTACATAGCTTATTTTTGTTAGCATATTTCCCAAATTTGAATTATATAGCTCATGTTGCATCTTCATTGAGCATTTGAACAGAATAACGTTGGTTTTCAAATGAAGACAGGTTGAGATATGTATTTGTGATGAATGTCAGCAGTGTTCGGAAACTTTAATAAAAGGATTTAAATAACATTTTGTGTCTCTGACACTTTAAAAGCACAGATCCATAAAACTTTGTAATATTTATAGCATTTAGAACAAATTGAGTTTAATTTTCCACATCTAAGGCAGAAGTTTTATGCGTCATTGTTTACACTATCCCATCCCTTCCACTCTTAGAATCGAAAGGTTCTACTTCAAAATGCTTAAGAACTTTTTTGACCGAATAACATGGCCCTCACCCACCAGAAGATCCTTTTGAAGCAGCCTTTCAAGAATTTTTGAGAAATTCTGATGATATTTAACAAAAAATGCAAAATAACTTTATATTATTTTTGTATTTTTTTCATGGTAGTGAAATCATATTATTGAGATGTAATCCAAGACCTCGCCGACAGATCAATTCACAAATGATACCCAAAGGTTGACCGAAGATTTATTGGCTAAATCGAAAGAGAAAAAGATTATATTAGAAGAACACGAGAAGGAAAGCATCTACCATCAAGAACCTCCTCCCAAGGCTGTGATTGAGAGTGCATTTCTGATGGAGGTGATTGGACCAAAATAGAGAGAAGGGATTATGCAAGAGGATAGAGGAGCACAAAGAAGAGGAGAGAAACAGGGAGATATGGCTACGATCTGAGAGAGTTTCACTCTCGATACATGGAGGGAAATAACAGAGGAAGAGGAAGTTGGGTTGGAGTTGAAGATGTTGATCTTCAAGGGGAAAGACGCACATGGGTGGGTGTATCGGGCGGAGCGATACTTCGTGGTTAATGGGTTAGATAGGGAGGAGAAACTCATGGCAATAGGGTTATGTTTGGAAGGAAAAGATCTAGCCCGATTTCAGTAGAGGGAGTCTAGATGCCTGATCCATTCGTCGGAGGAATTCAATGATTGTTTGTTTGAACGTTTCCAAGCAATTTGGGAATGAGACCTACACGAATAGTTTTATGTCTTGACTAGGGAGGGGACTATCATGGAATACACGGAAATTTTTGAACTATTTTTGGGACAACCGGGGGAATTTTTGAAGCAGGATTCGAGGGAAATTTCATTAAGGGCCTAAAGCCTAACATACAAACATCACTCCGACTATTAAGACTACGGGGATTGAGTGACGAAGCTAACTCAGATGGTGGAGGACAAGAATTAGAGGAAGAAAGCCAATAGAAACAACACAGATGGAACATTGTACCGAACTGCTATAACCACGACGATACTAAAAGCTCAAACAATGGAAGTCTAGAGGGAGGCTGCACGGTACACAAATAATGGACCAAGACTGAGAGCAACACTCAATTGTCTTACAGAGATAAAAATTCGAGAGAAGTGAGCCAAGGGGTTAATGTTTTCGGTGTAATGAGAAGTTTACCCCAGGACATCGCTATAAGGATCGAAAATTACAAGTTTTATAGTGCATGACGAGGAGGCAGAGAATGACGAAATAGAGACAGTTGTAAGAGGAACACTCACTTTTTCCCAAATTGAGGAAAACGTGTCTTTCGGGGAGGGGGGGAGTATTGTTATGTTCGCACCTAGCCTAAGAGCAAATTTGTCTTATGTATGTCTAAGAGCCATTTAGTCTTTTATTTTTATTAATATTGTTGGGTATAAATAGGCTTGTTATGTATAGGGTTAGGTTTATACAAGAAATTGGATTGTCAATCTTAGGTTTAGGATTTGGGAGATATTTATTACCTCTCGAATTATAGGAATGGGAGAGATCACCTACCTCTCGAATTGCAGGTGTTCATCTTTGTATTATGGTTGAGTTGTTTGAATTATTGAAGAAATATTGTGTTTACCTTAATTTTTGTGGAAATGCGTGTCGATTATGACGTCGGATCGTATCAAAACCTTGGTGAGATAATTCAAACTTTGTTAAACTTTAATTTTGCAATGAAAATTATGTTGTGTTCAACCGCAATAAGTACGATTTAAACTTCTCTCTTCCTTGAATTGGATTATGCAATTAGTGAAGTTTTTGTTATTGTTGCCACGTAATTTATTTATAAGTTGATAGTTAACTTTTTACTTGTAATTTACTCATAAACTGATAAGTTACGATGTTAAAATGAATTGTGAATTACTGAGAAGGCTAGTGGAACAATTAGATTAACCTACATCACTCTAAATGAATAAGAATATTGCTCTTAGGATGGTGCTATCGTGTAGAAAAATTTACAAATACTAAAATTTTCGCATGATTAGGAGACTGACAGTAATATAAAACCCCAATTTTCTTATGACAACCATAAAAGGCTAAGGAAAATTGTTATTCATGATTGTTAACATTATTAGAGCCATTGAGATAAACCTGTTCTGCATATGACTAATTCAAGGAAGGTTTTCTATCACTTATTTCAAATTCAAAACTAAATATAGGTTTTACCTTTTGTAAAAATTACTATCATAAATTTTAAAATTACCAAATTTCATACCTTTTTATTGGTTTACATTAGGGATCGGCTTTAAGCCCATATATATTTGCTTAGTTAGGGATGGTCTTACTGGACATTTACAAAAGGATGTACCTTGGTGTATGCTTTTTGTTGGTGATATTCTCCTTGTGGATAAGACGAGAGAAAAAGCCTAGGAAAAACTTGAATTATGGAGGTCTACATTGGAGTCTAAAGACATTCGTTTGAGTATAACTAAAACTGAGAACATGGAATGTAATTTTAGTAATAATAGCTCTAGTATAGAAGTGTAACTTTGGGTGATCAAATTATTAATAGGTGTGAACGTTTTAGATATCTCGGGTCTATTGTTCAAAAAGATGGTGATATAGATGAGGGTGTTAATAGTAGAATTTAAGTTGGTTGGTTGAAGTGGAGGAACGCTTCGGGCTTATTGTGTGATAGAAAAGTACCGCTTAGACTAAAAGAAAAATTTTATAAGATGGTGGTGAGACCTGCAATGCTCTATGGTGCTGAATGTTGGCCTTTAAAAGAGCAGCATAATACTAAGTTAAGTGTTGCGACATGAGAATGATTAGGTGGACGAGTGGCTTTACACTTAGAGACAAAATGTGAAATAAATATATTTGTGATAAGGTTGGTGTAGCTCCAGTGATGAAAAAAATTAAAAAGTCGTCTTAGATGATTTGGTCACATTAAACGCCAATCATCTGATGATCCGATTAGGAGTGTAGATGTTTTAGATTCGACTTATTTAAGAAAGGCAGAGGTAGACCTAGAAAGATTTGGGCTTATTGTATAAAACATGATCTTAATTTATTAGAATTAAATAAAAATATGACACTAAATAGGATGCAATGGAGAAAAAGGATTCATGTAGCTGACCCCACTTAGTGGGATTAAGGATTTGTTGTTGTTGTACCAAATTTTAAACCTTAAGGCTATAGTCAAAACCAATAAACAAGAACATATCCATACCTTGGGGTTTACTCGTTCCACGTGAGATTGATACATAGATTTAGTTTTGTATACTATTTGGTTGGCACGTATACTTGCGTTTATTGCCAATACTTCATAATATTTCAGTCGTATCACTTGACTACTACTTAGCTCCTACCAATCAATATGACTTTCATAATGATTAAGCAATGAACTGATGAAGATCTTATTAGCCCTTATGAGTCATTGAAAGATATTAGAATGTTCTTAATTATTATTTTATTTATCGTATGCTTCAATTATTGAGACTATTTTAACATTTTTATGGCTTTATGCTTAAAAAAAACCCCTTCATGGTCAATTGTAATCAAATTTAGACTAACAGAGCCATATTTAGTTGAGGCGGCTCCACTTGAGGTAACAAGCTAACAATGAGTTTCTAAGTTTGCTCATTTTAAAAAAGAAAATAAAATTTACTTAATATATCTTTGAGTTTAAGAGTTTAAACATAAAATTCTCAAAAAAAATAAAAAAAACTATATTTTACCTCCTTTTATAAATTGATTTTTTATTATTTATCCTCTAATTTTTCATTTTCATCATTTTATTGTGAAAAGTGCTTGAAGCAGAACTATTTTTCTTCTGCAAAATAAATAACCCAGCTTGTGAGGCGAATCAAATAAGTCGGATCGAGCTTCGGCTCAAATTCTATCAATTAATTAAGCTCAAGGTCAAATCGGGCGTGGTTCGAGCTTAAATTCACTAGTTGACACCTCCATTTTAGGGATTCCATCAGATGTAGATTGTCTTAGGCCCGAGGATAAAATTTTTGGATAAATAATTAAAAAATTATATTTACCTTCTTTTATCAATTGATTTTTTATTATTTATCCTCTAATTTTTCATGTTTAACATTTTATTGTGACAAGTGCTGAAGTAGAATCATTGTTTCTTCTTCAAAATAAATAACCCAGCTTGCGATGCGAATCAAATAAGTAGAATCAAGCTTCAGCTTAAATTCTACCAATTAATTAAGCTCAAGGTCAAATTGATGGTGGCTCGAGCATAAATTCACTAGTTGACACCCTCATTTTAAGAATTCTATCAAATGTAGATGGTCGTAGCCTAAGGGTTTAGGTTTCCTAACGTGCACAAATGATGCAATGAATAAAACAATACAAATCTAATTTGGGAATTCATAATTCCAAAGTCAAAATAAGACAAGTGGCCATCTTTTGATATAAATAAAAAAATATGATAAATATTTTTTTGGATCACAATACTACCTTGAAGATCACAATGCTTCCCACAAGATCAGTGGCACTGGATTTTTTCGGATCAAACATTTACAAAAAAATCAGAATATCTATTGTAGGAACAATTTAATCCTCAAATATAATAAAAAATATAAAATCATCTAGTCTAGTATTGGAAACGAATTCACAATATGGAATAGGATAGAATCCAAAGCATTTTTAGTTCATTAATGAAATAAAATCAAACCAAATACAATGACGGTTGAAATTAAGTAAAAGCATCCTTAAATTTCTAATTTACAGATATTTATCTCAATGCACTACATTAACTTAAATGTTATGCTTTCATGCAATCAATTTCTAATGGTCTGTTGTAAGAAACATTTCCATATTTATATTTACCAATATCTTGTCTGCTGATTTAACGGCACAAATTTCCCATTCAAATCAATAGTTAACTTACAATTGTCATAACTAACTATTATGATGATGTAAGACCAATAATAAAAATAATAAAATAATAAAACACTTATGGACCTTAAGAGATACTAATAAAAACCTATAACTTTAAAAATTGAAAATGCATTACTAAAAATTGAAAGCAAACAAGCCATCAATAGTTAACTTAAAATTGTCATAACTAACTATTATGATGATGCAAGACCAATAATAAAAATAATAAAATAATAAAACACTTATGGACTTTAAGAGATATTAATAAAAACCTATAACTTTAAAAATTGAAAATGCAATACTAAAAATTGAAAGCAAACAAGCCGTAAAAAATTGCTATATTGCTGCATGATAAAATTTAAGTCAGATGCTCAAGGATAAATGCTGATAAATTATGAACTTCAAAAATTTACCAGAAAGAAGAATTTTGAATTTCATAAGTTGGGCATGTTTCAATAACAAATTGCCTAAAACATTGACGCAACTTAGCTTTTTCCACAAGATTAGTTTAATATATGAATATATTGAAAATTTAAGAACTAAAACATAAAATCAACCTTAATCTAATCATCCATCATAAGATTAATATCCTTGCATTATCAGATTAGTAGATTAATTCACTAAATACAATAGTTGTCATTAGATGTTCAGATTGCATAAACGATTTCACATTGAATTTTAAAATCTTGGTTAATTTAAGTTCAAACTCACGAAAATGATTTATTGTAGATGTAAATTTAGATTCTTAAAACTTCATATGTTAATATATACTGCAATTACAAATCATCTTTTGAATCTAATACACCCTTCGAAGAAATATTAAGGAGATGACATTGATCTTTCATTAGGAAAATTAATCACATTTACAATAATCATAATAAATGATTATTTTATATAAAGCTTCCAGTAGTATTTTTTTTAGTAATTTATAGCTTAATTAATCCTAATCTCTAGGTTAAGGGCCTTATTGAAGGAGATATACAAGAATCTAGAAACATAATATTTTCGCTATTGAAAAACAAATTTTTCTCAATAATATTTCATACCCCTGTCACTCTATAATCAATTCTACATTTTTGTTATAACATATATTTATAAACTTTAAGATAACTTTATGATGGTTCTTATAATGTAACTCGCCATCTTATCTCACAGTAAATATGACTCAACTATAGCGCCCCAATTTGTTTCTCTTAGAAACCTATCTCATAATCAGTTTCCTTTCCATTTTTCTAATTTTCCTAGACATGATTAATATTCTCAATTCAACAAGGCCATAGTTATTTATCAATGATTTTTTATTGTTCAACACTTAAATCCATGCAACAAGATAGGTATAATTTTAATTTTCTAAAATTTATCAATCTCCATGATATTTTACTCCGAGACATTCTCTATTATATCCTGGATATAGAAGTTTTGCAAATCTTCGACGAAATATACCCAAGATAATTAACCAATCAAACATGTGTAACTATATGATCTATTAATATTTAATATTGGATAATAAATAATAATATCACACACTAAAACATCATAGCATGCATGTACTCTAAATCCTAGCAATCCTAAGCTCTTTAACTTCTACACATTCTCTCCATCATTTTAGTTTTTTTACTGCTTTTAATAATGCTTTCATCATGAAAAACATGTCATCGGTAAAAGACATTCGCAAAGGCATCTAATTTAAATTACCATTGTAAGCATCTGCCCATGACTAAACAAAAAAAAAAAAAAAAAAAAAATACAATTCCTTGATAGAACTTAAATGTGATTGACATCTCTATGGTCACCCAATATCAGTTAATGTTGCATGCGCATATTGATACCTTCAACCTACATTTGACACATCCTTTTTGCATATTGCACACTAAATTAATCATATAAAGATCTTTCTTTGCTCCTTGTATACTTCAATAATTCCCTTAGCAAAGTTGTCATATTCATAATACATCTTCTTGACATATAATTAAATTGATTCTATAATACCAACATAATTTTTCTATGGTTATTTTGAGTACTACGTTCCACAACTTCATTGCATGACTCACCATCCTATAATTAAAACCCTGAATATTTATTATTGCATAATATTAAATGCTATTTCTCTAATTATTTAACATTCTTTTAGCTTTTGCATGTCAACTTAAAATTTACGCAATGTTTAAAAAAACAAAATTTGGGTATTGAGTAATTATTCATTTGTGAAGTGAGACACAAGTCTCGAGACATTTTGAGGCATAAGGCTCAATGTTTGAAAATTGCATGAGCGAAAATAAATGGATAAAAATAATATATATACATATACATATATATATATATATATATATATATATATATATATATATATATATATATATATATATATATATATATATATATGTATGTATATATATTTAAGAGAACAAACTAATTTATTAAGAAATCAAATGTTTACATCTGATATAAGATAGGTTCATATTATCCCCCCTTACAAATAAATTCAAATCAAAGAAAGGCAAATTGTTAATCAAAGTCACCCAAGATAACGTTCCTTTTCTTGCTAGCCAATCCGCACACCTATTGCCTTCCCTTGGAATAAAGCTCCACAGAATCCTCAATTTCAAAGCCAGCAACCAAATAGTTTTAACCAGATAGAGAAGAAACCAAGGTGAAACATGAATTCCATTAATAATATCCAATAGTTCTTGAGAATCTGTTTCCACATGAATATAATTCCATCCGATTTTAGAAGCAATATGTAAAGCCCAAACAATCGACTGAGCTTCGGCATGTAACACATTCACCGCTTCAATGGGAGAAGAAAAATACAAAGCACAAGTACCTTCATGATTTCGAAAAATACCACCCATATCAATAGCTCTATTATTAAAGATACCATCCGTATTGACTTTAATCCAAGGATAAACCGATTTCCTCCAAAACACCTTTTGAACCAATAAAGAATAATCCTTATTCCGAATATTCATATAAGACCAATCCTTATTATTAGCATTATAATTCATGAAGTTAATAATCTTGCTAATATAGGACAAACAATTCTTACTGATTTGAGATGGCATTACCTCCATTTCATCAAACCGAATTTTATTCCTTGCCATCCATATAAACCAAGTGATAATACAAGGAATTATTTCAGATTTGATATCCTTCCAACTTCTCCAGCAATCAATAAAACAAGACCAAGTAAGATTAATATTTAATCGGAGATGAGCAATAATCGTAGTCCAAACTTCTCGAGCACCTTTACAAGTAAAGAACAAATGCGAGAAAGACTACTCCTCACTGTTACATAAGCTACACCGTGAAGGACCACTAATTCCTTTCAATTTTAAAATATTATCCAATGGAAGAATTTGATGCATACATTTCCAAAAGAAAAATGACATTGATGGAGTTAAATATTTAACCCATATAGAACTCCCCCATTCAGTAGTCGGACATTGAAAAAAATTCTTATAAGCATACTTCGTGAAGGAACAATAAGAAGGATTTTTGGGGACGACATAATCAGCCCTATTACTCTCAATCGGCATATGAATGATTTATTGAGTCTTCCTAATACCAACTAAATTAGTAAGCAAATCGTCGTTCCACTGATTGTCATTAATCCAGCAACTTTTAATCGGTAACACCTTTCTGTTCAAATTACCATCTGAAATTTTGCCATCAAAAAGCCAATTATCAAACCAAAAATCTACCTCTCCTTTACCAACATCCCATATGAAACAATCTTCAGCTTCATTACGAATATCTAATAAAGCCTTCCAAGTCCTCGAATCTCCGAACTTCTTCTGAATCAGCATATGATGCGAAAACTTGCAATATTTTATCTTCATAAATTCAGCCCAAATAGTATTTTGAGCTCTAAATTTCAACCATAGTTTACAAAAGAAAATCTTATGTAAATGATTGAATGATTTAAAACCCAATCCACCAGCCGAGATTGGTATACATAACTTCTCCTATTTCATCCGATGAATATGATTATTTTTACCTTCCCAAAGAAATCTATTAAGCATTCTTTCAAGAGTAATTTGCGTTGACTTCTTCATTTTCAACATTTGCAACATATACATTGGAAAAGAAGATAAAACGCTTCGAATAAGAGTAATCCTTCCACCCGTTGAGAGAAACACATTAGTCCAACAAGAAATCTGTTTTGAGACTTTAGCAATAATGTCGTCAAATTGAGTTTGCGGCTTCCTTCCTTTGATTAATCGAATACCCAAATACTTAACAGGTAGACTAGCAGCTTTGAATAAAATAAAGTCTTTAATCCAATTCCGATTAGCAGGCTTTACTTTATTACTAAAAATAATTTAACATTTTCTGTTATTAAAAGAAAGCCCTGAAACCTCCTGAAAATTGTTCAACAAATGAACAAATTTTTTTACCGCAATCTTAAACGCATTTGTGAATACAATCACATCATCAGCATACAATAGATGTTCAATGTTGAAATTTGCTCGATTAGCAAACCAAAGATAATCATGAGAATTATATGCATTGTTGAGAAGCTTCGAGAGATAATCCATAGCTAGAATAAAAATTGTTGGAGAAAGAGGATCACCTTGTTTTATTCCATGAGAAGCTTTAAAAAATCCGGCAAAAGACCCATTAATAAGAATAGTAGAGTAATTTGAATTTAACCAACAATTAATCAAATCACAGAAATTATCATTGAACCCCTTAGCCTTGAGAACCGACATAATAAATTGCCAATTGATTGTATCATAAGCTTTGGATAGATCTAATTTAAACATTACATTACCACCTCTAAAAGATCTATCCAAATCTAACACATGTTCTTGTGTTAAAAGAACAATATCAATTATGTTCCTTCCCTTTACAAATCTCGATTGGTTAGGAGAAATAATATTAGGTAAAAGCTTTTGAATTCTGAAAACAATCATCTTACTGATAATCTTAGAAATCACCGAAGTAACAGCAATAGGCCGGAATTTATCCCAACTACTTTTAGTCTCTTCTTTAGGTATAAGAGTAATTGAAGATAAAGCAAAATACTTAGGCATTTCCTTACCTTCAAAAAAACTTTGTACCACAGCTGTCACCTCATTCTTAAGAATTGACCAAGTTTTAATATAGAATGTAGATGTGTAGCCATCCGCTCCAGCAACTTTCTCGCCATCAATAGAATTTAATGCTTTCCAAATTTCTTCCTCCGTAGGAATAAAAGTAAATCCTTATTAACAAGATATTGAGCATCTTCAACAAATAAAGAATCATCAAACTTCTCAATACTCAAAACTTGATTTTCATTCATAAAATTTTGAAAATATTGGACGGCATTAAGAGAGATCTGTTCGATATCAGTGATCCAGCAACTATTGGCATCTTTAATTTTAAAAACAGAATTTGCATTTCTTCTACGCTTGATACAAGCGTGAAAGAATCTAGTATTACGATCCCCCTCTATGAATTTAGACATTGCAGCCTTTTGTTTAAAAAATATCTCCTCCCTCCTGATGGCTAAAGAAAGAGAAGTATTACACTCAATTAAATCCTGTGCAGAAATAAAACCCAACGATTCATCTATTTCAGCATAACGAACCGCCTCTTCAGCCTCTTTAACCTTCAAAGATAAATTTCCAAAACAATTCCAATTCCAGAGCTTTAACTGTTTTGCCAAATCTTTTTGAGCCAACCAAAGTCTATGCCAAGGATCGAGATGAAAATTTGGAGACCACACCAATTTCACAAAAGCCAAAAAATCCTCATGTTCCGTCCAAACATTAAAAAATCTAAATCTGCTAACAGGTTTACCACGTGCAATAGAAACAGATAACACTAACGGTCTGTGATCCGAACAATTATAAGAAAGATGAGTAACTTGAGAATATTGATAATTATCCATCCACCTGAGATCAGCAAGAAAACGATCCAATCGTTCATGTAAATTTCCTCTTTTCCAAGTATCCAAAGGACCTTGGAAAGGAAGCTCCACCAAACTCGAAGAAGAAATGTTATCAGCAAAAACATTCATTTTAACAGTATCACTAGGACGCCCACCCCATTTTTCATTTGGAAAGGCAATACTATTAAAATCTCCACCAATCAACCAAGGTCAATTGATAGTGCTATGAAGAGTTTTAATATTAAACCATAATTCCTCTTTAGCTGCATCAGCCATAGTTTCTAAGAAATCCCAACAAAGATTAACATGAATAAACTGGCTATGATTAACAAGGATATCATATTTAACATCCTTTCTACAAAAAAACCAAATCTTCCCATTGATATTTGAGATAATATCAATATGAGCAAAAGTTCTTTTGACAGCCGAAGAAAGAGCCGAAGTCAGAGGCTCCAAAATAGCAAAACAAGTAAATTTATGATTTTTTTTTAAATTTTTAAGATGCATCAGGGAATTAGAATCAGCGATTCCCCTGATGTTCCAACACATCAGATTAATCATTTGGAAGAAGATCTGGAGACCCTCGAGGATCTCCCAATTACCTGATCACGATCATTTATCAGATTTCTCAACTCCATTTGGCCTTTATATTTGCGTTTGCCCTTCTGAACTTCCCAATTTCCTTCCATAGCCTGTTGAATGGGAGGAATTAGTAATCCAACATCAGGTTCTTCAATAGGTAGATTTACCTCAAGATATAACATGACTTCCGGTACCACCTCTACTGAAGGAATAACAGAAGATTCCAATCCCAACTCTACATTATTATTAAGTACTATGTTTGTGGTGATATGACTCAGTATCGCAATATCTTCATTTCCCTTCTTTTCAACGACAGATATATAATCACCCTTAAGCGAATCCGACACAGGATGAGTAATTGCTTCTTCCACTTGAGAATCAATTACATCCGAATTCATAACTTGGCCATTATCTATATCTGCTACAGGAATACTCATTTCCTTCTGCTGTGTCATAACTGCCGCAACAGCAGGAGTAATATTTTGTATATTATTAACAGTTTCAGCAACTTTTGGAACCAACATAGTAGCATTTTTGACTGGTTTTAAAGATGGATCAAGTATGTAACATCGATCCATTGTATGCCCAAACATCCTACAATGTTGACAATAAAACGGTTTTTGTTCCATTACAATCGTTTGCCAGTACCCATTGTGTTATGTTCCCAACCAAACTTCATTTATCTCCGGGATAGTAATATCTTGTTCCACAAGAATCCTCGCAGCTGATGGTCTAGAAAGATTGAACGTAGACATATCCAATTTCATCGGTTTTCCAAGTACTGATCCAATCAAAAACAAAACTTGATGATTAAAGAAAGGTAACTTTAAACCTGGTAATTTAAACCAAATAGGAATAATTGGTGGTTCATGAGTAGGATCGAAATACAGTGATCACTTCAATATTTTCATTTGCATTCCAGCAATCAAAATGAATTTCTTGGAGAAAATTTCAGCATAATCTTCTTCTCTCGATAAATGAATCATAATATGCCTACGGTCAAAAAGCCCAATTTTCCAACACCCCACTAATTTGAATTCATCAAATTCTTTTCTAAGAAGTTCCATTTTTGGATGACCCAATTGGAATTTACCGATTAGAGTGAACTTATAACCTTTAGATAGCTTTTCCATTTCATCATCAGAGAAAACAATTGCATTTTTTTTTTGCCTTTTTCGACCCTTTCTTCACAAAATTACAATCCGCTTTCCCAGCCAAAGAATCGTGATAACTCTGTGGAAAGATTAACTTATCACCCAAAGAACTACCTGCCAAATTTCTTTCTACCACATCAACAAACGAAACCTTCCCATTAGCAATGGGAATACCCGCAGGAACCTCTTCAACCATGAAAATAGAGTTAAAACGTAAGAAATCCAAATACTCTCCTTGAAGAAAAAATTCGCCCGAATCAGCAAGAAAAAAAAAACAATATTCAACCAGTTTCAGAGAAGAAACGGATGAACAAAATTTATAAAACAAATCACCAGAGAATAAGAAAATAAAGAATCAAAATGGAGATCACAAACTAAATCGAAATCCAAAGCTTCTTCTCGCAGATGACCGAAAATCCGTTAAAGCTTCAATCGAAACAGAGAAAACCAGAATCGCTCCAAGAAAACCAAGAAATCGCTCCCGCCATATATATATATATATATATATATATATATATATATATATATATATATATATATATATATATATTAAAGAAAGACAAATTAACATTCAAATATGATAAAAAATAAAAAATTAAAACTATTAAAAATAACAAATTACACAAGTCACAAAATATACTAATATATAATATAAACATCAATTAATTAATTCATCAAACTATCATAAAATATGAAATGAAAGTAACATAAAACAACAAAGTAAAACATAAGACAAATTTAGCATAATAACTTCTCTCGCTCCTATTGTTCAAGAAACACACTAACATATGGGGACAACAAAAACAAGAGACCCTAGTGGTGGGAACAATGAGCGACGATGGCTGCAACAGAAGAAACTGTTGATTGTTGCAGTGAAAATGATAAAGAGGTTGTGCAAGAAACAATACATGGTGGCGGTGACAATGCGGACATAAAGTACCATGCGGCGGCGATAATGTGGAGACAAAAGTAGCAGGCAGCGACACTAGACTCTTCTACATGAGAGTTGTGGATTTTGTTCGTATTCAAACAAATTAATATAAGATAAAAAAAGTAAACATGATAGGCACATGCTTCAGCCAAATTGAGGAAAGACGCACATCAAACAATGCCAGATGTACGCCTTAGCGATATCTTATTTAATGCATTTTCTTTGAAATGGCGCTAATGAGTGCCTCAAAGCGCGCCTCAGATTGCACAATTTTAACAGAGAATTTATGTTAATTAGACTACTCTAATATCACATATAATTCTTCAAATATTAATCAACATCTCATAAGGACCCAAACACTTATCAACATACATCTTCTTAGGTGTTCCATTTTTTTTTAGATCAATCTATTATATACTTCAATGTTTTCTTCCTTACGCCAATTGAATACTTTCCTAAAACTCCCAGTTACAAATTCCACACAACTACATTTTCAACTTCCTTGATCACATTATCTTAATTTTTAGTTATATATCTAATATCTTTTCTTAGTTAAATAGCTAATTTTCACCTTCATTAATACATATATCACTGCATAAAACACCAAAAGTTGTAACTTCAACTTTGCTTAGCAAAATTTTTATCTTTTTTACAATCACTATATACCTAAATAGTATTCTCCAATCATTAAAAATAAACTTTTTCCTCAATAACCTTTTCATCTCCTTGAATTACCATCAAGTTTCTTTACTTACATATAATCATTTATAAACTAATCTAAAATTTGCAAACTGATATTCTTAACAAACCTATTTTTCTTATCCCATAGCAATCTTGGCTCAACTACAGCCTTCTAAATTGCCTATGTTAAAAGCCTAGTTTGAAGAGTTCACAAATTGTCATCTTTCAATATTTATCATCTTATAATGGTAAAACGTGCTTTCTTCTAGTTATATTCTAAAGGTACACATCTCTAATTACGATTTTTATCATGTCGTAAAAATATTTTTTTAGGAATCACCTTCAAAATCTAGAAAAAAATATCTATCATTTTAAGCTAAAGGATTAAACACTTGGTATTCTATAGTAACGAGGATGATAGTAGATGGTTTCCGTCCATTCACAGGTTAAAAAAGAAAAAAAGAAAGAAAGAAAATCAACAAGTCTAGCATAAATATAAGGGGCACCTAGACACATAACACTCAAAAACAAATTATTTTAAAAACTAATATCTTCCTACCTCTATTTTTCAATCTGTCACCCAAATATCAAAATTCACAGCCAAACTCAACCGACATTTTCCATTTTTCTCAGACTTCTAACGGTTTTAATGTGGAGCGGGCAAGCATATGAGTTTGGTAGCTCAAAAAATGATATAGGTGCATGTATGCAATTCCCCCACACAAAAATTGCAGAACTTACAAAAAATTATTGACACACCAGCCTCATAAAGACCTAAAGAATGTCTGCAGGTAAATTGTAAATGATACCAGTCAATTTAGTAGGGACTTTTAACAGGATTCATACACCACATATAAGATACAGAGTGAACAACAATAACAAGTTCAAGATGCACATTAAATTCGAACATAAATCCCAGACAACAGTACGTATGTGTCAACGTGTTCACTGTTTTAAATAAACAGTCATGAGAAAAATCATATAAACATTAAGAAATACTTACTAAAGCGTGAAGAACTCGATCTTAAGGACATGATATTTAAATTAAGAAGAGAGGATTGGCATAACTATCGATATTTGCAGAAGCTGAGAAGTGGAATTGATTCATTTAACCAAGATAAAATTACCTTCGCCCTCATTGCCGCAGTTAGAATCCTTCGCCGATCTCCCTAGGGTTTCCGCGACTTCGAACAGGGTACTGATACGTGTCCCGTATTTCGGAAGCCTGGGGTTCTAAATTAAAGGGGGATTTTACATACATACCACCCAATTCTTCTTATTTTAGGAATCTAACATCTAAATTTCTAATATTACATGCATTCCACTCTGTTAACGGTTATTTTGGTTAAATTGTTTGTTTTATTACTGTTATATTATATCTCTATAATTTTAAAACTTCTTTAAAATTTGTTTTCTCAATCGATGTAATTAAGAATTTTTAGATACATCCCACCAATCGCAGAGTAGGCGACCGACTATTGTTGCAAGATCTATTGTTGCACATCTTGCAACAATAGACTCTATAGCCAATTGATGTCATTGCAGTCATCAACTATCACCTATGTGGTCAAATGACAATACTTGAGCTTCCAACCACGACTTTCATGGCCAACTACTGCTCGTGTAACAACCAATTACTACTCTTATGGCCAACTACTGTTGTTATAACTTTCAAACATGTCCTATGTAACCAATTGATGTTATTGCAGTCAACAACTATGACTTATATGACCAATTACAATTGTTACAGCTTCCAACTACGGCCTATATAGCCAATTAATGCCATTGAAATCACTAACTACTCTATTTGTGGCCAACCGACATTGTTGCAGCTTCCAACCATAGCCTTTGTAGCCAGCTAATGCATTTGCAACAATCAATCATGATCTTTGTGGTCGACTACTACTATTATAATTTCCAATTACGACCTCTCTAGTCAACTAACGCTATTACAATCACCAACTATGTACTCTGTGGCCAACTGACAATCTTATCATTATCGATTATAGCCTTTATGATCAATAATTATATTTGTAATAACCAATTACAGCTTTTGTGGCTAACTACTATGATTACATTCTCTAATTACAGCCTCTATGAATAACCACCACTATTGCAACCATTATCTACAGCATTTATGACAAACTACTGCTTGTTTAGCAATCAGCTATGGCCTTTGTGGCCAACTATTAATATTATAATTAATAACTATATTTGTTGTGGCCTCATTATGATTATTATAGCTAAACTACTATTCTACATCTATTATTATCAGCTTTGTAATTTCATCTTCTCAAATTCATAAGAAAAGTATATATGTACTTATAAACATACAGTTGATTACCTTAATTGAGCTATGCCTCATAATTTTTTCTTTTTCCAGAATTTTTCCATGTAAAAATATTGGTGTCTCTTTCTGCAACTTATTTTTATTTGTTTATATATTAGATATTCGTTTAAAGCTAAGATATCAAATTATCACTCTATTATACTTTGTTTGTCACTAGAATTGGGTAAGCTTTCTCTAAAAAGGACAAAAAAAAAAAGGTCCAATTTTTTGTTCTAAATTAATTCTCTTCATTTTCATTTTTTTCTGAAAGTTTAGTAAATAGATATTTATTTATAGAGAAAATAACATGTGAAATTTAATTTTATAAAAGAAGTGATTGATTTGCTTTCTGAAGAAGTTGTGATGCAATAATATAAAAACAAATAAAATTGATTAATGTGTGTGTAATATTTGAAAAATATATAATGTTTGAAAGGTTGAGGGTCAGGAAAAAAATTTACGTATATAAAGCAATCGCAGTGTTGTGTATGTCATCTAATAGGAGGATGTCACGTACGCATAACCTCCAAGTAATCTATTTGTAACCTGCAAAAATAAAGATGTTACATGGAGGTTATAGAGATGATACAGACATGTTACATGGAGGTTACATGGGATAAAACACGGGAACACCCCCTATGTAACCTCTATGTAATCTTTATGTAACATGCTGGACGTACGCAACGCTGCCTACGCTTTACGTACACAAATTTTTTCTAGAGTCAGGGGGTATCTATCTGCTGCTTAAATCCTTCCATAATTCTATGTGCCACTTTATCTCGGAAAGTATAAAAAATCTCGATATTTAAAAAATTTAAGAAAAAAACTTCTCAAGGAAACGCTAATAAATAAATTTAGCATTACTTTTACGTTAGACTCCTAATATGCAAAGCAAATGAAAACTCATAGACATGTCTTTTACATTGGCAAATTATTTATATTTTAATTATTAAAATGCAATCATATTCAAAAACCAACTATATATATAATTCAAAAGATTGGTTGACAGGTGGAACCGTCAATCAATTCCTTTGGGCTTCGCAAGCGTCGCTAGTTAGCGCAAGCTAGGACCCACAAGTAAACACATTCAAGTACTACCTCGGTATAGGGGACAACTCCTCTTAAGGAAAAATTATTTGGTGCAGACGCCGCGTCCAATGAAATTTTTCTTTTTCTTTTTTTTGGAAAGAAAAGAAAGGTGCGAACGATTTAGATATCTCGTGTCCATTGTTCAAAGCGATGGTGATATAGATGTGGATGTTAATAGTAGAATTCAGGTTGGTTGGTTGAAGTGGAGGAATGCGTCCGGCCTATTGTGTGATAGAAAGTACCGCTTAGACTGAAAGAAAAATTTTATAAGATGGTGGTGAGACCTTCAATGCTCTATGTTGTTGAATGTTGGCCTTTAAAAGAGAAGCATAATGTTAAGTTAAGTGTTGCCGAGATGAGAATGATTAGGTGGATGAGTGGTTTTACACTTAGAGACAAAATGCGAAATGAATATATTCGTAATAGGGTTGGTGTTGCACCAGTGACGGATAAAATTAGAGAGAGTCGCCTTAGATGGTTTGGTCACATTAAGCATCGACCACCTGATGATCCGATTAGAAGAGTAGATGTTTTAAATACAACTTATGTTAAGAAAGGCAAAGGCAGATCTAAGAAAACTTGGGCTTATTGTATAAAAAATGATCTTAATGTCTTAGAACTAAACGAAAATTTGACACTAAATAGGACGCAATGGAGAAAAAGAATTCATGTAGCCGACCCCACTTACTGGGATTAAGGCTTTGTTGTTGTTGTTGTTTTGGAAAAAAAAAATTTTAAGTTCAGACAACTCACATACACTTTTTGGTAGGGAGTGGTTTTAATTGGTTCGCCGTACGTAAATTTACATACAGTGAACATAACAAATAATTTTTCCCTCAGAAAATCATTCGAAACCCAGACCAGAGGGAACTTTCACCACCGAAGCGGATGTTCTACCAACCAAGACAACGCTGCTCTATATATATATAGATATATATACATATAAGGAGCATTGAAATAAACCTCATATATTTTTTTAAAAACGTACGATGAGTACGTCAATGGTTACGCACTTTAAATTCATATAGAAAGTAATATAATTTATTCCTACCGAATATAATTCCAATTGTGTTAGTCCATGCGACCATGACGTGCTTTGTTTATGTAATATAACATATGCCCCCCCAATCATATAAAAATTTGCATTACTATAGTCATAGTTGAGAAAAAAAATCAATAATATGATAATCTCACGTTGATAAGTACCATAACAATTTCCTAATTTTCTTCATTAATTTTACACGTCTGATTTTTGTAGGTGATGATAAGACAATGTTAATTAATTCATCACATAAATAAAAATGTGTCACAATAATAGCCGCACGATGAGCGCTTAACATTTGGGATTTATATCGTCGCAATTCCTGTACGTTACATTGCACTATTTTCCAATTGTAGTTGTTTAACCGTCCGTTACAGTAGCAAAAGTCGTCACGCAGATTGCTAACCGCGTGGTTACTCCCATTTTTTTCCTTCTTGTATTCATGAGAGGTTGAACTAACTACCAAATCTCATAAGAATACTTCTTCCCCAAGCTCACTGCTCTTCTCTCTTTCTCTCTCTCGCATGCAGGTTCTTCACCAAAACACTAACAACCAAACAATATTAAAAGCCACAAACTCAACGCCATTGGAGAGGATGATACACCGCCTTTAATGTCGCAAGAGCAATCGGATAGAATGGGATATTATAAATAGCGGACAACTATGATCTCCACCCTACAGCACGAACTTCAGTGCATCATCTTTTTCTCCTTCCTTTGTTGCGGCATATTGTCTTCTTCTTTGGTTTCTTCATGGCTTCTTACATTCCTTTTTTTACTCTCTTCTTTTATTTTGTGCTCATCTTATCAAACAACTCCGGGAGCAAAGGTGCACGCTTTTTGCCGGAATATCCCACTTCGATTCAGCCAGGGTCTCCACAGGATGTTAAAGAACCAACGTGGTCGAAACCTACAGAGCCGACAATTCCTGAACCTGAGTCGCCACAAAAACCTGAAGAGCCTTTAGTTCCTGAACCGGAAATACCTCCGAAACCGACATTACCAATACCTGAATTACCGCCAAAGCCTGAGGAGCCTGCACCAAAGCCTTATGAGCCGACGATACCAAAGCCCGAGGAACCGACACTTCCCAAACCTGAAATACCACCAAAACCTGAAGTGCCAACAATTCCAAAACCTGAATTGCCACCAAAGCCTGAAGTACCAACATTTCCGACACCTGAAGTGCCAAAAGTCCCAAAGCCTGAGGAGCCAACACTTCCCAAGCCAGAATTACCACCCAAGCCTGAAGTGCCAACACTTCCAAAACCTGAACTACCACCAAAGCCTGAAGTGCCAACGCTTCCAAAACCTGAAGTGCCGACAATCCCGAAGCCTGAAGAACCAATATTTCCCAAACCTGAACTACCACCAAAGCCTGAAGTGCCAACACTTCCGAAACACGAATTACCACCAAAGCCCGAGGAGCCAACATTTCCCAAGCCTGAATTACCACCCAAGCCTGAAGTGCCAACACTTCCAAAACCTGAACTACCACCAAAGCCTGAAGTGCCAACGCTTCCAAAACCCGAAGGGCCGACAATCCCGAAGCCTGAAGAGCCAATATTTCCTAAACCCGAACTACCACCAAAGCCTGAAGTGCCAACACTTCCGAAACCCGAATTACCACCAAAGCCCGAGGAGCCAACATTTCCCAAGCCCGAATTACCACCCAAGCCTGAAGTGCCGACACTTCCAAAACCTGAACTACCACCAAAGCCTGAAGTGCCAACGCTTCCAAAACCCGAAGTGCCGACAATCCCGAAACCCGAAGAACCAATATTTCCCAAACCCGAACTACCACCAAAGCCTGAAGTGCCAACACTTCCGAAACCTGAATTACCACCAAAGCCCGAGGTGCCCACACTTCCTAAGCCCGAATTACCACCGAAGCCTGAAGAGCCAATATTTCCAAAACCTCAACTACCACCAAAGCCTGAAGTGCCAACGCTTCCAAAACCCGAAGTGCCGACAATCCCGAAGCCTGAAGAGCCAATATTTCCTAAACCTGAACTACCACCAAAGCCTGAAGTGCCAACACTTCCGAAGCCCGAATTACCACCTAAGCCTGAGGAGCCAACACTTCCCAAGCCTGAATTACCACCAAAGCCTGAAGAGCCAAAGCCTGAAGTGCCAACGCTTCCAAAGTCTGAAGCGTCGACAATTCCGAAGCCCGAAGAGCCAATATTTCCTAAGCCTGAACTGCCACCGAAGCCTGAAGTGCCAACACTTCCAAAACCTGAACTACCACCAAAGCCTGATGTGCCAACACTTCCAAAACCTGAGCTGCCACCAAAGCCTGAAGTTCCAACATTTCCAAAGCCGATAGTGCCCACGATCCCAAAGCCAGATGAACCAACACTTCCCAAGCCTGAACTACCACCAAAGCCTGAAGTGCCAGAACTTCCAAAACATGAACTACCACCAAAGCCTGAAGTACCAACACTTCCAAAGCCCGAAGTACCAACACTTCCTAAGCCAGAAGAGCCAACAGTACTTCCCAAGCATGAAGTGCCAACACTTCCAAAACCTGAACTACCACCGAAGCCAGAAGTGCCAACATTGCCAAAGCCGATAGTGCCTACAATACCAAAGCACGAGGAACCAACACTTCCCCAGCCTGAACTACCACCAAAGCTTGAAGTGCCACCACAGCCTCACTATCCTTAAGTTTATTATTATTATATCCTTCATGCCTTTTTTCCATATCAGCTAAAGTTAATTCTACTATATTTTATAGTGTATGCAGCCTTAGTTGTAGTTTTTTTTCCATCATTGAAATTTATAGATACATTGACAGGCGAGGGAGTGATTTGTATTTCTATTGTATACTTTCATAAATTTGTTTTTGTTAGAGATATATTGATATTATTTATATGTAAGATGATTGTGTCATTTGAATCTTTACCAATATTCTATAACCTTTAGTTGTTTCATATTTAATTGCTAGTCAATGATAGAATATTAAAGTGAAATGCATGCATGTTACATGCATCTATTAATTAATTAAATACATGTATTAGATGTCATCCTAATATTATATATATTTTTTATATATGATGTTAACACATCTTTTTAATATATAAGAAAAAAATACTAGCCAATATAAATATTTAATTAATCGTTGTTTTCCATTCTATCATGGAAAACTTCAAGCAACATACAATAAATTTTATTGATGCAACAAAAGGTCTTCATTTCCTAGGATTGCTGATTGGTTATGGGACTGAAAGCTTTAGTGTGCTAGCTTTAATATGGGTTAAGAAAAATAGCCCTCATTTTAAAATATATTTTAAGTCAATAGGCTAATAAGCTGATATAAATCAATCATAGTGTGTCTTATATTAGAATTGATCTCAATTGCACCAATGTTTGTTGATATTAACCAAGTTTCTAGATTTATGCTTATCAATCATAAAAATATTATAACTCGAAGAACTACGTTAATAATCTCTCAATCTTTATGACCTTCATGGGTTGTATAATGATTCAATAATAGCCATGAATTAGAGTACAAACACTTTCTTGCTTGTTAAGTCAGCCAAATCATAATGACCAATTATCTTAATTATCACATACAAAAAAAGGTCTTTGGCAATCTTTCATACTCTTAGGAAAATGATGGTCATACATAACAATCAAAGGCCATAGGCCATAATTTGGCCAATTTACTTATCATTCAAGTGCAACAATATTTAAAAGGTACTCCAATTGGCTTAAGAATTATAATTTATTTGGTCAACATGCTATATATCCAAAGATTCAAGTCAATTCTTAACATACATAAAATATGTTTTAACCGACATATAATGACAAGTGAAAAATCTCAACCAGTTATTTTGATGGAACAAATGGATGAATTTACTGAAATATATTTTCAGTTGAAGAACTTATTGATATTTACTAGGTTCTTTGTTTACTTATTATTTTCTCGATTCTTTTTAAAGCACTTGGAGTCATCGACTTGTCTATTTATATGTAATCATATAATTTTCCAATTTGACTAAATCTCCCTCTCGAATCAATGATTCAAAGAGGAGAGAAATTGAAAAGAATGAAATATGACAATAAAAAAAAAAACAAGTGGAAGACTTAATATATGGATAATCCTCGTGTGATGGGTCGATATATATGTCCAAACAGGATTGGATCAAATTACCTTGAAATACAACATATACGAAGAGAATCCCTACATAAATCACCCATAACCAGAAAACCAAAAAAAATATTTTTATTTTAAGGCCAAGAGGCTCCCAAAGAAATGTATTTATCTAGTTAATTATATCTTAGGGAAGTCCCAAGAATATTCTCAATAAAAGAAGTTTTGCTTATACTATTATGAACATGGAGAATATGTCATCAAACGATTGTTATTTTGTATGTGAAAGCACTGATGCTTTCAAAGTCTCGCTAAGCCATAAGGCAGAGAGCGAGTCTCTCACGTCCCAAATAGATAGCTACTCATCAACATACAGAGCGTACGAGATAACTAAAATCATCTCAATAAGGATATCCATCTACGTTAGAACTCACTGGGCCAATAGGGTAGAGGGTGAATCATCGTATCTCAGACGGGCGACAACTCATCAGTAATCAGGCCATAAGATGATATCAATGAAATCAAAAGGAGCAACAGGGCTTGAAGTGGCTTAGCAAGAGGAATGGTAGAGTAATCATAAATGGTAGACGTAGCTAGTTCAGGGTACCTCAAGCCTGTCATCCCAAGTAACTAGGGCCTTAAGTATAGCTAGTCTTGAAGGTAGTCGACACAACATGTCCAGAGGTCCCCGATTTGCAATACGTGAATTGTGCAACTACGGGGACCTTGGTAGCCCTAAGATTAAAGGAACAAAATTCTTTCTTATGACTATTAGGTGGAGCTCTAGAGCCATGACTTATACCTGCTGAAATGACAATGATGTCGTAGGAAAGAAAGAGAAAGAAATGTTCAACTACGAAGATGGATACACTCATAACTAAAAGATTTACACCTGTCTAGGTCTAACACTATAAACGCACTAGACGACCACCTAATTAGAAATCTATGCTGGGTCAGTCAGGTATTAAGAAGCACAGAGACTTCTCTTCGGGTATATGCAAGCATGATGTAATTATTTATCACAATTCTATGATGTGAAGGTCCTATTAATCATGATTAGGTGATATCCATGTCATGCAAATCATTTTAAAACCGACCCAAAGGCCATGTAGAAAAGAAAGTGTAGGTTTTGAAAGTTTATCCCTAAAATATAATTATCTTAAATCTTTTATTATTAAGATTTTGTAGAGAACTTAAAATTTTAAAAGTCTATGTTATATTTATCATGACAACTCAGACAAGTAGCAATCTTTAAAGAAAGCACGAAACTAAAGCAATCACAAATTAAAAAAGCAAGACACACAAGTAAAAGAGTATAGAGCTCTGGTGTCAATAGATCGATAACATATCACAAAAAACCAAAATAGCGGTCGAACTTCACATATACATGGTCGGTCATAAATCTATACATCAATATCAAATGAAAAATTATGATACGGGACTCGTTCATCTGCTCCTAGTCCCCCCAACATGCGGTTCCTACAACAAACAACTCAAAACTCATGCCTATATCTTATTTCTACTGCATGACTCTCCTAAGACTCTAAAATATACATAGGAAAAATAAAAAAAGAAAGAATCGACCTGCATGAAAAACATGTTAGCACAAAAAGCTATATGAGCCATGCCTAACGAAAGGAGCTAAGCAAAACCTGCAGAAAGGGGCTAGTATATAAATCATTACATTTTTCCTCCCTTTTGTACCTATGTGTGTATATGCATATTTTATCACGACTCTCTGTAGAAGATCGCTCTAATATTCTACCATGCATGTCAAGTCAATGAACATGTAAGCACACCAAAAGCACAAAAGGTGATGCCTGATTGGGGCAACCAAACCAGCATAGAACTATAACCCGGACATCGAAAAAGACTACCTAGCATTCTATTCCTAGCCTATCACAATATCCACTGAGAAGTTTCCTAACTAGCATCTAAGTGTAGGGTCGAGTTTTCAGTTATTGTATGAATTTGACGGGGTCGCTACACCGGCCCCGTTCTAAAGATTCAAGTGATCTAAAGCACGTCACAAGAAAAGGGGGTGACATTTTAAAAGAGGTGGCCACACGTATTACCTAACATATACAATTTTAAAGTAAGTGGATAATAGTTATAATAGCAAAAATATTTAATTTTTTATACTTTAAAACAACAATCTACTAACGACAAATCCGAAGCAATCAAGTGACGTACTTTAGAGTCCTTGGATCCTTAGAACAATCATATTGCCTATTGCTCGTGATACAGAAACTTGCTTTGCTTGATGAGGCATCCTCATGGGCAATGCTTGTTTGAGTATCAATACCAACAAATGGATCACTATCCTAACAAGTTGGACAAGCCATCAAGGCAAATGGGCAAGCATATCAACATGCAAGAAGCCCACATTATGATTGTTCATTTGAAGCCAATGGGTGCCAATGACGAAGCACATCTCATGCGAATGAATGCAAGGATGCCTACATGCAACATGTCACACACAAACGGGATGTACAGACAAAGCATGCAACCTATAAAGAGAAATTATGCCTAACAGGGGACCGGGGTACTGTATAGCAAGCAGGCACCAGCCAAAAGTGAGTTTGTATTGAGGAAAATGGTACCTATGAAAAGAATTTACTGCTTACTTGAGAGGCACTCACCGAGCACAAATGCAAACATGCAAAGTATGCAACAAGAATATGATAAATGTTAGACATATGAGAATAGTCAAGCATATGACTTGCAAAAATATCAATTATAAGACATACAAATGACAAACATACAGAAATGCTAAGTGCCAAGTAGACTAAGTGATGCGATCCTTATAAGTGAGAATCACACAACTAGAGGGACACACATCATGCCTCACACGAGTTTAGTAACTAGAAAGCATGACTCGTGCTCGACCAATTTGAAATACCTATGACATGATAGGTGGCGTCTTAAGGAGTAAGAAGATGGTTTATAACTGATGCAACTCTTCCCAAAGTATGCAATTGTATATCTCTGTGTCTATAACGTCGTATGTGGGGAAGACACTTAAAATTATTGGCGCTCAAAGAGACACCACAAGTTGGGGCGCTCAAAGATACTCCCAAGCATGGAAGCTCAAAGAGACATCTAAACATGCCACATGCAAAGCATACAAGGCAAACATATTTTGCATGCAATGAAGTATCGTAGACATCAAGTCAAAATAGATTTTCATACTCATGCAAATAAACATGCAATAAGATGCAAAAGCGTATAAGCATGCTAGTGATTGTTTGACCAAGCCGTGGCGCTCGGTCAAACTAAAAGAATGGGTTGATCAATCTGGGACAATCAATCTGACCCAGAAGAATGGTTGATCTGCCCAGGACGACCGATCGGAGTCAAAAAGGGTGATCGAACCAGTGCAATTAGTCAAGCCTAAAAGATCAAGTGATTGGGATGAGGCAACCGATTGAGCCTAGGCAATGGGCCGATTGAGACGGGGCAGGCAATCACACCCAAAACAGGTGATCGAACCAACGTGGTCAATCAAACCCAATAGAGCGGGTGATCAAACCGGGTGGTCGATCGAACCCAAAAGCTTTAGCTTCTCTACAACAAGAACAACAACAAGCCTTTATCCCTCTAAGTTGGGTTGGCTACATGAATCCTTTTCTCTATTGCGTTCTATGGAGAGTCATATTTTCATTCAATTCTAATAAACTAAGTTCATTTGTTATATAACATGTCCAAGTTTTTGTAGGTGGTATATCTCCACCTTTCTTAAAATAAGTCAAATTTAAAACATCTACTCTCCTAACCTGTTCATCAAACGGTCAATGCTTAAGGTGACCAAACCATCTAAGATGAGTATCTCTAATCTTGTGTGCCACATGAGCTACACCAACCTTATCACGGATACAAGCATTTCACATATTGTCTCTAAGTGTAAAGCCACTCATTTACCTAAGCTTTCTCATCTTGCCTCACTTAAATTAATTTTATTCTTCTCTTTTAAATGCCAACAGCCTATGCTATAGAGCATTGCAGGTCTCACCATCACCAACAACAAGTCTTTATCCCACTACGTAGGGACAACTACATGAATCCTTTTTCTCCAATGTTTCTTATATAGTGTCATATTTATATTTAATTCTAATAAATTAAAATCATTTTTTAAACAACTTTCCCAATTCTTTCTAGTTCTACCTTTGCTTTCTTAATATAAATCGAATCTAAAGCATCTACTCTTCTAATCAGATCATGAGATCGTCGACGTTTAATGTGAACAAACTATCTAAGATGACTCTCTAATTTTATCCACCACAGGAGCTACACTAACCCTTCCACGGATATATTCATATCACATTTTATCTCTAAGGGTAAAGCCACTCATCCACCTATGCATTCTCATCTTGGTAACACTTAAATTAATTTTATGCTTATCTTTTAAAGGCCAACATTCTGTGCCATAAAGCATTGCAGGTCTCACCACCATCTTACAAAAATTTCCTTTCAACCAAAGTGGTACTTTTATATCACACAATAGACCCAAAGCATTCCTTAACTTTAAGCAACCAAATTGAATTCTACTAATAACATCCCCTTCTTCATCACCATCACCTAGAACATTAGACTCGAGATATCTAAGGCGTTTGCAGCTTAGATATATCGACAAGAAGGATATCAACAACAAAAAGCATAAACCAATGTACATCCTCATGTAAATATCTAGTAAGAGCATCAAGCCATACATTTGAGCAACGAAGCGAGTGAGTCACCGGAGCCGGGGTCGCCCGGGCGTTGGAGTCGCCGAGAAAGGGCAGGGGAGGGTTAGGGCACAAGGGAGAGGAGGAGACTGAGAGGGATTAGGGGATTAGGGCAAGTTCGAGGGCATAGTGAATTTCAACGGTATAAATAATTCTTTCAAACGGCTACAAACAGGTTGAGATACTTCGATTATTAAAATTAATACCGATGACATTAACCGCCGGTTACTAAAAAAGCTCATTAGTTAACGTCCCATCAAAAGGCATGTTCATAAATAACTGACATCTGGCTGTCAGGTATTATATGCTTATAACTGATGATGCAATGTGTTGATATAATAAAAATCATCAGAAAATAATCTACAGTTCGTAAACGACGGTATGTTATGTTATTATGTAGACGAAAATAACTCAACACATAAGCTGTCGTAAAACTATCGAAAAGTTCACATTTTTACTGACGAAAAGTTGAACCGTCGGTTATATCGCTTTTTCCTATAATGTACCATGCATCTCTCATACATCTTGTGCTCCAAGAGGGCCATCAACTTAATGCTTCAATTGTCATAGTTTTTATTGTTGAGTGTTGGGACTTGAAAGGGGATCATACCGTTGCTCGCTATCTCTCTAGAAAAGATCTTATGACTCCGATACCACTTTGTTGGAAATAAAATATTATTTAGATAAGAGGAATGCAAAGAAAGAAGAGAAAGACAACTTGAAAGACTCGTTTTTATTTCAGTATTTTTCTTCTTGATATAAAATTCAAACACACATTACCTATTTATACTAGTGACACTCTCATTAATTAAGACTGTGCCAACACGTTTCAATTTTATGGCTACTATTTACTCTCTAGAATATTTTTCTATCTTATACTACAAAAGCCATTAATTATACACTCAAGAACATTCTAAATCACTCCTTAAAAACTTCTCTTGAATTTTTAAAATTTTTTTTCATAAAAGGAGTCTCTCGAATTTTCTTCGTCTCTATTAAAGACTAATTTAATATGGGCTAAAATTCAAGTTTAATTTTCAACAAAGGGGAGATATTGGGATTATTGAAGATCTTTTTAATTTGTATGTCCTAGAACCCGACATTGTCTTCCTAACTAGCTCTAGTCGCAACTGTATGGAACGTGAAGTAAGAAAATGATTTTGGGCAAAATCGAGAGCGGGAAATGAGAAAGATGAAAATAGGTTTTGGGATTTAATATATATTTTTAAAAATCATTTTAATTACTTTAATTGATTAATAATCAATAATAAACATATATATAGTCAAATTAATCATAATTATTAAATTATTTATAATTACTTTAAAATTAAATTATATATTAAAATTTACCTATATTTATAAACTATTAATCATTTGGTAGCTTAAAAGTTTGTGATTGATATTTTTAAATCAACGTTTATATTAGATTTTCTTTTGCACTTATGAGACTCTTAGTAAGCATTGTTGGCCAAGTGACATTTTTGATATATTTTTTTTCGTATTAATAGCAATTAATTAATATTAGAAATCATAAATAACAATATAATTGATTACAAAAATGTCATTAAGCTAATGATATTATAATGATATTATACATTTTAAAAATAAAATTTTGTTTTATAATTTTTTTGGTTGTTGATAATGTCGGTCTCAAATTCTGATAGAAAAAATTGTGAGAACTTTTAAATCATTTATATGTGCTTTCACTGCAAAAAAAATTCTGACTTTACCCCCCGCCCACACAATACAGTTATTACTGCCACCTGCTCAGGAGTTCGAGGTTGTTTGTTTGATACGAAACATATCTTTTCATCTTACTAAACTATTTGCATGATCCTTTGTCATGCGAGTGAAAGCCTTGATATATAGTAATTATTGTCACTTTTACTCCTTGTAAAACATACATCATATGAGCTATGGTCAACAACAAGAGAAAAATTTGTATATGTAAGACGTACACAGAATTTTAGTACGTAATAGGTTAAAATGAAGTTACAGTGAGGTTATTGGGAGGATACAGTGAAGTCATTGGATTTTCAATAACCTCACTGTAACACGGAAGGTTAATATGGGTTACAGTGAGGCTATTAAAAAATAACCTCCCAATAACTTCAATGTAACCTCTTAATAACTTTATTGTAATCTCATTATATCCTATTACGTATGGAATTCAGCGTACAACTTATGCACACAAATTTTTTCCCAAGAACAAACCAATCAATTGACATCTTTATTCTGTTAAAAAATGAGGCATTGACGTACCTGCTACGCACTATATTACTCCCGCACACAGATCGATAAGAGGTTGACCTAACGGAGAGCTACTCTCCCTGCAGTTTTCCAACTGAACAGAGAATCTGCCTATCTCATCACGAAAGTCACCCACCCAGCAACCTCCATGCCCAACTTACGTCAAAGTCCCAGCTCACTCTTATATCCATATATTATATGCCTCCCATCACTCGCAGCTTCTAATTTATCGCAGCAAAATGGCTTTCAGTACTAATCTGCTCTTCACCTTCTCCCTTCTCCTCGCACTAGTCTTCTTAATCAAGTGCGCACGGTGCCATGCCGCTTGCCTTCAACTTGAAGGAGACGAGGAGCCAGAACACCCTGCTTACCCTGAAATACCAGACTCTCCCTATCATGAATTACCTCCATCCCGCATGAGTTTCTCTAGCCAGAGCTTCCGCCATTGCCGGAGATCTGCATATATTTCCCAAGCTTGAGCTTCTGCCATTGACAGAGATGCCTCACTTATTGCCAGAAGAGCCCAAGCATATCCATGAAGTTCTTATAATTCATCTTCGTTGGAGCCGTGCTCTTTACTCTATTGATAGTTATTAGCTTTGTCTTCTACGTAATTTATGTTGGAAATAAAATGTTATTGTGAGAAGAAGAGTACTAACTGTTATTTTACTTTTACACTTCATGATTCTACTTGATACAAAGGTCAATACATTACCTCTATTTATACTAGTGACACCTCATTAGAATTGTGTCTACACATTTAAATCAAATTTTTCCTATCGACTCTCTAGAATATTCTTCTATCTTCATTTGCAAAAGTCATTAATTACATATTCTAAAATTCTCTAAATCATTTTTTTTAAATGTATCTTTAGACTCCTCTAAAACATTCTTCATAAAATGAGACTCAAGAAATTTCTATAGACTTTTCTAGATTATGGGCACAATTAAAAGCCCAAATTAATTCAAGCTTAATTTTCAACACTACATCTTAAATGTGATTTGTCATTCCAAGAAATTTTCTTATCCTGACAAAATCTTCATACTTGAGTGGCTTGGTGAATATATCAGCTATTTGATCATGAGTCTTCACATACTTCATTTGTGCATCCTTTCTTATGATGCAGTCTTTAATGAAGTGATAGCGTGTGTCGGTGTGCTTATTTTGATGATGGTGTGCCAACTTTTACTTGTAGCATTTTTTTTTATCAATTTTTCTTTATACTTCTGGATTTCTTTTTTGACATTCTTCTTTACTTTGTATGTCAGTTGTTTTGTGCCCTTTTGGAAGTGCAGCTAGTTCCCATGTATTGTTCTTCTCGATTGCTCGATTTTTTCGTCCATTGCATCTTCGAGTTCATACTTTGCTCGCCTTCTTGAAAATTAACGAGTTTACAATCGGCAAAGAGGTGAAAGAGAGTGAAATTGTCTTGATTTTCATCTTCCTCATAAATTTCTTGTAAACTTTTGAAGCATGGTATTTTTTCACTTTACCCTTCTCTGGAAGATGATGGGTCCCCTTGAGTACTTGGAGTTGGTATAGTTGGTGGTGTAGTAGGCTCATCTTTTTCTTGCTCCATCCTTGATTTCTCCCCTTCTTCATTTTTAAAGAAGTTGTAGTGATCCTCATGTGAGTCACAAACACAGTCTCCTTCTCCATTGAACACTATATTATGACTGGTGTTTGTCTTCATAGTGTTTGGAATGTATAACTTGTAGCCTCTTGAGCTGGAGTTTTAACCGATGAAAATATACTTCTTACTCTTGTCTTTCAGTTTACTTCCCTGTTCATCAGATACGTGCACATGGGTTGTACTTCCAAACACTCTTAGAGGGAGATAATGGGCTTCCTTCCACTCCATGCTTCTTGCGGTGTCATTCTCCACACATTTCTTGTTGGAGATCGATTGGATAAGTAAACTGCACATGTAATAGCTTCAGCTCCAAATTTCTTAGGTAGCCTCCTATGCCTGAGCATACTTCGAGATATTTCAAGGATAGTTTGATTCTTTCTTTCTATTACACCATTTTTTTGAGGGGATCTCAAGATGGTCAACGATCGACCTATTCCGTTGGCTTCACAAAATTATTGAAATTCCTTTGAAGTAAACTTCTCTTCTCAATTAGACCGCATAGCTTTGATCTCAAAACCACTTTCTTTCTCCAGCAACACTTTTTGAATACTTCAAAGACATCCTATTTTTGCTTCAAAAATGTACCCAAGTTTTTTTTGAAAAATCATCTATGAAGAGAAGAAAGTAATTACTCTTACCGAGAGAGCTTAACTTTATTGGACCGCATAAATCTGTATGTATGAGTTCACGTGGCTTAAATTTGACTCCCTTGGAAAGCTCTTCCCAAATTGCTTCCCAAGCAAGCAATCTTCACATATCTAATGTGGGATATTGATGCAGGACATACCGTTCACCATTTTCTTATTTGGTATTAGCTTCGGTCCTCCAAAATTAAGATGCCCAAATCGAAGATGCCAGAGCGAAGATGAAGTTTTGTAGCAAGCTTTGAGACAATTGACAATATCATTTTGAAAGTTAAACAAATACTTTCTATTTCTTGACATTGGTATCTTTGCAATTAGGTTGCTCATACTGTCTCTCATAGAAAAATTTTTGTCTTTCAAAAGAATATCATAACTTTTCTCTAAGAGCTGACCCAAACTTAGGATATTACTCTTCATATCTGGCACATAATAGACTTTAGAAATAGATTGGTGCTTTCCATTCTTCAATCGAATAAGGATATTACCTTAGCCCTTCGCAGCTTCCTATTGACTCATCTCCAAAGGATACATTGCCGCCCACTGACTCATCAAGCTCCACAATCATGCTTATTCTTCCACACATATGGTTGTTTGCATTGGTGTCCAGATATCATGTGTTGTCTTTCTTTTTTTTTTTTTGTTCTCCCTATATGCTAGTAGCAAAGGCTCATCATGCAGACTCCTCTCCTCCACGTAATTAGCCTTCTCTTTAACTTTATTGTTATTGGGAGTTTTACATTATACAATATAGACCAAATTTTTGACAATTGCAACACATTACCTGAGATTTGTCATATCTTTGTCATGATTTTCCTCCTCCACGCCCCCTTGTTGAACTTCCTCCTTATCCAAAATTGATATTGTTGTTGTCGTCATTATTGGAGCTCCTACCTTGTCCACGTCTACGTCCATGAATTGAAAATGATAGATTATTTGACATAGCTATAATTTATTTATATAAATATAGAAATTTTTATAAATATTAATTTAATTAATTATAAATAATATATTAATTGCATAACAATATATGTAATTATACTTAGTTAATGAGTGACTAAAACTATAATTTAAATATTGTAAGTGATTATATATGAAATTGGATCTTTAAACAATGGTATACAATAATAAATCAATTAATTTTTTTACTGGAGATTATGACCGAATCTTCTGCATGAATTGATAAGATTATCAGTTCTTCTTCATGCATAATTAAGTAGATAATTCATAATATTTAGGCTAATTCAGTGTTCAAAACAGTAATAACACAATATATATATATATATTCAAATTTGACTTATATATATATTTAATAAGAAAATAAATCAGGAAACTTAAATAAGACAGTAATCAAATCAACTTTGACTTCATTTATTTACAGCACTTCTCAAGAGTTTATGGAAGTGTGGAACATTAGTGGCGCTTTTGCTTTGAAACGCATTGTTATGAAGTTGTATGTGGCTTTGATTCATGCTCTCATGCGCCCTTATTTTATTCATAAATTGCCGTTTTCTGACACGTTATTGTCACGTCGGGTTCTATAAGAAATTTAATTTAAGAAATATACTCTTACTTTCTTTTAAGAATTCTTTAATCCCACCTTATCACCTCTCCCTCTCCCCCATCTCTCTTTCTCTCTAGATTTGTTCGATTAGAGAACCAATAGAAAATGGCTGGGATAAGATATATTTTGTTCTACTCACTTTTAAGCCTTTCCTATAGGCTAATGAGTTTGAAAAATTGTGTGATTGAGATAGCTTTATGCTGGTTTTGTACTTCAAATTGTCACCATAAATTTATTTAAGGAACGGTTTTACTGCTATTTTTTAAAAGTATTTATGGTGGGAAACTGTTTTTTTAGACCTGATATGTTAAAATGAGGTTGCTGCAAGAAAACTAATGTCAGATTTTTTTGAAAAAAAAATATATATTTATAATTCTCACCGTAATTTTCTAACAACTTTACAATGACTTTTTAAAAGTATTGTAGCTAGGGTTCTTAAAGAGTCGATTTCGAGCAGAGATGAGGCCAGCTTGAATCAGCTCGAATGGATTGAGTTCAAATCGAAATTGACTTATGGCTCGTTAGGTTGGATTTCAATCCAGCTTAGTTGGGCCTGTAATCGAAATGAGTTGGCTTAAATTGAATTATTTTGATTTGTTCAAGCTCGAAATAAGATCAATGCGACTCGAAATTGAAGCAGATGACTCAAATTAAGTTGTTTAGATATGTCTCAGAAATTGAAGCAATCACTTCGACTCGAAATTGAAGCAGATGACTCAAATTGAAAATGGCTCGTAGCTCGTTACATTTGATTTTATTTAGCATTATATATAATTTTTATAGATAAAAAATAATAATTTGATCAAATCTCGAGCTAGTTTTGAGCTGATCTGTGTATGACTCTAAATCAAATCGAAAGAAATTTGATTGAGATGCGTTCAAGAGAATTCGCGGCAATAGAGTGGTATAATTAACTTCTTAGCGTTGCACGAGAACCTATCATGCACAAAGACAATAGAAATGATGGGCATAAATACTACAAGATTTTTATGTGAAAAACCCGAAATTGAAAAAAACCACAGGGGCCTGGCCTAATTGAAGGGATATACTATAAACAGATGTTTACAGGCACAACCCATGTTCTATAGGTGGAAAAGGGTTTCAGATTCTTTCAAGTTACAACTTCAGTGCGTGAAGGACTTGTAGCTCTGCAATATGGAGTAGTTGCAAGGAGGAGCAATAATTGAGGCTTCAATGCACAGTCTTTAGCACGATGTTCATAATGACGGTGTCGAATCTTAGATTGCATCGTACGATGTTTCATAGCAAGGATTAGGCAGCAGTCGATGATGGATGTTAATAGTGGTTGGCAGTGGTGACTGTCAAAGGAGATGACGGTCGGAGGTGCCACAGGCAAAGGAGGTTGGAGGTGTCAGAGGCAAAGGAGGTTGTAGGTGCCATAGTCGAAGGCGATCGAATTGGCTAGAAGGTTGCAGCTGCCGGAGTTGGCAGGAGGGCGATGGGGGAGGCCAAAGTTGGTCGGAGGGCAGTGGTGGAGGCTAAAGTTGGTTGGAGGGCAACCAGAGTTGGCCGATGAGTGGTGGCTCATCAGTATAGAAGAGATGCGGGACTTCAACTCCTTCTCCGAGCTTCAATCTTCTTCATGCTTCAAGCTCCAGGTCCCTCATGAGGGGAAAGAGCTTCGTCTATAGAGTCTCGATTGCATTTAAGGAAGAGATCCGAACGACCCTGCTCGGACGGTCTGAAGATATTCCCTCAATCGAACAACATTTGAAGAATATTTGAGTGTCTTAACGGTGTAAGGATTGAGCGATCCTGGGCTCGTTGGATTCGTCTTATCGAGGCATTTGATTCGAATATGAGCTTGCCATATTCAAAATCCATTTTTCCCTCCAAAAATGCCCGTAAGGCTTCCAATAATGTCTTAATGGCTTGATCTAGGCTTCATTTGACTCGGATTAGATCAATTTTAGTATCGTTGAGTCTGTCTCGTCGAGCCAATTATTTTTTACTATAAGTTTGCTAGAAATCGAAGTTATAGATGACTTTTAATTGCAGTTTGAATATTTTTTGCTAAAAAAATGGTCTCCATATCAGTGTTATGACTCGAGAACCATGTCAGATGATGAAAATTCTTTGAAGGCGTATCACTCCAAAATTTTAGCTCAAAGCTCAACATGTTTTTTTTCAATTAGATCTTGAACCGAGTTGAAATTTAAATTAATTTCCTCAGTGAACGACCTTTCGAGCTAAATTCGTGTTCTAGTTACCACCCTAAATAGACCCTCAATCTTCAACAACCTAACAATATGTTAGCTGCCTAAAGCTTTCGACGACGACAACTAAACGGAATAAGTTCCTAAAATTCTTTTTTTTTTAATTAAAATTGTAAGCCTAACAAAACAGAAAATACGTACTAAATTTTCGGTCCATCCATGAGATTAAATCTTTATCCAAATCCAAAAAATAACGATTCAACGAGAAAATAGACAAAAACACAAGAAAAAATTCTAAATAAAAAACACACACAAAAAAAAAAGCTGAATGTTACCTGGGAAATAAAAAAAATATATTCTAGGTAAATTAATGCACCGACATTGCTTATTTATTTAAGTTTGTGAACATGTATTGTTTATTATTTCATAAATAATTTGTTAAAAACACCAAAAATAAACATTTAGTGATGATTTAATCAGTTCTAAATATTGTATCCCACTTAGGATGCGTTTAGGGCAGCTTATGCTTATCTAGATAAGCCGCTTATCTGGAAACGCGGATCGTGTGGTTTAACCTGCATTTCGCGTTTAATATTAAAAAACCAACTATGTTTTCAGATTAACTGTTCAAACACAATTTTCAAATTGTGAGACGGCATTTTCAAAACGTCTCTATTACAGATAAGCTACCCCAAATGGGAAGAAGTAGTAGATCAGGACTCCGCACGTAGAGCTATGTGCGGAGTCCAATGAAATGACTCCATGTAAAAATGACAGAAAAATAAAAAAACGGCGCGGTAACACGGGGAATATTCATGCCGTGTTATTCTGCATTATTAAGTGTTATTGTGGTGACTTTGATGTGTTATTGAGGTTTATTATGTTATTATAATACAAAGAATATTCTCATAACACAATAACAAACAATAACAATAACACGTGAATAACACTGGGAAATATTCCCATATCGGCCCAGTAACACAGGAAATATCCTCCCCGTGTTATTTCGCGTTATTCAAGTGTTATTATGTGTTATTCAGATGTTATTGATGTGTTATTATGTTATTATAACATCGAAAATATTCTCATAACACAATAACACATCTAAACAACCATAATAACACTAAAAAATACAGAATAATATTCTCTCGTGTTACCATGCCGTTTTTTTATTTTTCTGTCACTTTCACGTGGAATCATTTTATTGAACTCCGTCAATAACTCTACGTGCCGAGTCCTGACATAATATTTCTTCCCCCTAACGGAGACTTAACATGTTTCTAATTAAAAATACAAATTGTCTCAAACTGACTTCACAAATTCACCGTTATCCATCAAGACATAAATATTTTGCCCAACGTTAAATTATTTATAATTCTGACGTACAGCTCAAACTCGCTGAAAGGCTGGCACGTCATCGCAATGCTCTTCTTTTGCGAGTTAGAAATACATTTATTTTTAATAATAAAATATTCCTTGGGATTATTTTTGAGCTCAAAAAAATAAATGAAATACTGTTATATATTACAGGATTGCCTATTGTGAAGCCACTGGCAGCCACATGTGAGGTGCTGCCTTCTGTGCCACTAGTAAGCCAGGCAGATCGGGAGAGTATCTTTCTAATGGCTAAAAATACTTTAAAATAATCTATTTTCTTATCCACAATGCCACTTGCAATTCTTCAGTTTTTCACATTATTATTACCAACCACTTGTTGTCCAATTCCTGTCCATATTTACATTATTATAACCTAAACTTTCATATTTACAAATATAACACACAAATTGTGTACAGAACGTCAAAGTTAGGTGTCAGATATATAAATATATAAGATTTGTGTGGTATTTATGTAAATTTTTATAGAAATAAAACTTTTTTTTTTTGACATTCTAGATCTTTTATATTCATAAATGTATATACTAAATTGTTGTCTAATTAATAGTTTGTTAAGAGGTAGATCATTAATTTAACGATGATTTGATTGCTTATTTAATTATTTATTTATGTTATTATAAATAATATTTAAATATGCCAATTTTGATAAATATATGAATAAACTTATGATTAGTAATACAACTATATATGTACACATTGAAATATTTACTAAACTTTTACTTAAGTTAAAAATTTTGGTTAATAAAATAAAAAATCATAATTAGTTAATAAAAAAATTAGGGTCATTCGCATACATACCGCAAATTCTTATATATTTACATATTTAAAAACTAAACTTTTATATTTATACTTACGACAAAATTTTAATATCGCATAAAAATATCATTATTTTTAATATTTTAAAAATAAAATACACCAAAGTGTCATGTGTAAATATCAAACATTAGGTGTTAGCTATATAAATACTTAAGAATTGTGTGAGGTAGAGGCCACCATAAACTTGCTATATACTAATCAACCGTCGTCTTTCATCCAATTTTCAAATTCTCGCTCAAATATCAAAATTCATGTCAAACCCCCAACTCATATGTTTGATTTTTATCAAATTCTCGATAGTTTGATCATGACACGTGTAAATACATCAGTTCAGTAGTTCAAAAAAATCATTTGGATGTAATACGAATGTTTCAGATAATCTGTATGTAATTATCCCAAAGTACAATTAGCTGCTAGACATAAGCCGGCTCTCACCTGCAGGAAACTTAACGAGTTAAGATGGATAAATATGCCGTCATTAAGTCCAAAAAAAAAAAAAAAAAAAAAAAACTAAGGAATCTTGGAGTAACTTATAATCTCTTACAGTCAGCCCATATATGCAGATAAAAAGTTCTGAAGTCACCATATGATGATCAAAGTGTTCATAGCCTCAGTCAACAGAACAATTCTACAAATCTTCTTATTTTATATAGTCATTAAGAAGAAAACTCAGTTCCTAATGTTTGATTAGTCTCTAAACTAAGGAAGAACAGACAAACAGTAATCCTTCTTGGCATATTACTTTACTAAGAGAGATAATTTGCACTAACAGTTTCATGATTTAGCAGTAAAGAAGCTCAGCTACCTCAATTAGTGTCCATGGAAGCTTCACGAAGAACTAAAAAGTTATTAATTTTTGCGAGGCGGCAACCACGCTGTAAGCTGAAGAGGAGGCCAGAGAGAGCAAGATAAGCAATGGAGAAGCTGCATCTTCTTCTATTCCCTGCCTTTGTTTCACTGATTTGGTCCTTATTTCTGTAAAGTTCTTTCTATGTGTTTCAAGGTCGCTGCTTTCTCTGCCCTTTTGCATTTTATGAGGAGATTTCCTATGTTCTGTTTTATTTGTTACGTTTGTTAGATTCATTCCACTGTTGGTGAGTTTCAGAGATCACTCACAGAAGTTTTGTTTCATAATTCAATTTGGGAGGAACTTGTTAATCTGTTTTTTGTGCTTTTGGTTCTCATACAGAGCTTTGTTGCAAGTTTAGTACTTAAGCTGAAATTTTAAAAATTCTTTTCAATATATTGTAAATTTTTAATATTTTCAAGGAATTGTCATACTATGGCTTGCCTGTTTCATGCTTCTGTTTCCTCTTTATCAGTTTAGAATGCTTTTCTTTCAAAAACTTATTTAGCTGAGAAATTACTCTTTATTTAGAATAAAAATTGTAAGAATTTAATGGAGAAATATGAAAAATTTCATGGCTAATTGTTATCTTTCAATTGTTTTGACATCTGATTCTTTTTTTTTTTAGTTAAAATCAACTAGCTACTGAACCAAGAATCACATTTTTCCTGATCAGAACATGGACGAGCATTCAAGATCATATCAGAATTACCTTGTTGCTACAAATCAGAAAAGATCAACAATGTTAGTTTTTATAAATTTTTTGTTCTACTTAGCAGTAATCACAAATTATGCTGCAACTAATAAATTTTTATCAAACCCTACTGCCAAAATTCAATCTTTTCAAACTCACAGGCCCGACCAAGAATTCACAGAACTCCAATGGAGGAATGAAAATGTACAGACGCATCATAGCTCAGCCCCCAGAAAATTCCCAACCGGCATAAATGAAGTAAAAGAAATTCCAAAACCGCCTGGCGGTGGTTCGAACCCCAATCCCTCTGCCATGGAAGATGAGATAGCCTCACTGTTCCAATACCACCCTTATGAATACTTGGAGAAAGAGTTCGGTTGCGATTTCTTGTGTGAATTTTCGAATCCACAGACTATTATTTCTGCTGACAAATCAAACAAAAGCATCAACAATGAAGGCAATACCATTCCGCGTTTCAATCTTTCTCACAATCAGAACAGACTGTCTCCTCCAAAATCACATCTTCATGATTCCGTGCATCAGTATGTTTGCCCTGAGAGCAGTAGCGGCATTGTTGATTTCCCACACTTCTCTAAAACAGAAAAGTTTGGATTGGCAAATAGACTGCAGAAGAAAATCCATTCAGGAGGAGGAGAATCTTCTTCAATGATGACAACAGAATCAAGCATTTGTGGGAGCAACCAAGTTCAGAATTGTGTCAGCCTAACTAACAGCCTGAGCACCGACGCTATAAAAACTGGTTTGCCTCCGAGAAAGTTCAAAAAATACATGGAGAATAGCTTTCTATCAGAGAGGATGAAGACTGATACGGTTGAGATAACTGGTAATTCATCATCAGGTGGGTCTGGAGTTAGCACCAGAACAACGCCACAGGAGATGAACAACCAAAACTACAAAAGAAAAGGAATAGAAGTGGAGGAATCATGCAGCTTGAGTGAGGTGTCAACAGAGCTTTGGTTTCCTCATCTTTTTTTTTTTTTGCTAACCAGAATGGAATTCTGATACTGATTAAGAGTTACAGGAGGGAGACTATGAATCTGCTGATGGAAAGAAGCCAGCTCAAAGATCACGTAGAACCCGAGCTGCTGAGGTTCATAATCTTTCAGAAAGGGTAAGAAAAATTGAGTTTTGAAATGTAAAATTACAATCCAGACCTGCTTTCATCTATTGAAAAAATTGTAGAAAAGAAGAGACAGAATCAATGAGAAGATGAAAGCATTACAGGAACTCATACCGCATTGCACCAAGGTAAAAATTGCTTCTTTTACATCTTCCATTAAAAGAAAAAAACAAAAAACTTAAGATTTATATAATTCTTCATATAAACCAAAATTGAACATTGTGTATGTTTCAATGATTCAGTCAGATAAAGCATCAATGTTAGATGAAGCAATCGAATACTTGAAATCACTTCAACAGCAAGTTCAGGTATTGAAATATCAGTATTTTATTCATGTTATAGTGATCAAAGTTCATCAAAAATCTCCTTTTTCTTTTCTTCAGTTCTTGTGGATGGGAAGCGGCATGGCAACAATGATGTTTCCCAGCATCCAGAATTTTATGGCACAAATGAGTATGGGGATTGGTAGAGGAGCTGTGCCTACATTAAATAACTTGCTTCAATTACCAAGAGTTCCAGTATTAAATCATCAACCTATGCCCTCAGTTCTACCAGCAAACCAAATTCCAATGTGCCCACAATCTATCAGCCATTTGAGATTTCCAAATCAAATCCACAGTTCTCAGATTCCTGAACCATTTCCTCCACACTTTGGATTTCATCATATGCAGCCATCTCAACAGGTTTCTAGCTTTTATTTTATTTTTATTTTTGTGGGCTGAAGGGTAATAGCATTGTTGTCTTAATTTGCTTGCAGCCATTGAATTTATATGGTTATGGATCTCAGTCAGCGCAGCAGAATCAAATGGCTGCAACAAATAGGAGCAGTAACTTGCCGACTGATGGATTGCCACCTGATAACCTTCAGAAAGGCAGCAATTGACAACGATTTTTTTTTCTTTTCCTTCTCATTGTTCTATCAGATTTAGTATAAGCCAACACAGTTGGCAGAATTTTCAAATTGTTGCTTTCCCATGTCTTGAAATGGAAATATTATTTTTCACTGTGTGTGCAGATTGATATAGTTCAATTGCCGAAAGGGAGATTATTTTATTTTATTTTATTTTTCTGATATTTTTAAATAGGGATGGAGACATCAATAATTCCATGGATTAAAGCCTGTTTTGTCCGGGATGAATAATATAGCACAGTATGGGAAAGAATGGGAAATAAACTTAATGACTACGGTTTCACACACACACACACAGATATATATATATATTGAGATTTTGAATAAAAATCCTTTAGACTGTCAATTCTTGATGTGAAATGGCACTGGAAGGTGTGGTTCACATTCATGAACACACTTTCAATTAATAATTCAGCTTTAATGTGCCCTGCATCCACCATTTTGACTTCTCTGAGATAAATTAAAATCATACTGTTCTTGATCTGTGGGGCTTTGTTTGATTTGAGTGAATTAAAAGAAATAAAATTGAAAAAAAAAATGAAATTGTAAAAAGGAAATTAGTTTTAATTTATTTTATCTCATTTATTTAAATAAATGTTTAATATATAATTTTTTTTATTTTCTTTTAACTGATGAAAATTTAGCATTTTATTTTTATTTTTTGGGGAAAAAATTGAGAGGTATTGTTTTTATTAATTATTTTTTTGTACTTTTATTAATAATATTGAAATCAAACAAACAATATGAAGGTAAGATTGTGTCTTGTCAAAAATAAATCATCTCAAAAAAGATTTCAAATACACATTTATAAAATAAAATACATTTGCATTCTCATTTCCTTCAAACCAAGCAAAACAATAAAGATGAGGATGCATTATTATTATTATTATTATTTTTTTTTTTTGGAGAGAGCGCCCAATCTTTCGAGGTTCATAACTTTATTTTCAACCCCTATTTAATGCTTTAGAGCACATAGTGCATTAACATTCCCATACAAATTGACCAATTACAAAAAATGTATTACTTAAGAGAAAATTTATCACTCTTTCATTTACAAAGTAAACATATAAGGATTTCTACATCCATGCACTTTCCCTTTTGTGCTTGTGCATTTTTTTGTTGTGATATATGGCCATTGACCTTAAGCCTAAAGAGCATATTAGTATTGTTAAAGTGGATTGCATGTAAGCTACATTGAGGACCATGCAAAAATGTCTCTAAATTTAAAATCCCTTCCTGATATATATTTTAATGGATGAATTGAAGGGGGTTTAAAGTTGGAATGATGTATCAATGACTAAATTAATTGTTAACTCAAAAACTTGGTTATATGAGTAAGGGCTTATTGGACATGTTAAGTTTCATACATTAATATATTTTCAATATGTGAGATAGTACCAAATCAAAATTTACATACTTTAATAATCTTCCTTTCTCATGAAACCTTTTTTTGCATTGCTCAACATTCTTGATCAAACAAATGTAACATCGAGCATCAAGTATCAAATGCCCACTCAATTATATGCATCTGTGGTGAGAGTTACCCCCATTTGAAATTTTTTCAACCATAGTGAAAGGATTAACACGCATAAGAAACACAAACCACATGAATCACTTGAACATATTTAGCTCTAATACTACTTAATATTAATTATAAGAAGTACAACAAAAAAGGTTTTATGTGAAGTTAAATAGATTTTTTATAATTTTAACTGTTAAAATTTAAAACCCATGAGCTACAAGTAACATAGATAAAAATGATTTAAATAAGTAACATTAAAGAGATCCATAGGAATAATTATAAGAAAGTATTTATTATGATAATTTTCTATCATAATTTTTTTCTATTTATAGAGTATATTTTCTTGATATACCCACATAATATGTGTAATATTGTAGACAACAATCATAGGCTAAAGTACATGGAACAGAGACCGTAGTGATATAAATAAGCTGAACATGGGTAAAGTTACTTGAGATGCTAAATATCTGTCAAAAACTTTCACAGGACCAAAATGACAATAAATTAAATTTACTCAATTTTGGTAGTTAAAGTTCAAATATCCACGAAACTATGCATAGAAGATAATGAGATGTTGGTGGTGTAAAGTATGATAACATAAGTATATTAACCAGATACTTTGACAACAGTGATGACCGCCACATGATTTTTTGCATATGTAGATGATCGAGCAATAATGTATTATTTATTTGAGCACCAAAAAGTTGATTGAACCCAATATGAAAAAAAATAAATCATCTTAATTGCGAGCCAAGTATATGTTTAGCCTTGAGATACAAGGAGGAAAACTAGTATAATATTAAGTTTTGTAAAATAATATTTTTGAGATATTTTTATAATCATCTTACTATGTTCTAGCATAATTGACGGGTGATAACATATTAAGTTATTTCGTTTAATGTATATGAAATGTGTGGTCCTGTGAGCAACAAATATAACATATTTCTTGTGAGACTATAGTATTGAATGACATCAGTGGCAATTGAGGCATCATTGGGTATGAGAAGAGATGAGAGACTAAGTGATCTAACAAATTATTTTTTTATTATTTTTTATTGTGACTTCCTTTTCAAAGAAATAAAAAAAATCACAAACATATAAGTGTTGATATAGAAAGATGCCTTGGCAATTGAAATGACTCAACAATTATTTTTAGCACAATGGAGCTGAAAATGCATCCTAAAAAGAAATGTTGATGTCCAAGGTCTTAGAAAGAGATACAATGTGTTATAACATCAATCAATTATTAGATAGTTAATAGAGAGTTTTCTATGATTAGTAAATCATCTACATAAAATGAAAAGATAAAAAATAAGTAGTGGAGATGCATGATGATCTCAAGGATAAAAAAAAAGGTCTAAAGCTTAGCGAACATGGTGAATGGTGCTTGTTTAAAGTTGTAGAAAGACTTACAATGAATATACATACGTTATGATCGACATCAACAAACCAAAGTGGTTGAGACATAAACACATCCTTAGAGAGGTATCCATTAAGAAATGTTTCATTAACATCCAAATAGAGAATCAACTATTGTTAGAAAATTACACTATACAAATCACTCAGATAGTTTTTAGATTGATAGTGGAGTTGAATGATTTTATTTAATCGATGTGCGGGTGTTCTTGAAAACAATTGGCAATAAGATTTTCATTGTAGCAATCAATTTGGCCAGCATGAAGATGTTTAATTCAAATCACCCATTAGAACCTAGTAATATTATAATGTGATTAGCATGTAACAAAGTCCCTTGTGTTATTTTGAAGGAGGGTATTTATCATTGTACATAGGGCATATCTCCATTTAGAATTTATGAATGCTTGTTTGTCATGGTAGATTAAAGGGTTGTTGCTAACAAGCTTTGTAAGAAGTTTAAAGATGTTGTTTTTGGATCCCGTAATCATGTGATATAGGTTTGGAAGGTTTATTAAAACTTTTTCTAGTGAGGCATGAGCATTTAGGAAACTTATTGACAACGTTTTCTTCATGAATTAACAAAATGATTTTTCTTTGGAAAGAGACATTGAATGATCAATAGTGATTTGCATACTTAATAATGAATTTGTCCCTGTAGCTTTGATGATGTGGTTATTGACAAAGTTCTAAATGGTTAAAGGAGGCGGACATGGAAAGAAGTAAGAACTTGTCTTGTTGAAACAAAATAGAATGATTTGGATTAAGAATTTCAATCCCAAGGGTTGATGATTTGTGGCCATGATATATTTCCATTCATATAACTAAGGAGATTGTATCCTTGAATAAGAGATTCATCTTGAGGCCGCCTCGAGGAAAGTTGTCTAGAATAAATTTGAGTGGGAGTTGTTTAATGGCATTGATACACCTGAAAACCCAGGGCATCATGAAATGATGTGAACCAATTTTGTATTCGTACCCTAATACATGTGATATGTGTGATAAGTAAAAATAAATAAATTTTATTTCATTCCATAAATAATAGTTCAATAACTAATACAACTACAAAAATGAGAAACTAACTGAAAAAAACTGAAATAATAATGAATAAATTAACTATCCAAAATCAAAAGAGAAATACAATAGCTAATTTAAATATTGAACTATCTAAAAGCAAATGTAGAGTTGAAATATTGAGATGGTCCTACGAGTGACTAGGTGAAACCTGCTATGCAAAATATCAACAAGTAGTGTGTTTAACAAATCAAACTTAATAAATACTCATTATCGATTAAAGTATGAATGACAATGAACCGAGGCTTCCAGTATGAACAACTAACATGACGATCTTTTACATATTCTAGCAAAGCAATCAATATCTTTAACTATAATGATATATAATATATATTCTAAATATGCTTATGATTACGAATACCAGTGACAAAGACACTTTTGTAAATATTTATATCACAATATCAACTATACTAATAAATACATAATTTATCAGTCCTTTAACACTAGTAGATATTATTTAAATACTACAAGTGTATGTATAGCTATATAATCACTTCTATATTTAGTCAATTTTCTATTACTCGTCGGTCTAGCCATTAATAAGGGCTTAATATCTACATAGATATTTTTATAATATTATGCATGTTTTTCAAATAACACAAGTCACAATTTTGGTTATTATTAACAACATGTCCAATGATAATCATATACACATATGAATTGTATAAAATATGAATATTATGAAAGAATTATAAACATCAAAAATTCAAAAAATTAATTTTTTAACTAGAAATTATGTACAATAATTAAAGGGTAAAAATTTTATGCAATTTGTTATGAGCAATAAATACTTTTATTGAGCGCGACATCTTTTATTGAGAATCATTCAAATCAATTTCAAAGAATAAATAAAAGGAGATAAAAATTGGCAAAATCTAGGTCCAGTAAAATTTTCCAATCCCATTCCCATCCTATAAACACAGATTCCCCAACCTCTGTTCACTTGCTGTAGAGAAAACAATGGATCCCACAAGATATATTTCTTTATATATTTACGCTAATACTGTACAAAACTTTCTGGCTCTTATTTGATGTGAGTGGGTCATGGCAACCAATAGATTGTTTACGGGCCCCAATAGCTTGGAAACAAGATCAACTCACTGAGAGCCAGCCACACATTTGTTGGGTTGATGACAGCTCCCTTCTCTCTGTTCCCCATCCTTTGACGTGGAAGCTTGAGGCAGCCCTAGTGCTGCTGTAGGCCCCTCGTTTACAGTTCACTCACTAGGAGGGCCTCAAGCCCTCCACCCTATATTGTAGCTCTGAGTGTGCCCATTAATGGAGTTTGCTTGGTTGTTTGCCCCTGTGGGTAAGCCATAAGGTACAGGCAATGCGATCCACAAGATATCGAATTTGCACTGTAATGACAATCTAAATGAAAGAACTCCAATTGAAAATAGAGAAAAGGTCTGTTTGGGACAGCTACAGTTTATCCAGCTTAATCAGATAAGCAGCTTATCCTGATAATCTGTTGATAAACAGCTGGTCCAGATAAATTGTCTGACTGTTTGATTTCAGCGTTTGGAAAATAGCTGATTCTGGATAGATAACCATTCTGACCCTGTTTTGGATAAATTGTTTAGGTGCAAGCTGAAGTAAGATAAGATTGAGTAGGCTTAAAATCATTAAAAAAAATAGAACACTTCCTTCTCTTCCCCTAGAAAGAGTGCAGATCGGACAATAATCAGTAGGGAGAGCAAAAATAAATCGAATCATTGCCGCCAACAATAGATTGATACTCCGAACTCCGAAGATAATAACGGGTAAATATTTCCCTTGCCGCTTGCTTCTCCCTCGAAATTGGGGTCCCCCGAGGGCAGTGTTGGAGAAGCAGGCGGTGTGAGCTCGATCAACCGCGGACGGAGTGCGAGCTCCATCGACCGTGAACGAAGAGAAGCAGGCAACTGTGCGAGCTCGATCGCGAAGGTAGGAAGAAGGCAGCGGGTTCGATAGCCAAATGGTTCTGTAAGCTTCGCTTGCGACTTGCGGGAGGAGAGGTGACGGGGGAGCGAATGGGAGTTAGGGCAGAGAACGATACGCGAAGGGCATCAGAGTCTTTGGGTAAAATGAAAGCGTGTAATGTAAAATGAAAACACATTATTTGCATAAGCGCATCAGACGTGATTTTCAAATAGGCGATGGTGTTTTTGAAAACGCCACCGCAGTGAATAAGCTGTCCCAAATGCTACCTAAATGAAAGAACTCCAGTTGACAACAGAGAAAGGGAAGTTTAGGTACATACCACACAACTGTATTGTATTTATATATCTAACATCTAAAGTTTAATATTTACATTTTCGATACATGAAGAAGTGTATTTCACTTTTAAAAGGATAACGATGATACTATTTTTGATGTGATAGTAAGGATTTAAATGGTATGCATGTAAAGAGGAATATTTAGATAGTAGAGATGTAAATACACAAAATTTATGTGGTATGTATGTAAATGTCACGAAAGAAAATTAACTTTCAGGCTTAGGAGAGCATCTCATTAGTTTGGAAAACAATTAAATATTCTACTCATCCAATATGTGTGAGAAAGAAAATAACCTTTCAATTTTTGCGAAATCTAGATCTGTTGAAATAGGATTGGAATGAGCTAGAAAACGATTATCTCTCAAGGAGCTCCAATTTGCATATTAATAATTCTAACAAGTTATAAAGAGAACTTTTTTATGGACAATTTTATTTTGTTATTTATAGAACATTGGTGAGCTGGAAAGTTGAAACATTAAAGAGGAGCATAAGAAGCTTTTTATCATAATTTTAATGAAAATTTGAGTTATGGTTAATTTCCAAAACATGCGAAGTGATTCAAACCAACCCAATGAGGATCTTAATAGGGCTAAAATTGATGCACCCTACCAACTAAGAGAAGATGAACTTTCTGCCATAAAGTTTTTGATGCCCGTTGGGATGTATTATGTAAGTGCAATATATAAAAGGCTTACAGACTCGATCTTTTGATAGCAGAAAGGCAGGAATATAGAAAAGACAGGAGGGCCAACTTGCTAACTTGACTTAAATGTTCCGTTCTCTTTGCAAGTATAACTCAAAGCTCATTCCATCTAAATGTTTTATTCATAACCCAATCTAACAAAATTCTCAAGTTTCTTAAGTTTTCTGATAGCCAAAATAAAATGCAAAGAATAAAAAAGAAGAAGAAAAGAATTAAAAACTGAAACTAGTAAGATTATTGTATAGTGTATAGCAGGAACTAGAGAACTTCAATTTATCATCAGCACTTCAATCTGTATGAAAACTTACGATCTCTCAAAACAGGAAGATTTGAGTGAGCCTTGGCTTCTTAGAAAACAATCAAATTTAAGCAGATCAGAAAATAAAATCTGCACGCAAAAACTTTCAGAAGAAAGTTAAGAACAAGATAAAGAAAAGAAAAAGAACAAAGTTTGATAAGCATTTCCACAACATATACATGTAAGTCTCTGCAAGACAGAATCTTAACAGATATGCCCATTTCAGATATTAATGCAAATATAACGAAGTATAACTTAAGCATTAAGGGAATATTTTATGATTGTAATCATAATTAAGCTTTGGCAGGTGAAGTCCATGTGCTTCAGGTCCCTATCAATGGAGATTGAGATCCTAACATGTAACTTTCCTTTTATTAAGTTGGATGACTGTTCATCTGTGTAGTTGCATTCAATCCATACTTTACTTGGACCACTACTGACCCTGAACCACCAACAAAGTCATGGTCCTTAGTCTTATCTAAAGATCCTTCTCATAGTTATCTAAGTGTTAAATTATTAAAAATATAAGAAAAGGTAAATTATAAATAAACTTCACATGGTCAATGAAGTATGCAAATAAGCCCCTTATGTTTTAATGTGTTGCAATCATTACACCTTAAAAAATTCCTTATACATTTGGATCTTCTACAATCAATTGACAAAATTAATCAAGCCATTACTCTAATTCACAGAGGTGACCAAAATAATAATAATAATAATAATAATAATGAATGATAAGTTTATAATATTTTACAAGTTTTACTGAGATGCATAATTTTTAAGATAAAGACCTACTGATTTAAAAGTGTTAAAGATTATGATTTCTAATGCACATCTAATAGTGATTGAAAATTATGGAATAAACATGTAGTACTAGCAGGACAGAGACAAATAAGCTAAAAGTACAATTAAGGGTCTTTGATAAAAACAGCAAAATAGTAGAAATTAATTCAGTCAAGTTTTGTGAGCTTTTTGCTGGAAACTATTGAGGGTCTCCAAAGACACATGTACGAATGAAACTTTATGTAATCAATATAACTTCGGATTGAAAAGATTATGCTTAAAGCAATCTAAAGTTGCAAAAAATATATAAAAGATGAAGAATATAAGAAAAAAATAAGAGAAACAAATTACCAAAAAAAGAAAAAAAAAGCCTCACGCATCATATGAAATCAACACAAAAGAATTATTTGTTGTGAAAACTTGTAATTCATTTCACATTTGTGTTTAAATAGGTGTTATAATGCTTATCAAAGAAACTCAATGAAACCCTCTAATTACACATAACTCACGAGACTCCCTCAAAATGGGCGAAAGATATTCACTAAGCCCATCTTGTCACATAATCTAGCTAACTCCACTGAATCAAGTCCTTTAGTGAGGCAGTAAGCCACCTGCTCTGCAGTTGTTACATGACTTATTTCCAACAATCCGTCATTCAACTTCTCTTCAAGAATCTATCAATCTCCACAATGTTTAGTTTTATCGGGTTGCAGCGGGTTGTTAGCAATGTTGATTGTCGACTTATTATCCCACCACAATTTCATTTAAGTTCCCTGATCCAATTTAAGTTCAACCAACAAAGCTTTCAGCCACATCATCTCAGTAACTCCTAATGCCATGACCCTGTATTCTGCTTCAGCTGTTGATCTTGCTATAACTGACTGTTTCTTGCTCTTCACAAGACTAAGTTGCCACTTACGAAAATGTAGTATCCTGATTTGGATCGTCTGTCATAAACACAACTTGTCGAGTCAGAATTACAATAACCCTCAATATTTACATGCATGTTCTTCCTGAATATCAGCCCTTTTCCTAGTACACTCTTCAGATGCCTCTGGATCTGATACATTGCATCCATATGGCCCTTCATTGGATCATGCATGTGGCAGCTCACCACACTTATTACAAAAGAGATATCAGGATGAGTGCGACACAGATAGATCAGGCGGCACACCGGTCTCTGGTAGCTCTCACGATCAGCTGACTCGTCTGCCTCTGTCTTGAGTTTTACCTTCTAATCAATTGGAGAGACTGCGGGTTTACACCAGTGCATATTTTCTCTGGGATAGGATCATCCCCTTAGGCAGGTCCATGGTCCACTTCAATCCCAATAAGGTATCTAAGTTGTCTCAAATTCTTTACCTAAAATTGCTTCCTCAATCTTCCCTTCAATTCAATCTCAATCTCATCATTACCAGTAATAATTATGTCATCCACATATATAGCAAGTATGGTAGTGTGACTTTCATATTATCGAAAGAATGTTGTGTGATCTGCACTGATCTGTTGATATCTCATGACAACAATTGTCATTCTATACTTGTCCAACTAAATTCGAAGAGACTGTTTCAAGCCATACAATGACTTCCTAAGCCTACACTCCTTGTTCACTATCTAAGATGTACTGAATCCTGGTGGTATTTCCATATATACCTCCTCCAGTAGATCCTCATAAAAAAACATTCTTCGCACCTAGTTGGAAGAGTCTCCATCCACCATTCACTGTCAGAGAAGTTAGTGTCCTCACTGTACTCATCTTTGTAATCGGTACAAAGGTTCTATCGTATTCAATCTCATAAGTCTGATTGTACCCTTTTGCCACCAATCGTGCTTTGTACCTCTCCACCTTCCCTTCTGGAGTTTGTTTTAACATGAAGTTACACTTGCATCCAACTGTCTTCTTTCCTATTGGTAGCGGTGCAATCTCTCATGTATGGTTTTTATCAAGCGCTCCAAGCTCTTCATGCATCGTCGGTTTCCACTTGGGATTCTTTTTAGCAAACTGCCAATAATTTGATATAGAGACAGAGTCCAATGAAACAATGAATGCTTTGTGCAAAAGTGAGATGTAAAAATAAGAAATAAAGTTTGCAATATCAAGCTTTCATTTGAAACGATCGAAAGGTTACCCCTTATTGCTGCAGGAGGTCCTCCTTAATGTTGGGAGGGGGTAGCAGTGGACGAAGGAATATCACTTGGGAGTTTTGAATTAAAGGTGAATGGTCCAAGTGTCCCAAAAGTTGGGGAAAAATGGAACAATGGATTTGTTGGCACTGCAGACTGTTCCCCCAATTTGTTTCTTCCTCTGTGTATCAACCTTAGCTCAACTTCAACCTGAATCTTACCACCTCTGGGTTCAATCTCCTCGATTTTACCTTCGGCCTAAATCCCACCACTTCTGGGTTCAATCTCCTTGATTTTCGTCTCCTCAGTTGATTCATCTCACATCACAAGACATGACATTGACCCCACTTTCACCACTACTATTCACTCTCTCTTGCCTCATACCTTCAGTCTCTGTTGATTCACCAAAGGGTGATTCACCTTTAGAGTGTAGTATGTTTCAAACTCTTTGAATGACACATCCATACTCACAAAGAGCCTCTTCACAATCATGCTCCAACAGACATAACCCTTATGATTAGCAGAATAACCCATAAAGACAAATTTCACAGCTCTGAGATTCAACTTCCCTACAAATGCTTTGTTTTTTTTCACAAAGCATACACATCCAAATATCTTCAATGGAATGATACCATTATTATCAGCATTTAACATCTGACAATGAGACTTCCACTCCACCACCCTTGAGGGCATCTTATTAATAAATTGGGCAGTGTCAATACTACTTTCTCCCATAAGTGTCGTTGGACATTCATTGCGATCACCATGCTCCGAGCTATCTCTAGAAGATGCCGATTTTTTTCTCTGCTACTCCATTCTGTGCTTGTGTGTATAGACATATGGTTTAAAGTTGTATCTCTTGATCTGACAGGTAGTCCCTAAATACTTTGTTGATATATTTTGTCCCATTATCAGATCTTAGTGCCTTCAGAACTACTTCATATTGGATTTGGTTTGTCTTCTGAAAATCCTTAAAGCAAGCAGCCACCTCACTCCTCTGTTTCATCAAATATATCTAGTTAACACAAGAAAAACAATCAATAAACATAATAAAATAACGATAGCCATTCATATAACCATGTGTCAGTCTCATTCTCTTGAAAGATCACCTTAGGAAAATCAAATAAAACAACATATTTTAGTTGGAGTACAACAATACTAATTGAAAAAATATTCACTGAGAAAGAATGAGCATGCAAAACATTGGATAAAATCATAGAATTGGTACACCTCACTGTATCCTTACCAATTTAATGTTGCGTTGCACCATCAGTGATCTGAATGTTCTCTAGAACTGCTAAGCAGGTATAGGAAGATAACTTACTAGTGACACCTGTCACATGTCGAGCTGCACCAGAATCTATTATCCATTTTGGTGAACTTGTGGTGGATATAGAGGCAAGAGCATGTGCATCACGAACACCTTTGGCTCAGTGAGCATTACTAGAAGTGTTTGACATCACATGTCGCTCTCTGCTTCCTCTTCCTCTTCAACATCACAAGTAACTCGTGATCCTCATCGCTAAAAACCACCCTCTCTCTTCCTAGCTCTCCACTATCATTAGAGTTGCCCAGTAGCATCTTTTTTACCCCTTCAGTCCCCATGATTACGACCACGTCCTCTAGACTGTCCCTGTCCACCTGTCTCTCTCTTTTTGGATAGATTTGGACACATCTTGCTCAAGTGTCCCACATATCTTTAGTTGTAGCACCTGCAGGCGTCCCTTTGAGCACTTGTCTTACTTGACCTCGAGGCAGCCAAAGCTGACCGCATTCCTGAAATCCACTCAGTTGAGCCGGAACACCTGCTGAGATAGTAGCTCCCATCGAGACACTTGCTCCCCCTATAATGCCAACCAAGTTCTTCAGAACTTCAGGATTTATCTTTCCCAAAAGTTCCAATCTTTTGCTTCCCCGCATTACTCCATCTAGTGACATCTATAATCACATGGATAAATCTAGAGCACGCAATTCACATGCAACTTCTTTCCTGCAAATTCCAGCGATCCACTTTACCTCATCTCGCACAAAGCAGCACCTATTTGTCTCAGCACGTAAATCCACACAGCGACGATCTTCTTTCCCGCACGACAGAGCCGCTCGATCCCTTTGCGCTCCCGAAAAACCACCAAAGCATCGTCCCTGCTCTCGCACTACACAGAATCGATCGTCGTTCATTTGATCACCCCTGATCACAACTGTATCACGCCCTTCACAGTGCCGAAACCAAAGTCACTTGTCTGGTTTCGCAGCAGCAGCAGGATAGCGATACAGACCCGCCGACTCCGCTTCTTCCTCGTCCCGTAGAAGGAACGGGAGCATAATCGCGACACAGACCCAACGACTTAGTTTCTTCCTCGTCTCGCAGCAGGAGCAGAACCGCGACACAGACGACGTCGCTTCTTCCTCGCTCGCAAATCCAGCAGAGGTCACGTCTCTGGTTCCGCAGCAGCACTCGATGGTTACAGAAAACTCAAAAAAATCCTCTAATACATATAACTCGCAACAAACTAAAAAAATTTGAGCACTTAAGGGATGGTTGCAAGGGATATAAATTTCATGTAATATATCTATAACATATAAAAATAAAAATGTTACAAAAAAAAGTTACAGAGAAGTTGCAGCTATGTTACAAGAATGTTACAAAAAATAAAATACAGAAATACTCTCATGTAATATTCATGTAACCTGTTAGAGGTACGTAAATTTTTTCTGCAACAAACACAGCATGATTGCAAATTCTATAAAGTTATTATTCATGAATTTTTTACCCTATCAAATTATTGTATTTTTCATGAAAAAATCTTAAAAAAAAATGGTGTTTTCTACATTAAAAATAAAATAAATAAATAATTTGAAAGCAAAAATTCGCCGAAATAAGAATATTGTAACTCTAACATCATTACATCCAAAAAATCAAAATCGCCAAAAATTTTGACAAAAACTTTTTGGAGAAGCATAAATGTACAAAGGATCATTCAACAAATAAATTAGACTAAACTTTTGAGAATGATAAAAACAAAGGCGAAAAATTACTCATAAATAGAAAAATTAGAATATCGGAAAAAAAATTCAACAATTTAAGCGGACTTCCATTGTTATTATTTCTACATGTTGTACCAAGAAAATATCTTTGCATTAAGCATTATCTCTTGTGTTGAAAAATTTAGGGCAAAAAAAAAAATGCAAATCAACACAAATTTAGAAGAACACAAAGATTTAACGAGATTCGACAAAGGTGTCTACGTTCTCGGGAGCAGAGTGGTGACTTTCATTTCACTTTCAGAAAAAACAAGATGACTAAAAATAAGGGCAAATAATGCATTGCCAATAAATAAATAAATAAATGAAGAAAATCTTATCAAACATGAATCTCAATGTTGTTACTCGACATTTACAGGAGGATGTACCTTGGTGTATGATTTTCCCTAACGATAGCCTTCTAGTGGATAAGATGAGAAAGAGTTCAGGAAAAAAACATAATTTTTGAAAGTCAACTTTAGAATCTAAAGGTTTTCGTATGAGTAGATTTAAAACTAAATACATGAAATGTAATTTTAGTAGTAAATCAAGCGACGGGGTTGTAACAATTGTAATCACGTCACTAAAAAGAGTGAACATTTTAGATATCTCGGGTCTATTGATTAAAGTAGTGATATAGATGAGGATGTTATTAGTAAAATTCAATTTGGATGTTTATAGAGGAGGAATGCATCAGGTTTATTGTATGATAGAAAGTGCTGCTTAGACTGGAAAGAAAATTGTATAAGATTGTGTTAACACTTGCTATGCTTTATGGTGTAGATGTCGACCTATAAAAGCGACACCGAAAATTAAGTTGAGTGTTGCTAAGATGAGAATGCTTAGGTGGCTGAGAGGTTTTACACTTAAGAGACTAAATGCAAAACGAATATGTTCGTGAAAGGACTGAATAGATCCAATGACAGATAAGATTAGAGAGAATCACCTAAGATGGCTTGGTCATGTTAAATGTCGACCATCTAATGACTCTATTAGAAGTGTATATGTTTTAAATTTCACTTTTGTTAAGAAATGTAAAGGGGGACCTCAAAGACTTGGGTATGTTGTACACGAATTGTCTTTAATTTATTAGAATTAAATGAATATATGACATTCAATGGGACAAAATTGAGAAAAAGGATTCCTATAGCCGACCCCACTTAGAGGGACAAAAGCTTGTTGTTATTGTTTTTATCGTAAACATGAATCTAAATGTAATATTTGAATTAAAACACCAAGAATTAAATTCAAAACTATTTGAACTTTGATTTCCAATACTTCTATAACAAAAAGAACATTTTGATGAGATGAGCTAGATGATGTCAAGAGTGTTTGTTCTAATCAAGTCTAAATGAACCCAAATCAATTAGTTAAATAATACTTGAAGACTTTATGACACTGTTCGAGTAATTAAATGATTTATGAATCTCACGCGCTTAGAGCCAAAATGACATCTAGATGGAAGAAATCAAACAGGCACAATGTCACTCAATTTTGATGTCATTAACTTAAATAATTCACAAATGATCTATAATAAAAAAAAATAATATAGATTATCCGATTGAGTATTATAAATTTTTATTAGTTATAAAAATTGACTCTCTACAAAACTGCAAATAGATTTTCATTCTCCATATAAAAATGATATAAAATTAAAAAAAGCTTGAAATCTGAAACAAATCAAGCCCTTATCCAATGATTAATAAGAAGATCATTCCAAACAACTATTGTTGCCCAACAATCATTGTTCAAAACACATTATCTAAGTATTATCATTCGACCAACATAGCCCAATTATCATCTATTTATCGTCGCTTAAATCTCATCACTAGACTGTCATTACCTAATCATCATTTTTGATCATCATCACCCGCCTATCATCTCTAATAACTAAGATATTAATAAAATAATAATCTCTCAATAATAATATCCAGATAGATGTTCTTCAGAATAAAAATTATATATGTTATAACCATCTTGTTTAAAGTATTTAAATTGATAATGCAATTGATCTCTATAATTGAGGTATAATAAATACTATTTTTAGGCATAAGTTTCATATCAGCTTGAAGTAGATTTTTTTTGCAATAATCCAAAATAATCGAAAAAGACCGACAAATTTTGTTTTAGCACGTTTTACTCCAAAAAATTAAGACATACTATAACTTTCAATGAATTATTTTTAGCAATCACTTTAATCTAAAAATAATTGAATAATAACTCTCAAATAATCATGAAATATAATTCTTAAACTCATATTTGTAAGATTGTGATGACCTAGAATCATAGTTAACTAAATTTATTTAAATTACAACTTAGATCGTGTTGTTAATTGATACTATAATCATAATCAAGAAAATATTAGCAAGCAAAACTAAGTTTTCATATCTATTTTGATATAGGATATCTTATTATCAAAGTTTTCTAATACAAATTTAATATGATTTATTAAACTCATATAAGATCCTACAAAACTTCATGACATAAGCTCTTGCTATGAAACAAGTATTTGTTGTCTTCCATGAAAAACTAAGGGGCTTCTACTAAAAATAATGTATAGAAATTCAAGATCAAGAAAACTACATAACATTTTAAAAATGGTCACTAGTTGAAATATAGATTGTAAAGAATTTAATATAACTAAACACACTTTCAAATTAATAACAAAGTAATGAAGGAGAAAATGAAATGAGAAGGTTTATCAAAAATCAAGCCTCTTGCTTGTAGAAAGGGATAACCTCCCTCTTCCCCTTCCAAAAAAAGATAACCCAAAAAAGAGACAGAGGGAGAAGAAAAGATGAAGAGAGAGAGAGAGACAAGAAACAAAAGAGAAAAAGGAGAAATTAATTAAAAGCGTGCCTTGAAATCGGTGCATCGCCACCAATTCGTGTCGTTCTCGAAAGGAATAAAAGGTTGCTTTCTAAACCCTCAAAATATCAATCGTGTCGTGCTAAGGGCATCGTGCAGAGCCCTGCGCATCGTGCAGAGAGCCCTGCACGTGCTATTTAGCATGGTAGGGTGAATCTCGCATGCGGTGCTCAAGTTGCGACAGGTAATTCCAAAAATGCTTGAAGTGCCGGTTGAGTCGTGCTCACATCAAATGGAGCCTCATACGCATTTTTTTAGCGTGGTGGAGTAAAACTAGCACGTGATATTCACGACTTAACAGACAATTTGATTATGCTTAATATTCGCATATGGGAGACATGTACACACTTTTCTTAGTATGGCTAAAGAATCCTATTGCATTTGATTTTTTGTGTAGGTGAAAACCCTCATACACACTTTTCTTACTGTGGTGAGATGAAGACTTTTAGGTCATGGTGCAAACCACCCACACACTCATTATTTAGCGTGGCAGGCAAGCCCAATTTCAGGAAGTATGCCCCCTCACAAGAATGACGCTAAGAGGCTGCTGAAGTGCTGTGAAAATTTGGACTTAACCAAAATTTGATTTAAGCACAATAAATAAACCTGCTAACAAAAATTTGATTTAAGGACAATAAATAAACCTGCTGAATTTGAAATAATTTAAGATGAAAGAAGCAAAACAAAAAAAGCAAGCTTTCAAGGAAATGGTATTCAATGGTAATGCAAGTTTTTGGCGAAGTAAGATTGAAATGTAATGTTTATTGAAATGACTTACAGGCTTGCCATTAAGGAATACTGTTTAGCGCAAGTTACAATGGTATCTTCTGAGAAGTTCATTGTGGGAAAGTCGATTGTCCGTTTGATTGCGATACTCCGTGAAAATAGGCTATGAGCGGTTTTTTCGGTAAAAATAACCATTTTGCCCAATTCAATAAAACGGTGTAAAACATAATATTTCGGTAATTTCTTTAGTAAACAAATTATTTCTTAAATAATAAATTTAAATTAATTAATAATTAAATAGTAATTACTATTTAATTACTATTTAAATCCCTACCGAAGCCTTCGCACGATCGATCTCGTCTGTTGCCTTCCCAGCGAGCCGCGATCCCGTCGTTGCCTTCCCAGCGAGTCGCGATCCCGTCGTTGCCTCCCCAGTCGCGGCTGCTCCTCTACAACGAAGCAGAAGGTACGCTCCGAGTCGCCGCCGCTTGCGATGAGCCGCAATCCTGTCGACAACCACGGCGAGCTGCTCTGATACCATTAGCAGCGAAGATGGAGTAGCGGTGCGGGAGTCGTCAGAAGCGGCGAAGGATGTGACAGGAGAATGCTCTCGGTTTCGTGAGGCGGGTCAGAAGCGGAAACATCGCCCTTAACGCGATCCAGGAGCAGTACGCCGAAACAAACAGAAAACAGCTCGCGAATTCGCGCCGCACCGCACCGAAAAAGCCGGTTCCAAACAGGCCCTAAGTGTAGAGGAACCTTTCATGGACTTCACCAAATTATTTGTTCTTGGATTATTGAATAACACTGTGGAAGTTTATTTGAACACTAAGGTGAGAGTTGGGTGCAAGCAAAGTCCAATATTAAAAAATATCAAGCGAAAATTCTTTAACACAAAAAATTATCATCGGATCCGCAACACACTTGCACAAGCAGGCATAACGCAAAAACATTTAGGGCTAAAAAAAATATGTGCATGCATTATACTGATGATACAAACTTGCAAATAACTAGCTCTAAATAACTTGAATTAAAACGAACCTGCATGTGCTCCGACCTACTTATTAAATGCTCGAGCATAGAGTTCGGGAATGTTGTGCGGGCTTAAGTTAGGTTAAATTTTAAAATATCCTAACTTAAAAATCTACATGTTATCAGAAATATAAAGCTTGCATATGCCCTGTCGCATGTCCCAAGTCTCTTAATCTTAAGTGTCTGAGAATGTTGTGCGGGTTCATCACATATTTATGCTGAAATCAAAATCCGTTTCAAAAAGCTTATGCACATTTCAAGGTCTTGCAGAAATCCAATTTCAAAATATCAGTTTAAAAATGTTAAAATACATGTGCTTTTGGACGGCATCCTTTCCTACAAGGCAAGGTCGTAAGTCCCATGCTTTAAGTGCCTTTCTTTGAATGGACTGTATTGGACAAGTCTGAGCCTCCACTGAGCCATTCTGATGCCCTTATTAATAAAGACTATACTTAACAGAACTAACTATTTTTAAATGCTCGAGTGAATAGGCTCATTTAAATACCAAAATAAGCATGTCAATCATTTCCCGATGATGAGCATACACATTGCACATCCCAGTCGAAGGTGTTCTAAAATAATAATAATAATAAATTCTTCAAACTATATAGTTTTAAAATGATTTAAATTAAGATCTATCATTAAAAAACTACAGTGCAATAATTATATCCGCTCTGTCCAGGTGGAAAAATCTAACATTAACTCAAGTTCACATAGAGTCAATGTCATTTCGATCGTACTACTAAATTCAAACTCAAAATAACTGTACCAGTAAGGACGTGGCCCGAGTTATATATCCAGGTAATTTGACCAGTAGCCTCCACATAAGATGGTTTCAACCTGAGCTCTATGACTGGATGGTTTGGCCAGTAAGCTGCAACAGGTGATTTGGCCAATAGACTCTATTGTAATATGGTCACGACTATAGCCTGCATGTTTCTCAATGACATTCTTCCCATTTGAGTGATGAATCATATGATATATTTAATAGAGCACGAAGCCCTCTGCTACCTGAGGTCAACACAGATTAGTCCCCTTAAACAAATATTCACCCTAGGTCTACAAGGTCCATTTGGACGCAGTCATGATTACTGACAAAGGTCCTTATGTCAAGTTAAGTCAACTACCTTCTGTTAGTATAGTGCCCTAGGCCTATTATATGGATATGTATTTTGAACTTTTATGAATATTTTTCTATTTTAATTAGCATGTTTATGATAGAAGAAGAACCTTGAATAGTTTCATGTTTATTATGAAGATTATTCTAAATATCCATAATCGCTTATTGTTGTGGGAATGACAATAAATAAAGATTAATATAAAGTTTGATGGACATTCATGAGATGAATATATGTATGAGGATACACATCGATTTATATGTATTTATTGGAGAACAAATATTGGATCGACTCGCTTTGAGATTAAATCATGGATATAAGTCATATGTTAATCTCAAGTTAGTAGTGACATCGAATCCTCCGACTCGAGATTGTCATGGTTCTCAACATGAGGAATATTATGTTTAGACATAACCCAACGTTGTCTTTGATCGGATGACCATAAAGATTATGATTGGGCATAATGTGAATCATGTAGTGAGATATGAGTAATCAAGATGGAATTTATCCCTCTTATAATAAGAGAGATATCTCCGGGCCCTCGAATGATTTAGAATGAGAATTGTGTAGCTACACTCAAATGAATTGATGGAGATCAATTGCATTTATTTTATCGATCTAATCGGGAGTCGAGAAATTAAAGATAGAGAGATATAAGGTTGACATTATTCCATGCCTTATATTCTATCATGATATCACGTGATAAAAGGATTATGTCATTAACAATCGGGTTGTCTCGGATCTCGAGACTATTCATACTAACTTGGGTAGTTATAGTGTCTTGCTAGAGACCAACTATAACTTGTAGGTTTTTAAATGATGATTTAAGCCTACCGCTAATGTTAATTGAACCTATAGGGTCGCACAAAATTTGAATGGACTAGAATGGTTGATGAAAACTCTCTCTCTTGAGTAATTTATAATAATAATGAAGAGGTGCCATGAAATGGTGCCACTTCAATTAAAAGGAGGGGTCATGGCTTATGAAGTCAATTTTTTTTTATTCCTTTTGAACTCTTGCAAGAGAGGAAGAGAGTTCTTTTGGTTTTGGAGAAAACCCCGTTTCCGATCTAGCAGTTGGAAGCCATTTGGAAATCCGTTCGAGTGTGGATACCGGTAGAGGGCGGTGGTTTCAGCGCCTTAAAGATCCGAGGAAATCTAAGAGTAGAACTCTTGCATGGTATGATTTCTTGCACTTCTTTTTGGATTTATGTTTTGATTTGTATGAGCACATGAGATCCTTGGTGGTTTTGGGGAAATGACTTTAATATGCATTTTAATTAATTTCGCTTCCGTTGCGCATGATCCCCAAAATCCAACACCTTCTATGATAAAGTAGACTAGGATCCATGACACCTCAAGATGAAGAAATCATAGGATCTTGATCTGTCGCGTCATCATTTCCCCCACCATTCGCTCTTAAGCTCACAATGAAGAGATTTTCATAAATTTAAAATCTTAAATATGCTGCTACTATACGTTGAGCAATCATCCCCCTAATGACTAGCCTTAATCAAAAGTGCTTTCTCACTATCAGGAGGGGAAATTAACCATAGAGCTTGCGCCAATGGGAAACCTTGAACCCCAAATCTTAAAGACCTCACAAAGGGAAACCTCGTAGCCCCCCTCTCTGTGTAATATCTTATTTATTATCTTATTTGTCTTCTGAAAATTCAACCCGGAACCACGCAGTAAACATCCCTCATTCATTCTCATCTTCCCAAGAGAATGTGGGAGCCATCTTTTATGAAGATTCAGAGCTCATAAGACCTTAGGGTTTAATTAGGGATTTGATTGAGGGAAGGCAGCTATGGACCATGTTTAGTAAATTTGGAAGTGTAGTAAGAATAGAGATAGGTGGCTAGGATTAGAGGAGAGGAGGTTGGCCGAGATAGAGAGAAGGAGAGAATGGTTAAACAATGCACTAAAACAACTAGAACTCACCAAAGCCATTCAAGAGAAAAAGACACCAAACCACAACTTGATATATAAACAAGCAACATAAGTTAATAATTAATAATAATTCCAAGTTTAAACGAAGCATGTATTTATAGAGCTAAATAGAAGTAGTAATAATATATATATATACTTTAATCAAACGGGGGTTGGTCAATCCATACAAGGTATTGAAACACTCTTGAAACTCTTGCTTGCAATAGGTCTTCCATGAAAGGAGTGGCTCGTCATGCGCATTTAGAAGATGATTTGGACCTTCATTTCAACAAGTGTAACTTGCACAAAACAAAAGGAAAGGACCAGTCAATGCTTACAAGGAAGGAGAGTGGTATTTCATTTTTAGCAAATATCAAATTTCGCTAAGGGAGGGGTTAAACATGCATGTGATCAACTCCTTGTGCTTTGAATTTTGTGAAGTAGAATGATGCTAATAATACTAATCTTCCTACTAGATGCAGTGCTCTAGTAAGTCATATAGTAATTTTGTGTATGTGAGAATTTGCCGCATCATTCTAGAAGTTCTATCATCATTCATAACTAATACATCTGAGATACTTCAACTTATCACACATAATTTTAGAAAGAAAACACTGTCAATAAGGTAAAATTGGATATAAATATATAACTAAAATGCATAATTGGGATTGAGGAACTGCATAGGCATAATTCTCTCAATAACAACAAATCATTCAACCCATCCTGCCCAAATGGCTCACGGATACACATATGGGCACTATGGGTGGCGACAAGGATACTGAAAGACGGCAATCTCGCTAGAATCACTCATGATTACCAACAGAATTATACTCTCATCATGTCAATTGCAGAGCTTACTAATACTACATCTGTTTATAAATCAATTCTGCTCCGTCCAAAAACCACCATAATAGCCCACTAATAATCACAGCACAAAGCAAATTTCTAATATTGCCAACACCAAATTTCTTTGAACTTGTAACCATCATATGCAATGAAGATGCTCAATCAAAGTAACAATTACCAAAAAGTTATAATCAATTTGGGGACAATGTGATATACACAAATCGTTTTACCAAATTCTTTTAGTGACAAGATGTCATACGCTAATCATTTTGCCAAAGAAGCATCGGTTCTTGTTGAGTATTGGTGGAGCCCATTCCACTTAATATTGAGAGTTTTGCTCATATAACTGTTTCTCAGTTATGTTATTTAATTAATCATTTGATTAATTAAATAACTTTGATAAGCTATGGTTTATTTCCTTAATTCTTCCCGAATCCCGCCTCCCATATGGAACCACGTCTCTCCAATCTGTTCCCGCCTCCAGCCAAGCATTAAATGAAAGCAGACAGTTCCATATTATTCTGCTTAAGGGCTGGAAATAAAAAATTGCATACCTACCTGCTCCATTGAGAATTCTTTTGGCCGTGAAGCTTATTTAGAGAAGAAAACAAGAAAGAAATTGCAAGGGCAGAAGAGAAAGGCTATAGGAGGAGGCTTGCGGAGAGAAGAAGAAAGGAATTGCAAATTTTATTCCTTTTCTTTTGGGTTACGGTGAGATCAAAACAAGCTACAGTAAAAGTTTTTTTTTCTCTCCGTTTCTTTTGTTTTTCTTCATATGCGGTGGCTCTCGGGTAGAGAGAGAAAGCTGTTTCTTGTAAATCGACGTGGACGAAGGTGTAAATTTCCTCAAGTAATTAAATCCTCTGCAACTCCGTGGATGTAGGCAAAAATTGCCGAACCACGTAAATCTCTGTCTCCTTTTTGGTGTGAATTTTCTCGTTTTATTTTTCACTTCGTCGTCGATCGTTATATTTTAAATATATCATAACAACTGGTATCAGAGCTAATGGCTGCAGACGAAGTGAAAGTTTCAGGGATCGAGAAATTTGATGGCACAGACTTTGGTTATTGGAGAATGCAAATAGAGGACTACCTCTATGGGAAGAAACTACATCTTCCGTTATTGGGGAAAAGACCGGAAAGGATGGATGAGACTGAATGGAATTTGTTGGATCGACAAGTTCTGGGGGTTATTCGATTGACCCTATCGAGGTCCGTTGCACACAACGTCGTCAAGGAAAGGACTACTGCAGATCTTATGGCAGCACTTTCAGGTATGTATGAAAAGCCATCGGCGAATAACAAGATATATCTAATGAAGAAGTTATTCAATTTGAAGATGGCAGAAGGTACGTCTGTTGTACAACACCTGAATGATTTCAATACAATTACAAATCAATTATCTTCCGTGGAAATTGAATTTGATGATGAAATACGTGCACTGATCTTGTTGGCTTCATTGCCAAATAGCTGGGAAGCTATGAGGATGGCTGTCAGTAATTCTGCAGGTAAGTCTAAATTGAAATTTGATGATATTCGTGATTTGATTTTGGCTGAGGAGGTTAACAGGAAAGATTCTGGCGAGATCTCAAGTTCGAGTTCAGTATTAAATGTTGATTCCAGAGGGAGATCACATGACAGGAACTCAAACAGAGGAAGATCAAAATCAAGCATAGAAGCAGGAGCAAGTCAAGGCCTGGTCGGAAAGTAACTTGCTGGAATTGTGGCAAAATTGGCCACATAAGGAAAAATTGCAGAAATCCCAAGAAGGCGGAGAATGACAGCACAAATGTGGTAACTGAAGAAGCACATGATGCACTACTGCTGGCAGCTCAAAGTTCTGTTGATGATTGGATACTGGATTCAGGGGCTTCTTTTCATACAACTTTCCATCGGGAATTGATGCGGAATTATGTTGCAGGTGACTTTGGGAAAGTATATCTTGCAGATGGAGAAGCTTTGAATGTGGTCGGAATGGGAGACATCGACATTGCACTTCCAAACAATAACAGGTGGACATTGCAAAAGGTCAGACACATTCCTGAACTGAAGAAGAACCTCATTTCTGTTGGGCAGCTTGATGAGTGTGGACATTCAGTAGTGTTCTCAAATAACACCTGGAAGGTTACTAAAGGAGCACTGGTACTGGCTCGGGGTAAGAAAACAGGTACGCTTTATATGACTACTGGTTTAATTAACAGTGTTGATACTATTGTTGCAGCAGAGCACAACGAGTTGTGGCATTGCAGACTTGGCCACATGAGCCAGAGAGGTATGAAAGAACTTCAGTCAGGAGGCAAGCTACCAGAATTGAAGTTAGTTGATCTTGGCATATGTGAGAGTTGCATTATGGGGAAACAGAGGAAGGTCAGTTTCTTGAAAAGTGGCAGGACGCCGAAGGCAGGAAAGCTGTATTTAGTACACACAGATGTGTGGGGACCTTCTCCAGTGGCATCTCTTTGAGGCTCTCGTTACTACGTTACATTCATTGATGATCACAGCAGAAAGGTATGGGTCTATTTCTTGAAGCATAAATCTGATGTATTTAATGTGTTCAGGACTTGGAAGGCTATGGTTGAGACAGATACAGGCTTAAAGCTGAAATGTCTGAGGTCTGATAATGGTGGTGAGTACATTGATGGTGGATTCAAGGAGTATTGTGCAGCTCAGGGTATCAGAATGGAGAAGACCATTCCAGGGACACCACAACAAAATGGTGTTGCAGAGCGCATGAACAGAACCATTAATGAGCGGGCTAGAAGCATGAGATTGCACGCCGGACTACCACTTACTTTCTGGGCAGAAGCAGTTAGCACTGCAGTTTACTTGATCAACAGGGGGCCATCTGTTCCATTGGACTGTAAATTACCTGAGGAGGTCTGGAGTGGGAAAGAGGTCAGATTTTCTCACCTTAAGACTTTTGGTTGTCTTTCATATGTTCTTATTAATTCAGATGCTCGAAGTAAGCTTGAAGATAAGTCAAAGAAGTGTTACTTCATTGGCTATGGAGATGATGCATTTGGGTATCGTTTCTGGGATGATCGAGATCGGAAGATTATAAGGAGCAGGAACGTGATTTTCAATGAAAATGTTTTGTACAAGGACAAGTCCAGTACAGTTTCTGAAACAGCACTGCAGAAATCTGAGTTGGTAAAGTTTGATGATTTACCAGAGGTCACAGTGCAGGGCAGAGATGCAGGTGAAGAGGAGAGTGGGTCTGGGGCACCCATTCCTATTGTTCCGCAGTCAATTTCAGAGCAGTCTACTCCTACAGTTGCAGTTCGCGAGTCAGAAAGGACTAGACGCTCTCCACAGAGGTATTCTCCTACTTTAAACTACATTCTGCTGACAGATGGTGGAGAACCTCAGAGTTATGAAGAAACCTTGCAAGATGATAATTGGAGCAAGTGGGAGCTAGCCATGAAGGAGGAGATGGATTCTCTGCTAGAGAATCAGACTTGGGAGTTGACAGATCTTCCACCAGGGAAGAAGACATTACACAACAAGTGGGTGTACTGGGTGAAGACTGAGCATGATGGTAGTAAGAGGTACAAGGCAAGACTTGTTGTAAAAGGTTTTCAGCAGAAACATGGTATTGATTATTCCGAGATTTTCTCCCTTGTGGTGAAGCTTACAACCATCAGAATGGTACTGTCTATGGTGACTACTGAAGATCTCTTCCTTGAGCAGTTAGATGTGAAGACAGCTTTTCTTCATGGGGATCTTGAAGAAGACATCTACATGCACCAATCTGAAGGGTTCGTGGTACGAGGAAATGAAGACTCGGTTGCAGATTGAAGAAGAGCTTATATGGCCTGAAGCAAGCGCCTAGACAGTGGTATAAGAAGTTTGATAAATTCATGCTGAATGCAGAGTACAACAGATGTCAGGCAAATCATTGTTGCTACATCAGGTATTTTGACAATTCCTATATCATCCTATTGTTGTATGTGGATGATATGCTTATTGTAGGGGCTAGTATTGATGAGATCAATAATCTGAAGGAGCGTATGTCAGAGCACTTTGCAATGAAGGATTTGGGAGCTGCAAAGCAAATCCTTGGTATGAGAATTGTCAGAGATAAAGTCAGAGGCATGTTGAGACTCTCTCAGGCTGAGTATGTGAAAAAGATACTCAGCAGGTTCAATATGGATAAGGCCAAACCAGTTGGGACACCCTTGGGCAGTCACTTCAAACTCAACAAGAATCAGTCACCCAAGTCAGAGGAGGAACGAGATTACATGAGTAAGGTTCCTTATGCTTCAGCTGTTGGTTCACTTATGTATGCTATGGTCTGCACCAGACCAGATATTGCCCATGCAGTGGGAGTTGTTAGCAGATACATGAGTAATCCTGGAAAGGAACATTGGGAAGCAGTGAAGTGGATCTTGAGGTACCTAAGAGGCTCTTCAGAAACTTGCTTATGTTTCTCAGGTAAGACTTCAGAGGTACGAGGCTATGTCGATGCTGATCTTGCTGGAGACATTGATACTAGAAGGAGCACTACAGGCTATATTTATACTTTTGGTGGTACTGCAGTTTCATGGGGTTCTAATCTGCAGAAGACGGTTCTTATCTACTACTGAAGGCGAGTATATAGCGGCGTCGAGAGGTCGCAAAGGAGATGATATGGCTACAAGGCTTCTTGGATGAATTGGGCAAGAAAGATCAGAAGGGCATTCTCTACAGTGATTGTCAGAGTGTCATATTCCTTGCCAGGAATCCAGCATTTCAGTCCAGGACCAAGCACATACAGATCAAGTATCACTTCATACGGACATTGTTGGAAGACGGACAATTATTACTTGAGAAGATTTGTGGAAGTGAAAACCCTGCTAATATGTTGACTAAGGGTGTTACACTTGAGAAACTGAAGCTGTGCACAGCTTCAGTTGGTCTTCTGGTGTGAAAACAGGGGTCTTGAGTTGCAGAGGTGGAGGATATCACATTTGAAGAAATGGACACCGTTGCCAGTGAAGGATATCAGTTTGAGGAAGACGTAGCATGTGTACTGGTCTCCAAGTGGGAGATTTGTTGAGTATTGGTGGAGCCCATTCCACTTAATATTGAGAGTTTTGCTCATATAACTGTTTCTCAGTTATGTTATTTAATTAATCATTTGATTAATTAAATAACTTTGATAAGCTATGGTTTATTTCCTTAATTCTTCCCAGAATCCCGCCTCCCATATGGAACCACGTCTCTCCAACTGTTCCCGCCTCCAGCCAAGCATTAAATGAAAGCAGCAGTTCCATATTATTCTGCTTAAGGGCTGGAAATAAAAAATTGCATACCTACCTGCTCCATTGAGAATTCTTTTGGCCGTGAAGCTTATTTAGAGAAGAAAACAAGAAAGAAATTGCAAGGGCAGAAGAGAAAGGCTACAGGAGGAGGCTTGCGGAGAGAAGAAGAAAGGAATTGCAAATTTTATTCCTTTTCTTTTGGGTTACGGTGAGATCAAAACAAGCTACAGTAAAAAGTTTTTTTTCCCTCTCCTTTTCTTTTATTTTTCTTCATATACGGTGGCTCTCGGGTAGAGAGAGAGAAAGTTGTTTCTTGTAAATCGACGTGGACGAAGGTGTAAATTTCCTCAATTAATTAAATCCTCTGCAACTCCGTGGATGTAGGCAAAAATTGCCGAACCACGTAAATCTGTCTCCCTTTTTGGTGTGAATTTTCTCGTTTTATTTTTCACTTCGTCGTCGATCGTTATATTTTAAATATATCATAACAGTTCTTACTCCCAAGAAGCAATAGTAGATATGTAAATTCAACAATTATTTTTTAAATGTTACAGATGCTCAGAGACTGGAATCTCCATTCAAGAAGAGCAGCAATACTATAAATTCAATGCCAAGCTAACTCAAGGCTTTGTACAATAACACATTTCTTTTAATACTACGAACTTATTTTCTAGAGTTGGCCCCTATACAATGAAACAGAAGAAATAAGAACAGAAAAGACACCATCTTCCAAATTTTGAGATGGTATTACCAGCCATCAATCCGATCCTCTACACCGATACAGCAACAAGCTGTAGCAGAGATGATAATACTTCTTTCATAGTTGGGCGATCCTCAGCAAGGAATTTTGTACACGACAAGGCTAGTTGCAAAACAGCCACAGCCTTCTCTTCTTCAGCTTTGCCTGGAAGCTCTATTTCATGGTCTAGTATCCTAAGAGCACTATAAACTCCATTAGCAAGAGCCTGTTCTACAAGATGATTCAAGGTCAGTGGCACACCATCCTCCTCTGTAATCCCTGTTGGCCTTTTCCTGGTGAAGAACTCCATCATGACTATTCCAAAGCTAAATACATCCACCTTCGTGGTCACCGTTCGCATGTAAGCAAACTCTTCAATAGCAAAACATAATCAATCAGAAACGTATAAAAAATGAATTTTTATGCTTCTGTATCTTTACATGTTGATAAATTTATGAATTCAAAGCTATTCATAAAAATAAAAAAGAAAAAAAAAATTACCAGGTGCCATATATCCAATGGTTCCTTGAAATGTTGATGAAGTTTCTTCGGGTAAATGAACACCAAGCATGCGAGAAGTCCCAAAATCACTAACATGTGCTTCCCAATCTTTATCAAGAAGGATGTTTGAAGGCTTGAGATCACAGTGAACGATGGGGAAGTCATATCCGGAGTGCAAATATTCTAGTCCGTTGGCAATCGAGATACAAACTCGTAACCTTTCATAAAGATTCCATCTAGATCGATTTACTTGCTGGTCATGAATGATGGTTTCCAAGTTTCCATTCTCCATGAACTCCAAGGCCAAAGCTTTAAGCCTTCCAGATTCCCAAGCATAACCCAAAATCCTTACCAGATTGCGGTGCTTCAGATGGCTCATGGTCTTCAATTCAGTGATAAAAAGCTTATCAGACTCAACAGGAAACTGTATAAGGTTCAATTTCTTTATAGCAATAAACTGTCCAGTGCCCTCAAGCCTGCCCTTGTAGACAATGCTCATCTTGCTGCTACCAATCACATTTTCCCCGCTAAATAACCCAGTCGCTGATTCTAGCTCGTTTGGGGTGAACCTCTTCAACGTAGGAGGAAGTGAAGATTCGTCTTTAAGATATAAGTCAGTTTGTGGGCTAGAATTCTGCTGTTTCCTTCGCTTAGGGATCAAAATAGACAACACTACCATGAAGAGCAGACAGAAAGATGAAAGTGTGACAACAATGATAAGAGCCTTCTTTGAGAACCTACGGTTTGTACTCTTGCAGGAAGAGAACTGTTTTGAACCACAAAGTGCAGAATTACCTAGCAAACTGGACATATTTAGGGTTTGAAATATGCCTTGCTCTGGAATAGGACCTTCAAACAGATTGAACGAAAGGTTCAGATGCTTTAGTTTTGTAAGGTTACCCAAACTCACTGGAATTCCACCAGTGAACTCATTATGGGAAACATCAAGAGAGGTAAGCTGTTTTAGCTCAGCTATGCTGGCTGGGAGTTCTCCATATAGATCATTATATGATATATTCAAACTTGAAAGAAGCTTTAATGATGGGAATAAACTCGCAGGTAGCGAACCAGAAAGCATATTTACAGAAAGATCGAGATATTGTAGGTTCTTACAACCTTTGAATGCTGAAGGAATGCTCCCAGAGAGATTGTTGTTTGAAATATCTATGGATTGAACCATATCTAATGCACTGAACTCATTTGGTACAGAACCAAATAACATATTATGTGACAGATTGAGATTCAACTGCAAGTTTTTCAAACCAGCCACAACAGATCCAGAAATAGCTCCAGTTAAGAGATTGTGGGACAGATCCAATGACATTAGTTGATTTAGATTGGCCATGGCTCTTGGTATGGAACCATTGAGCTTGTTACCATGGAGATTCAAGTATTGAAGTGATTGAAGATTGGAAATAGCATCAGAAATTCTTCCAGAAAACTGATTGAGCTGAATCATCAGGCGGTACAGATTCTTAAGTTCAAAGATTTGCTCAGGAATCGCTCCTTCAAAACCATTTGCCTCAAGAGAAAGTCCCTGGAGTGCTGATAATTTTGAAATCTCTGAAGGGATTTGACCTGATAAGCTGTTACCACCAAGTTGCAAATCCAATAACAAGCCAAGTTTGCCGATCTCAGGAGGGATGATCCCTGAAAAAGAGTTGTAGCCTAAACCCAATATTCTTAGATTGTTTAGGTTGCCAATAGCTGGGCTCAGAAATCCAGTGAGATTGTTTTGTGAAAGATCTAAAGTTAAAAGTTTGCTACAATTGAACAAATCTTCTGGAATGGATCCTGACAATGAATTCCCACCTGCTGAAAAGAACGTGAGGTTCTCCAATTTTCCCAAACCATAAGGTATAGCACCAGTAAATCTATTGTAACTCATACTTGCATTCACGACATGAGTGCAGTTGCCAATGCTTGCCGGAATAGGTCCTGTGAATTGATTGGAATGAATTATTAATTTCTCAAGTTTATAGAGTGACCCCATATCTGAAGGAAGTCGCCCAGATAGAGAGTTGAGACTAAGAGCCAGATAAGAGAGGTTGGTCAAATTTGACAATGTTGCAGGAATTTCTCCTGTCAGTTTATTTTCATGAAGAGTAAGAACTTTAAGTGAACTCAAAGAACCAAGCTCTGCAGGTATTGGTCCGTTCAGCAAATTTTGAGAAAGTCCTAAAAATAATAAAGATTTGCAGAGCGACAGAGACGCAGGAACTATAGAAGACAACGAATTGTCATACAACCGCAAAGCTTGTAATTTGAAGAGATTTCCAAGCTCAGGAGGAATGCTGCCAGTGAGCTTATTGCTATAGATGTTCAATAGTGTGAGGTTTGTGCACCGGCCTAACTCTGCCGGAATTGGACCCTCAAGTTGGTTCATGAAGAGTTGAAGTATGGATAAATGTGAGAAGTTGCCAATCTCAGGAGGTATAATTCCTGATAAATGATTGTCACTGAGGTCCAGAATTTTCAGATTTTTCAGTCTAACAAATGACGGAGGGAAGGAACTTACCAGGCCATTGGTGTTAGCCTGGAAGAACTCCAAATTAACCAAATCACCAATGCAAGAAGGGATGGGACCTGTGAGCTTATTAGTGTCAAAACCTAAAGCTTGTAAAGCTGTGCAGTTGCAGAGACTTTCTGGTATGCTCCCTTCTAATACATTAGAACCCAGATCCAAGACCTGAAGGTTCTTCAAATTTCCAAGCTGAGAGGGAATTATTCCCGAGAGTAAATTGTCATAGAGGTCCAGCCCAGTAAGTTCTGAGCATCGCCCAAGCTGAGGAGGAATTGATCCATATAGTTTGTTTGAACTGACTTCAATCACCTGAAGAGTGGAGATATTGCCAAGAAATGGAGATAAGTTACCTTTGAGTTGCCTCTGAATTAAACTGATTGAAATTACAGAACTCGAGGAAGGATCACAGGAGACTCCAGTCCAATTGCAATGGTGGATAGAGCTTGTCCAATTAGCTAAAGCCCCAAAAGGATCATCGTTTATCGAGGCTTTAAAAGCCAGTAAGGCCTCAACTTGAGGATCGGAAATGGATGACTCGGCAATGAGCAAAGAAGAAAGGATGAGAACAACAAGACATTGAAAGGATTTGCCCTGCCATTGAGCCGCCATGAATCTGAAGTAACAATGGCAGACTCGACGGACGAGATCGGCTGCATAGAAAGATGATGATTTAAACTAATTTTATAAGAAAACAGGATAGCACGTCTTCAAAACACGTCAAAACAGCGCCTACGTTACCTTATTCACTATTCATAGAGCGCCCACACCATGAAAGAGACAAGATTTCATCACCCACTTGGTCGTTAGGTTCCATCTCGACTGCGTTCACAGACGCCGACTTCAATTTTACATTCCTCCAGCATTTACTCGGGCAAAAACAAGAACTTTACCAGTATTAACTTAGATTAAGAAGAGAAAATTTGGACCAAAAAAAACAAAAAAACGATTTTTGATTGTTCTTCGAAACCCGTATGGGAAGAATCAACAGTAGGGAGAAAAAAATTTCACTAGGAGGCAGTAAATTTTCAGCGGAAATGGGGTTTGAACAAATTTATGATTGTGAGAAAACTTTACTTTCAGAATTTTAACAAAATTTCAACATCATATTTAAATTGAATTAGCTGTCAGCACTTATTGGTTCGTTCCCCCTTCTCGAAAGAAAGCGACTAGAGGAGCTTGGGTTCAATAGACAGCGGAAAAAATGGCCCGCCTACGTTCCCACACGGTATTGCCAAACAACGAAAAGAGAGGACGAAAAATACAGGCTTTGCCGCGCACGCAGAAACTACGCTCCGCCCGTGGACTCGTAGTATTACCAAAAACTGAAAAATTATATAAAATAGGGATATCATATAACCTATAAGCGTGTGTATATATAAATATTCAAGAAGAAAAGCAACAGCATATCCATTGCATTCAGTGAAGAACTCGTAGTCGGCTTGATTAAGGCTCTATCATATTCAATCAAATTAGTAAATAAATAGGTTAGAATAATTTTTGAAAGTTTGAAGGTTAAATGAACTAAATATAAACATGATCGACTTGTTCATTTTTGTTCATGAATAAAATCATTCGTTGTTCAAGAAGTAACTTGTTAAGTACTCACTATTAAGCTCGATAATAGCTTATATAATACATGATATATTATTTAAATAAATTTTAATTAACTAGAATATTAACTCGTTTGTTGATATTTCGATGATAGTTCATATCATATATAATATATAAATACTCAGATATTCAGTTTATGTAAAGAATTTTAAAATATTCTTCCAAGTCGGAGATATGATGAGATAATTTTTTAACGTTTTACCAACATATTATCGACATATAATGTCATAGTACATTTAATATGATCTTTAAAAAATTTTTTATGAGTTGTTGGTAGGTTGCACCAGCATTTTTTAAACCGAAAGGTATTAGTTTGTAATAATATAGGCATTTTTTGTTTGAAAAGGTCTAGCATCTTCTTGGCATTATTGATCTTTATCTAATTGTAATCAAAATAAGTATCCATGAAAATAAGCATATGATATTTAGAGATATCATCAACTATTTGAAATATTTGAGGAAGAGAAAAGCTATCATTTGGACAAACTTTATTGAGATCATTATAGTAAACACGTACCATATATGCTCCAGTAGTTTTCTTAACCACGGTCAAATTCACCAATCAAGTAGAGTGATGTACTTCTCATTTGAATATAGATTCTAGAAGTTTATTGACTTATTGCTCAATTGTTTGTTGACAGTCTGGTATAAAGTTTTATTTCTTTTGAATTATTAGTTTAAATGTTGGTTCAAATTTTAAGGAATGTATGATTAGTTCAAGGTCAACCCCAAGCATATTTGTTGGGCACCAAGAAAATATATCTTGATTTTTATGAATGATTTCTATGAACTCTACTTTTCGCTCATCAAATAATAAAGATCAAGCTGAACTATCTATTAGATATGTTCATATAATAGTTAAACATGGATTAAGTCTTCTACAAGAGAAGCTTGTTGGGATATATATTAATATCGAAGGTTGAAGTTTTCAATGCTAAAGGTCACTAATGGGTATGATTGAGCTTATCTAAGATAGCAAGATTGTGATAATTTCATATTTTCATAAACAGTGTTAATTTCATCAGAAGTTTGAAACAATATTTTAAGGTGCGGTATAGAAGTAACAAAACCAAAAATTGATTGGAGAGGTCTTCCAAAGATTACATTATATGTAATGGGAATAATGATTATCCCCTCAACTCTCACTCGCTGATTATCAAAGCCATATTAAGGTCCAACAATGGGTTGAAGTTTCTCTTTATTTATCCATTGATTGAGAAATGCAGAGTAAAATAAAACCTTCATAAAAATCATATTTATCCAATTATTGTACTTATGATAAGAGGGCCTTGATGTGGGACTCGAACCTCTTCAAAGTCAAATTCATCAAATGAGATAGAATGATTGATATGGGATTTCTTTTGTGAAGATTCTTCATGCATATTAATGAGAACTTTATTGGATAATAATAAACCTCCAATAAGTGTGCTAATTTCATTAACCATTGGACAATTTACTTGTTGTTTCTTTTATGTTTGTTGCCCCTCTGTCGAAAACTTATCAACGGGAGTAGATTTGTTTTGTATAAATTGACCAAAATATCATTGTCAAATTAATTTTTAAAATTTTCTTTAAGCTGATGGAACTCTTTAATGCTATGAATACCACTTTAGTGGAACTGACAAAATTACTCTTGATGTTTTAATTTAGTTTTAATGGTCAAGGTCATTTCGTATTTTCTTTATCTTAAATGCTCATTAGAATATTAACACAACATGTATTGAAGTGTGTATATTTTTCTCTGATTGAGATTCATGCCTCTGATTTAATGGTTGATGGGGGCAAACCATAGCTTCCTAATGGCTCCTTTTTTTTCGAGAGGATTGTCTAGTATTTCTAAGGTTACTCTTGTGCTTGCTTGCTAGTGATTAAAATTGCTTTTTATGTTCATTAATAGCCTAATTGATAGTGATATGAGCTTCTATGTGATGAATGAGATTGGCAATAGAGAGAATTGTTTCTCACATTAATGATGAGTAGAAGGGCCTAAAACATAACCCTTTGAGGAATACATGATCCATTTTTCAAATATGATGAGTCTCAATATATAATGTTTGAAATTATTTCTAAAGTGACTCTCCTCATTTTAAAAAATTCTAAAAAGGTTCCATGATGGTTTTAAAATGATCAATCTATTCATATGGTTCAGAGGCCTCATTAAAAGATTTGATATTTGAAAGTCTGAATTATACAGGAATTACGTGTTAGAGGACTATATTAGCCACAAGTGAAGACTCCTGATAGTTATGACTAGTAAGAAAATGTCTTGTGCCTCTTAAAGGGAACTCTTCTTGAACTAAACGTTGTAGCTTATCACGAATTACATGATGGGGTTGAGTTAAGTTCTCTATAAGTGTTAGAGGTTTGCAAGTCCAACTACCCGAGAGAGATGGGGTGTCTAAGAGGGCAGCATCTTAGCCCGATTGGGGAGGAACTCCAATAAGAGGGTGCATTGGAATAACATTATATAGTTGGGCATTCCTGATTGATGGTTGATCTTAAAATAGATGAACCGCATCAATTTGTGCTAATATTGGTAGCCGAGCTTTTCATAGAAGATGAATAATCTCATTTTGAGATTCTTATATTCTTGTTGAGCTCATTTTTGAGGTCTTTCATTTCCTCCTCCTTAGATCCTAGGATCTAGCCTTAGGATTTCCTTATTTTGGACTATCTTAGAGGACTAGACTGGGACCCACTATGTTTAGAAATTCGAGCCATTTCCTTACTCCTTGAAGTTTCATATGGACGGTTTTAAATCCTCGACACCTAGTTGAGTCGATTAAAAGCCGACGTATTGAAACTCTTGTTGAGTTCCCATAGAGATTTGAAAGCCACAGGTGGACCCCATTGTGTGCGACGTTTGACTTTCTGCCATGAGCAATATGTTTGACTATGGTTCTCACTTAGGCGAAGACCGGTCATTAATTTGCTCGATAAATGGCTCCGGTCGGGTCAAAATAAATTCATTTTTGCGACGTTACGCAAATTTAATTTAAATTGACACGACCGTCGGCGAACTTGTCCGAACGGCCCCGGATGACGAAACGGACCGCGCCGATGCGTTCGGAACGTCGATGTTAGCTGAGAATGACATATAACTCGATAGAGTTTCGAATCGACTCGATTTGCATGCAAGGTTGACGAATTTAAATAAAATAATAATAATAATAAATATTTTTTTATATAACAATATATATTAAATCTATTCTTTAACCTAATAACCTAATCCTACGGTTCACGGGCGCGGGCGCGGGCACTGTTCACCTTCTCCTATCTCACGCACGCGATTTTTTTTTCCCTCCCCGTGCCCTAGTTCTCGACTCCTTCTCCCGGTTTTACCGGTCACTTGCTTCGCTGCCGAGCCTTCATCGCCGGTCACCCCTTCCGGTAACCCTTCCCGTAACTGATTTTCCCGCCCAAGTGCATAAGGTAACCTTCCTTCTTGCTAGTCGCGGTCGGTTTTCTCGCCTTTGTGGCGTGTTCTCCTCACCCTCGGTCTTCACCGTTGGTAAGAATCGCTACCCCTTGTTGGCTATAAATACCACTTGGAGCGAGAGAAATTGGGGGATGTTTTTTTTGTGCGAATTTTTCGGAGATTGCTTTCTTTCGAGTTCCCGGGATTTCTCATTTCCTTTCTAAGATTTACGAATTAACGAGTTCTTGGAGGTAAAGATTTCTTCCCTTCTCTTATATAATCATGAAGAATTTCGAGTTACCTTCTCTTGAAAGTTTTTTTTGTGCCTGGTAAGGTTTGAGTTGGTGAATCTATGAATCAACATACTTAGTTTTCCGATCTTGTGCCATTATTTTGAAAATACGACTGTTTATTGGAGAGACTGCACTACGTTTCGCTTCGATTCTTTGCTGACAAATCGCAATGATACTGAGACATGGAGATATTAAGAAATGGAGTTTTGCCGATTATTCAATGCTGGTTTCAGCTATAATCCTTTGTGTTCTATAAATCTGTTGGTCGAATGCAAATATTATTTTATGGATTTCTTTACTTAAGTACATATTCTTGATCTTACAGTGAGGAAATTTCATGCACTTCATACTCTGTTTTTTTTTATTATCAAGAATCATAGATGGGTTTCTATGCCTGCTACTTGATGGATTTACTTGTTTATTTGGCCTTGTATACGCATAGTTTAACTTGTCCGGTTCTTCCTAAGTTTGTATAGTTCCGCTTAAAGCGTCTGAAGTTCCTTGAGATGAAATACTCATTCCCTGTATGACATAATCGAACATACATGTACATAAGAATTGAAAGGCGTATGTATTTAGATGAGAGATTGAACGCTGGATAATTTGGATAAGCTATAGGAGTGAAGTGACTTCCAAATCTGATAAAGAAATTTTAAGATGATTTAGTTCAGGAAAATTTACATTCACGATATTCGACTGCCTCTTTTTCTGATCTAATATCAGAATTTTTTTTTATCCTTATCTGTGTATAAACAGATAAAAATTAATTGATGTGTTTGTAAACTTTCCTCCTCTGGTAACAATCATGTTCAAATCGAGAGGGTTTTTTTTTCTCTTTCTCTTGAGGCTGGATTTTCATAGTTCCTGGAGTTCTTTGATCTAAAATCTCTGATTGCTGGATAAAACGTCATCTGGCTGAAGTTTGAGTCTATAGTTCAATCAACTGTTGGATTCTCGCTCGAATGATTGATGCTAATTGTTGAATGGAATTTTATTTTTGTTGAAATTGGAATCTATAGTTGAGCAGTCTTTCAGTTATTGGATTCGATTTCCTTTTTTATCATTGGATTTATTCTTTGTTCTTAGAATCCATTCTTATGGTTTCTTTGGTACCGAGAAGATACTTAATCTATGAATATAAAGCTATGAAGTAGTTGAGTAGTTATTTGAATGTTGGTTCTTTTAAAATTGGTGATGTGTGATCTACTAGTTCAATTTCTGCAATTCAATATATTCCTATTATTTTACCATGAATATTCATGATCCTTTATGTAAGGAATTTTGTTTCCTTTACACTGATATAATTGAATATGTTGTACAATTATGTAAATAATGGAAACTTTATTTCCATCTTGTTTTATTATTATTATCCAGGAAATTTTTTTTTACACATATGCCACTCAATCATCATATGCTTACATATATATAACACCAAAATTTTCTATTCTACATCCACACCACCTAAATCTTTCATATTATATTGAAACTGTTAAGTTATGCGTATGTAAATACATGGGATTTAGATGGTATATTCAAAGAAAAAGAGAAAGAAAAATTATTTGGATAAAGATTGTTTTGATGAATTCTGGAATATTGAACAGTACAACGAGTTTTTTTTTTTTTTTCTTTCCTTTCTTTATCCAAGGGGAATGCTGATGTTGGGTTCCTCTAATTTTATTTTGGAAGTTATATAAAGCCTGTCTTTGCTTCAAAACTTGGCTTTAAAGAAATGTTATTCACTTAAGTTGATTTGCTGAAACTTGATTTCTGGATTTTCAAGATTTAAACTATAGCATTGCAGGAAATTGATTTAATTTCATTTCTCTTGTACCCTTGATCTGCTGAGGCAAAAATTCAGTTTAACTAGAATTTAGACTCACGTCTTTCAAGGCTTGTCCTTTATTTTAACCTGTTAAGGAAGAAAATTGGGGAACTTGCGGGTTTCTTTTGATTTAGTCCATCGAAGCTGCAGTTAGACTTTCTCATAATCCATATTTGGAAACAATACTTAATTTTCTTTTGGTTTTATGATTTGGATATTTGTGAAATCACATAGCTAGCTTCATTTGGAAGTGATAACAAGTTCTTCTCTGTTTTATCTTGGACTGCTTTCTTAGCCATGGCTGGGTGTTGTGGAGGTTTGCTGAGGCTTTGTGTTGAGATTACCTCTCTTATTATGCATTTATGATTCTATGACCTTAATTTATGGATTGATCTTTAATTAACAGAATTTCATGCGATTTTTTACATATCTAACACCTTAAATATTATGTTATGCCTTGCATAGGTATAAGAGACTACATTGATATTTGTTTTGATACGTTGTGAAAAGATTTGAGCAATTACAGATATGAAATTTGGGTGTTAGACTTGTAAATATACAATAATTGATAGCATATAAGTATAAATAAGAGTTGGGCTGTTGGGCATATATATAAGAATTGAGTGGTATGCACGTAAATCTGGCATTTTTTTTTCTTCTTTCTCTCTTGTTCTAGTTTGTTGGAGCCAACTTTGGGATTAAAAGTGGGCTAAGGCTGCAGCTAGTTTGAATTTAATTTATACGTTGGATTCATGGATTTCAGTTAGTTTGAATTGGGCTTGTAAAAAAAAAAAATAAATAAATAAAATAAATAAATTTTTTTTGAGATTACTCATTTCCTGTATACATTGATCTTTGCTTGGTGATTTGGATGGAAGCTGTTTACATGGCTATGTGTCATAATCTATTTCATTACAGAATAAATTTTAGAGAGCTTGTCAGTTTGGATGAGCAGAATTCTGGAATTGAATAATTAAGCATTCTTTAATTAATTCGAACTTATTTTATTGGATTTGGAAATGCCATTTAGATTGGCTTCACTTGTGAAAGTTAAAATTTCTTTTGATTATATTACATATGAAATATCAAAGTGGGAGTATAAGTTGGACATGCGGGGTACAGGCAATGATGCACACTCGAATAATCGTGCTTTTATAGCCGAGATAAATAATAAAAAAATCAATACTCGATATTAGATGCCCATCTCACTTTGAGTTAGGTAGTCCTAATCCCTACTTTTAAGAAATCCGTGAACCGATAAACAGATACTACGACACTAGATATTATACTGGTTCAATAACAGATACTTCAATAACGGATACTACACCGCACCCGTACAACAATAAACACCTCGCTTGCACAACAGATACTACATTGCACTTGCACGATAATACTACACTGCACCCATACGATAACAGATGCTACACCAACACATCAAATCAAATGTCACACACGTAGTCTGACACATATTATATTACACACATAGTGCAACACATATCACCTCACACACATAGCATAACACATATCACATCACATACATAAGCACAATGCATATCACCTCATACATATATCATAACAAACACATATCACATCAAACACATACAACATATTAAATATCACACACAAATACTACATATAAGCACATCATACATAACACATTTAGTATATCAAACCAAACACGACATATCAAATACATCGCATCAGACACAACACATATAATTATCAAACTTATCATGCACACCCTACACATTAAATATCACACACAAACACCACATATTAAATGTTATACATACACATCACATATTAAATATCACACACACTACACATTACACCTTATGCACTACACATTACCCTATTACACATTACCCTACTACACACTATAGACTATACACCAGTTAACACACCTTGCACATCACAGAACAGATACTACAACGCATCAGATACTTCACTGGTAAAGAGCTCAGATACTCCAAACTGGTTCACTCACTAATTAAGTGGTAGGGATTAGGATTGCCTACTCTAGGGTGATTCTGTTGGTGACTTAATACGAGATTGATACGGACTTGATACTTCGGGTTGCTTGTGGGATCGAGATAAAAAGAAGTCTACGGACTGAGCCTATCCTCAAATAGAATTCTTATTCCCCACTTTGATATTTTATATGTTTATGGCTAAAGCCTGGATTATATAGTTGCTTGTAGCTATTAGCACTGCTTACGAGGCATCGACGGAGTTGGCGAGTACACATTTATTTATTGTACGGTTCATTTACTTTCTTTATTGCATGCATTCTTTTACTTTTTGTATATACATTTACCTGCATTTATATTTTTTTCTTTTATGCTTGCCCCTAGGATAAGCCATCTAGGGCATGGTTAGTTTATTTTCATTACATATGTTTATTTTTGATTATTGCTTCTCTTGCATACCTGTACTTGCCCCTATGGTAGGCCCTTTAGGGCATGTTTGTTTTTTTTTATTACACATATTTTCCCTTATATATGCCCTTAGGATAGGCCGTTCGAGGCATGGTTTTTTCTCTTTTCTCTCCTATCTTTATCCTTTCTCGAGACGAGACGACAGAGGACGAATGAAGGATCTTCGATTGGACTTTCGTAGATTTAAATAACATCTATAGGACGTTGAGGTTGTCGTTTGATACGACGTAAACCCTCGCATTATCTTTTAGGACTAAGTACGATCGTATATCGTACGATACAAGTCCTAAACCGTTTAGGATTTCGAGGTAGTCGTTTGACACGACATAAATCCTCCTATTTCTTTGAAGTTATTTGCATATGATGTGTAGACATAAGCCCCAAATATCTAAATAATTTACAAGATTGAAATATAAAACATAACTTCACTTTCAAAGATATAAAGCCCAATCATAGGATAGTTTGAGACATCACTGAAGCTCTTTCAGTATCTTCGATGTCTCCTACTTTTCATACCTTTGGATTCCGAAAATAAGCGTTCCATATTGAACCATTCCTTTGATTCTCCTACGACCAATCATGGAAACTTGAACGTTGAAATTCTTGAAGACGAAGCCCATGATCCTTATCGAGAGTTTTCTTATGTGATTTCGGTCGCTCAAGATGTAATTAACTATAGGGGCTCGCCTGCATAGGGAATTAAGAACCCGGATTAATCTAAACCCTGCCTAATCCGTGCATTAGACGGGGGAATTTGTCAGTATAAAATACGCGGACCAAAATAGAGTCATAAACTTTTAAGTTTAGATAGTTAAGCTCTACTAACAAGTGGTACGCTCATCTTTCGGGATGATGTGTCACTTGTGGTATCGTGCTCAACTATTTAAACTATTTGATATGAGATCTATCTGGTCTCGTTATTTTCAAAAATAAAATAATATATCACCATTTTCAAAATCAAAATAAAATACTTTACATATTACATTAAATTTAAATTTTTTCAAATTTTATTTTCAAAATAAATAAGGAAAAATTAGCCGACAATTTCTGGCGACTCCGCTGGGGATTAATTCTTCTCTCCATTTTGGATCATAAGGATTTGTCTTCATACGTCGATAGTGTGCCCATATCCACTAGTGGGCGGACTATCATTCTTCGGATTGATATACTTCGCTCATTTCTTCCTTGAGCAAGTATTGTCAACTCCTTTTGATTCTGGAGCTACTGTTTGATCATCCTTAAACAGAGAGGTTCCAGAATCTTGAAATCTTTAAAGTGGGGTGGACCCCCAATAGGTGTGGTAGGTTAGGAGCGGTTTATCGAAGCGAGTTTGATGCGAGGTCGACCCCCTTCGGATCTTGGACAGGGTCCTACACTGAATCTCACTCTCACAATCTTCCATTTAAAATTCGAACCAAGTAAAATTTGTTAAAACTTCAAAACAAAACAAAACATTTTTAAAAAAAAACATTGTAAATATACAATAATAAAATAAAACACCAAAATTTGAAATAAAAAAAAATTCATATGAATAAATTTCAAAGGAGGCCGAGTTCTGAGACAAGTGCATTAACTTTAGTACTTACGTTGAAATTTTAAGGTACATGACGTCACTAATTCTTTTGGAAATTCTTCGAATGACGGGAGACAATGTCTTCACCCAAGTCGGTCATTTCTTTTGCCTCCGGAATGGATTTTGCCGTCGATAGGGAGGAACCGCTGACACGGCGATCATCGAGTTTGGACCAGGATTCGACGATGTTGAAACTAAGTTCGGGAATGTGTCCGTTGAAATGATGAAACCCGAAATGAGAAAGTCCGTTGAGCTTATTGTAGAGTTCAACTTGAAGATTGTTGAAGAGCCCCTATGCCAAAGAAGGAGTGGATTGAAAAGGACTCTTTTATTGTTGTGAAGTATGCCGCTAGAAGCGCCGAGACTTCTACGAGGACTGTTTTAGCTCCTATCGTTAGAACCACCGTCACCACACCAAGCTGTTTTGTTAGACAAAGGAAAAGAAATTCTACACGAGGAAAAGTCGGTTGACGTTTATACCTCATCATTTTCCGAATTCGAGATTGGGTCCAATTCAAATACCTTGCAGCCGATGAAGGCACGGGAAAGGAGGCGCGATCAGGAAATTTTGAAAATCAAACAGGTCTCGTCAACCTCACCAACAACGGACACAACGATATGGCCAATCTAGCCAACAACTAAATCGACCGGGATCACACCAACCCGAAATAAACGGATGTCCATTGAAGAGCGACGAGAAAGTGGTGTATTCCTTCGAGGAGGAAAGCGTGTCGAAGATATTCCACAACTTGTTGATGAAACCGAGATTCGGACTTCCAAAGCCAAAAAAGCCAGAGGAAGTCAGCATGAAAGATCATTCTCAATACTGCCCATACCACCAGTTGCTTGGCCACACAATAGAAAGGTGCTTTGTCTTCAAGGATTGGCTTGAAGATAATCTCAAAAATGGAAATGTGATAATCCCGAAGTAATATTTAAAAGAACTCGAAGAAGGTTACGTAAATATGGTTTCGAAGGATTCAACCGACTCCTACACGACGCCGGTGCTCGGGGAAATAAATGATGTTTCTCGGAAAGTTTTAGTTGACCTTAAAGTTCTCAGAGGAAGTTCGATTGATTCCGCCATAGAGAAGCTCCGAGTTGACATTGCACAACTATTTGAAAACCAGAAAGAATATGTCGAAAATGGAGATTACAGCCTACCAGATTACATGGAAGGTGGTTTTGCAGAAATCAACGTCATCGAGATGGAGGCCACACCATCCTCGTGTGACGCTCCTTTACCCACTAAGGAGAACACCACGGATGAGTTTCAGATGGCCATTCAACAGCGGGATGAGCAGATAAGTCGATCGAAGAAACAACTGGAGGAAGTAATGAGCATCATGGGTACAATTCAGGGGCAGTCGCAGTCATTACTAATAGCAACTTTGGAGGCAAACCAACTAGAAATTGTTCACATTACAGATGAAAGAAAAGAATCCACCTTCGACAAACAACCGGAGAAGGATCTAGTTCAGGGTCTGATGTTGGAGAGTAACATTAAACAAATGATTGAACAACAGGTAAGAGAAGCCCTAGCTCAATCAAAGGCAGGGGCATTGATTCTAAAGGGTAGACCCTACCCAGAGAAATTTGATGTCGTCCAATACCACTAAGGGTTTCATACCACCGTCGTTCAAGACATTTGATGGGACAGAAACCCCGACGGCATGTTGCACACTTCCGAGCAGGATTCTTCGCAACGCGGGGGTAGTGATGCATTGTTGTGTCGCGATTTGTGAGCGGTCTTTCGGGAATTGCTTTTGAGCGGTATGCTCGAACTACCCAATGACTCGGTGGAAACATTTGCGGAATTGGAAGACCTCTTTGTTAAGCGGTTCGTTGGAGTTAAACACCATATCACCATCGGTGATCTCGTGGTGGAGCGACGAAGCCGATCGAAACATTGATGGACTATATTCGCGATGGAGAAATTTGAGCATGAAATGTGAACCACAACTCCGGGAGCAACATGCGGTTGAGATACTTCTAAAGAGCATTCATGGTCCGATGAGGCTTCTTACTCGAGGGATTCACCATCGAAACATTCGAGAAGCGCAACAAGGTCGATAATCTCCAAGAAGAAGCTAGCAACTTGGTTTTCTTGAGAAAGCTTGGAAGCTAGAACCATCGAAGATATCGGAAAAGAAATTCGGGACGATAATGAGTGGTTGGTAAGGGCAAGCGACCGTTGCAGATACAAGCTGAAAAGTCTCGACAGATCTACAAACGTCCTCGGCGGAATGGTCAACAATCATTTCAACAGAGGTCTTATCAAACAGGTGGGGGGAAACCCCCAAACATAAAGAATCGTTTGAACAAAATATATCCTTTCAGGGATGAAGCGATGAGAACAAATGTTCCGAATCCGATGAAGAAACCCGAGTTCGAAGCTTCCGAACCAAAGAAACCATACGAAGTTGATGAAAAAGATCATCCGAGATACTGCCCATATCACAGGCTGATCGGACACACCATAAAAGATTGTTTCACTTTCAAAGATTGGCTTGAGGAGAACGTAAAAAATGGGAACATAACGATCCCGAAAGAGTATTTGAAAGAACCTGAAATAGGTTCGATCAATATGATTTCGACTGGTCTAGTTGTTCCAATTGACCTTTGACGAATGAAATATTGGCAAAGCTTTCAAAGAAAACTTGAGTCAGAACTCCTTCAATATAGTATACGAGACATAGTTTGAAACCTCTTTCCTCTTGAAGGATGGCAGGTTTCATCTTTGGTTGCTATCGTTGATGAGAAGGGTTATTAACAAGAACTATTGTTACTTCATCCCAACCCTCCCACCACAGTGAAAATAAGAAAAGAGGAACCTTGTTGTTGTTCAAGTTTCATCTGAGATGAGAGATGTTTTGTTGCTCATATTATGAAAAAGTTTTCATTCTGACGTTCAATGTTCAATCAAGAAAAGGAGTACTTTATTATAAATGTTCTGGTGTTTTAATAATCATGACTAAAGGGGAGAGTGAAATTAATATTTTACTAATTGAATCCTTCACTTTAAAGAATTCAGACTTGTTCCTAAGTAAATTTCGAATAATATTTTGTTCTTAAAATACGAGTAATTGATCCAGGGATATCACGGGTCTTTTAATATCCCGCCAATTGATTGGGTCCCGACTTTTGAATGGACTATAATATCTCGTAATTCATATTAAGAAGTATTTCAAAATTATTAATTAAGGGAGTTCGGACATTCAAAATCCTTAATCAAAGATATGCTCTACCGGATATGTTAATTCTCAAAGGGAAACATGGAGAGTTAATTTATATAGGCTAGTAAGTTATGTGAGAGTTAATTTATATAGGCTAGTAAATTATGTGAAAAGAAGTTTCCCTGAGAAGAGGCTTGAGGTGAGCATATAATAAAAAAAAATTGGTATCTGAATTCTCCCTTAATTAATAAAATTTGAAGAATCATCTTAATAAAATTCTTCAGATATTATATTCAGGAAAAGAGTTAAGTGATCATGATCTTCTTGGTTGGCTATTAATTGACCCCGAAATATCTTTGGGAAAATGAAAAATATTTTAATTACATGATCAAAATTCAGAAATTTGCTTAAGTTCAGAAAGAAAGAATTAAAGAATGGATTGTTTTATCAATAATTAATGGATTTCGAACTCGAAGTCATATTTTTCAATGCCCGAATACTTTACTCCAACTTCAATAAAAGAAAGTCAGAATATCCTTCGAAGATAACATGGATAATTTGTGCGGAAATCGAGTGAAAAAGAAATGACATCTACTACATGGAGCTATAAATTTACAATCTTCGAATCAAGTATGAAGCGCGAGAGAATCGTCGAAGAAGTGCATTCAAGATTGTGTGCTGCTCACAAATCAGATACCGATTGCCTTTTGAATTTCGGTGTGCGATAAAAGAATCATTTCGGAGAATAGGTCCACATTCAAAGGCATCATGATCAATATTTTCATCAGAAGATACGATATTGATTGGAGATACTCCACTATTTACTTCTCAGGAGTAAATAGATTGGCCGAGGCTTTTAATAAGACTCTCGTCTGAATTCAAAGAAAATTTGAAAGAAAAATGGAGAGATGAATTAGCACGAGCAGTTATTAGAAGCCTCATTGGCCTATGGAACGACATTCAAAATTCCAGCTCAGTCTACACCTTATTACCTTTTGTATGGGTCCGAGACCGTTCTTCTACTGGAAATGCAACTCCCTCCCTTCAGAGCGGCAATAACAAACAAATTCACAATAGAAGACAACACCAAACTTCAACTTGAAGGATTACAAAATCTCAAAGGGAAAAGAATGTCGACACAACAGAGTTTGGAGCTTTAGCAGAAAAGGATGATACAAGCCCACGATAAACTGGTTCTCCCAAAGATATTTAAAGTCTGTGATCTGATTTTTATTCTCAGGCAGCCTATTCTTGCATACTGCGATATAAGGAGTGGATTCTACCAGTTCTTGAATTATCAAGGCAAAAAGAATGATGTTGCTGATAAACAGATGTTACTTGAAGAAGTACTATGCATCGTGATGTTTTAAAGAACGAATTTTAGAAATAAAATATTGTTCTTAGAAGCACCGATGTTGCGTATGTCTAAAACTGGGTCCGAATTCTAATAAAAAAAAAATCAAATAAATTCACAACATTCTTCACAAATTTTTTTTTTTATAAAAAAAATCTGTTGCAAATCACTACACACACATTCTCACAGAATTTCACACTATAATCACGATAAATTTTCATAAAATTTAACAATTTCCACATCTTTATAAATTTTCACCCTTCACAAAATTTCACAAAATTTTCACATTTCCTTAAATTTTCACAAATTACACAAATTTTCACAATTATACCAATTTCCCACAAACTTCACATTTTCATAAATATTCACATCCCACAAATTTCACCATTCTCACAATATTCAACATTACATCTCCACACAATTCCCACACATTTTCACACAAATCACCACATTCCTACATAATTTACACAATACATCACATTTTATTCCGGGGTCAGTACTTGTATTCTGATTCCCATCTTCGAGATCGGTACCCATATTCCGATTCTCATTTTGAGGCTGATACCTATATTCCAGTTCTCATCTTGAAGTCAATACCTATATTCTGATTTCCATCCAGCATACATATGATTTATACATATTGTTTATACATTTTTATACATATTGTTTATACATATTCTTTGGATAGGCTTAGTCCTATTCCTTCTCAGCATATATTGATATTCTTTGGATAGACTTAGTTCTATTCCTTCTTGCCTCTTAGGTTGGATGTAAAACCCCCCAAGTGGATGTTAAGGTTTTCCTTCCTAATGTGGTAAATTCAAATCTTTGTGGAGTGGAGTAAGACCCCCTTCAATGGATGTTAAGGCTTCCAACTCATCCTTGCCTCTTAGGTTGGATGTAAAACCCCCCAAGTGGATGTTAAGGTTTTCCTTCCTAATGTGGTAAATTCAAATCTTTGTGGAGTGGAGTAAGACCCCCTTCAATGGATGTTAAGGCTTCCAACTCATCCTTGCCTCTTAGGTCGGATGTAAAACCCCCCAAGTGGATGTTAAGGTTTTCCTTCCTAATGTGGTAAATTCAAATCTTTGTGGAGTGGAGTAAGACCCCCTTCAATGGATGTTAAGGCTTCCAACTCCTCCTTGCCTCTTAGGTCGGATGTAAAACCCCCTCAAGTGAATGTTAAGGTTTTCCTTCCTAATGTGGTCAATTCAAATCTTTGTGGAGTGGAGTAAGACCCCCTTCAATGGATGTTAAGGCTTCCAACTCCTCCTTGCCTCTTAGGTTGGATGTAAAACCCCCAAGTGGATGTTAAGGTTTTCCTTCCTAATGTGGTTCTTCAAATTCAAATTTTCTCTTGGATCGATATAAGTCCCCCTATAATGGATGTTAAGGCTTTCGATTCCTTTAAATTCAAATTTTTTCCTCTTGGATCAGTGTGAGTCCCCCTATAATGGATGTTAAGGCTTCTGATTCCTTCAAATTCAAATCTTTCTTTGATTTCTTCAAATTCAAATCTTCGAGGATAGGAGTAAGTCCCCCTATAATGGATATTAAGGCTTTCGAATCCTTCAAATTCAAATTCCAGGGTCGGTGCAGGGATTCCGACTCTTTCAAATTCCACAACACAACATCAACCACAAATCCAGGTCAAAGCGACATTCAAATTTGAAAGCACAAACTCACAATTACAATTTGAAGACACACTTGCTAATCCCCAGCATAAACTCCTACACTTCACACTCAAGTCCTTTTGAGCTGGGATTTCTCCAAGTGGGAACCTCAACTCAAACACAATTATCGGACCTGATTCGACCTTCGATTTGTTTCAAGTATGGTTACTTGAACATTCATTTGTGATTGGGTTGATCATTTCGGTCAGCGCGATAGGCGTGGCGTGCTTGTACAGACACCACACCTATTGGGGGTCCATTTGTTGACCTCATTTTTGAGGTCTTTCATTTCCTCCTCCTTAGATCCTAGGATCTAGCCTTAGGATTTCCTTATTTTGGACTATCTTAGAGGACTAGACTGGGACCCACTATGTTTAGAAATTCGAGCCATTTCCTTACTCCTTGAAGTTTCATATGGACGGTTTTAAATCCTCGACACCTAGTTGAGTCGATTAAAAGCCGACGTATTGAAACTCTTGTTGAATTCCCATAGAGATTTGAAAGCCACAGGTGGACCCCATTGTGTGCGACGTTTGACTTTCTGCCATGAGCAATATGTTTGACTATGGTTCTCACTTAGGCGAAGACCGGTCATTAATTTGCTCGATAAATGGCTCCGGTCGGGTCAAAATAAATTCATTTTTGCGACGTTACGCAAATTTAATTTAAATTGACACGACCGTCGGCGAACTTGTCCGAACGGCCCCGGATGACGAAACGGACCGCGCCGATGCGTCCGGAACGTCGATTTTAGCTGGGAAGGACATATAACTTGATAGGGTTTCGAATCGACTCGATTTGCGTGCAAAATCGACGAATTTAAATAGAATAATAATAATAATAAATATTTTTTTTATATAACAATATATATTAAATCTATTCTTTAACCTAATAACCTAATCCTACGGTTCACGGGCGCGGGCGCGGGCACTGTTCACCTTCTCCTATCTCACGCACGCGATTTTTTTTTTTTTTCTCCCCGTGCCCTAGTTCTCGACTCCTTCTCCCGGTTTTACCGGTCACTTGGCTCACTGCCGAGCCTTCATCGCCGGTCACCCCTTCCGGTAACCCTTCCCGTAACAGATTTTCCCGCCCAAGTGCATAAGGTAACCTTCCTTCTTGCTAGTCGCGGTCGGTTTTCTCGCCTTTGTGGCGTGTTCTCCTCACCCTCGGTCTTCACCGTTGGTAAGAATCGCTACCCCTTGTTGGCTATAAATACCACTTGGAGCAGAGAAATTGGGGGATGTTTTTTTTGTGCGAATTTTTCTGGAGATTGCTTTCTTTCGAGTTCCCAGGATTTCTCATTTCCTTTCTAAGATTTACGAATTAACGAGTTCTTGGAGGTAAAGATTTCTTCCCTTCTCTTATATAATCATGAAGAATTTCAGTTACCTTCTCTTGAAAGTTTTTTTTTGTGCCTGGTAAGGTTTGAGTTGGTGAATCTATGAATCAACATACTTAGTTTTCCGATCTTGTGCCATTATTTTGAAAATACGACTGTTTATTGGAGAGACTGCACTACGTTTCGCTTCGATTCTTTGCTGACAAATCGCAATGATATCTGAGACATGGAGATATTAAGAAATGGAGTTTTGCCGATTATTCAATGCTGGTTTCAGCTATAATCCTTTGTGTTCTATAAATCTGTTGGTCGAATGCAAATATTATTTTATGGATTTCTTTACTTAAGTACATATTCTTGATCTTACAGTGAGGAAATTTCATGCACTTCATACTCGTTTTTTTTTTTATTATCAAGAATCATAGATGGGTTTCTATGCCTGCTACTTGATGGATTTACTTGTTTATTTGGCCTTGTATACGCATAGTTTAACTTGTCCGGTTCTTCCTAAGTTTGTATAGTTCTGCTTAAAGCGTCCGAAGTTCCTTGAGATGAAATACTCATTCCCTGTATGACATAATCGAACATACATGTGCATAAGAATTGAAAGGCGTATGTATTTAGATGAGAGATTGAACATCTGGATAATTTGGATAAGCTATAAGAGTGAAGTGACTTCCAAATCTGATAGAGATTTTTTTTAAAGATGATTTAGTTCGGGGAAAATTTACATTCACGATATTCGACTACCCCTTTTTCGATCTAATATCAGAATTTTTTTTATCCTTATCCGTGTATAAACAGATAAAAATTAATTGATGTGTTTGTAAACTTTCCTCCTCCGGTAACAATCATGTTCAAATCGAGAGGGTTTTTTTTTCTCTTCTCTTGAGGCTGGATTTTCATAGTTCATGGAGTTCTTTGATCTAAAATCTCCGATTCTTTGGATAAAACGTCATCCAGTTGAAGTTTGAGTCTATAGTTCAATCAATTTGTTGGATTCTCGCTCGAATGATTGATGCTAATTGTTGAATGGAACTTTATTTTTGTTGAAATTGGAATCTATAGTTGAGCGATCTTTCGGTTATTGGATTCGATTTCCTTTTTTATCATTGGATTTATTCTTTGTTCTTAGAATCCATTCTTATGGTTTCTTTGGTATCGAGAAGATACTTAGTCTATGAATATAAAGTTTATGAAGTAGTTGAGTAGTTATTTGAATGTTGGTTCTTTTAAAATTGGTGATGTGTGATCTACTTAGTTCGATTTGCTACGATTCGATATATTCACATTATTTTACCATGAATATTCATGATCCTTTATGTAAGGAATTTTGTTTCCTTTACACTGATATAATTGAATATGTTGTACAATTATGTAAATAATGGAAACTTTATTTCCATCTTGTTTAATTATTATTATCCAGGAAACTTTTTTTTACACATATGCCACTCAATCATCATATGCTTACATATATATAACACCAAAATTTTCTATTCTACATCCACACCACCTAAATCTTTCATATTATATTGAAACTGTTAAGTTATGCGTATGTAAATACATGGGATTTAGATGGTATATTCAAAGAAAAAAAGAAAGAAAAATTATTTGGATAAAGATTGTTTTGATGAATTCTGGAATATTGAACAGTACAACGAGTTTTTTTTTTTTTTCTTTCCTTTCTTTATCCAAGGGGAATGCTGATGTTGGGTTCCTCTAATTTTATTTTGGAAGTTATATAAAGCCTGTCTTTGCTTCAAAACTTGGCTTTAAAGAAATGTTATTCACTTAAGTTGATTTGCTGAAACTTGATTTCTGGATTTTCAAGATTTAAACTATAGCATTGCAGGAAATTGATTTAATTTCATTTCTCTTGTACCCTTGATCTGCTGAGGCAAAAATTCAGTTTAACTAGAATTTAGACTCACGTCTTTCAAGGCTTGTCCTTTATTTTAACCTGTTAAGGAAGAAAATTGGGGAACTTGCGGGTTTCTTTTGATTTAGTCCATCGAAGCTGCAGTTAGACTTTCTCATAATCCATATTTGGAAACAATACTTAATTTTCTTTTGGTTTTATGATTTGGATATTTGTGAAATCACATAGCTAGCTTCATTTGGAAGTGATAACAAGTTCTTCTCTGTTTTATCTTGGACTGCTTTCTTAGCCATGGCTGGGTGTTGTGGAGGTTTGCTGAGGCTTTGTGTTGAGATTACCTCTCTTATTATGCATTTATGATTCTATGACCTTAATTTATGGATTGATCTTTAATTAACAGAATTTCATGCGATTTTTTACATATCTAACACCTTAAATATTATGTTATGCCTTGCATAGGTATAAGAGACTACATTGATATTTGTTTTGATACGTTGTGAAAAGATTTGAGCAATTACAGATATGAAATTTGGGTGTTAGACTTGTAAATATACAATAATTGATAGCATATAAGTATAAATAAGAGTTGGGCTGTTGGGCATATATATAAGAATTGAGTGGTATGCACGTAAATCTGGCATTTTTTTTTCTTCTTTCTCTCTTGTTCTAGTTTGTTGGAGCCAACTTTGGGATTAAAAGTGGGCTAAGGCTGCGGCTAGTTTGAATTTAATTTATACGTTGGATTCATGGATTTCAGTTAGTTTGAATTGGGCTTGTAAAAAAAAAAAATAAATAAATAAAATAAATAAATTTTTTTTGAGATTACTCATTTCCTGTATACATTGATCTTTGCTTAGTGATTTGGATGGAGACTGTTTACATGGCTATGTGTCATAATCTATTTCATTACAGAATAAATTTTAGAGAGCTTGTCAGTTTGGATGAGCAGAATTCTGGAATTGAATAATTAAGCATTCTTTAATTAATTCGAACTTATTTTATTGGATTTGGAAATGCCATTTAGATTGGCTTCACTTGTGAAAGTTAAAATTTCTTTTGATTATATTACATATGAAATATCAAAGTGGGAGTATAAGTTGGACGTACGGGGTACGAGCGATGATGCACGCTCGAATAATCGTGCTTTTATAGCTAGAGATAAATAATAAAAAAATCAATACTCGATATTAGATGCCCATCTCGACTTTGAGTTAGGTAGTCTCAATCCCTACTTTTAAGAAATCGAGTGAGCCGATAAACGGATACTTACGACACTAGATATTATACTTGGTTCGATAACGAATACTTCGATAACGGATACTTACACGCACCCGTACAACAATAAACACCTCGCTTGCATAACGAATCTTACGTTGCACTCGCACGATAATACTTACTGCTGCACCATACGATAACGGATGCTTCTGCCAACACATCGAATCAAATGTCACACACGTAGTCTGACACATATCATATTACACACATAGTGCAACACATATCACCTCACACACATAGCATAACACATATCACATCACATACATAGCACAATGCATATCACCTCATACATATATCATAACAAACACGTATCGCATCAAACACATACTAACATATTAAATATCACACACAAATACTCACATATAGCACATCATACATAACACATTTAGTATATCAGACCAAACACGACATATCGAATACATCGCATCGGACACAACACATATAATTATCAAACTTATCATGCACACACTACACATTAAATATCACACACAAACACCACATATTAAATGTTATACATACACATCACATATTAAATATCACACACACTACACATTACACCTTATGCACTACACATTACACTATTACACATTACCCTACTACACATTATAGACTATACACCGAGTTAACACACCTTGCACATCACGAACGAATACTACTGACGCATCGGATACTTCGACTGGTAAAGAGCTCGGATACTCCAGACTCGGTTCACTCCACTAATTAAGTGGTAGGGATTAGGATTGCTACTCTGCAGGGTGATTTGTTGGTGACTTAATACGAGATTGATACGGACTTGATACTTCGGGTTGCTTGTGGGATCGAGATAAAAAGAAGTCTACGGTCGAGCCTATCCTCAAATAGAATTCTTATTCCCCACTTTGATATTTTATATGTTTATGGCTAAACTTGGATTATATAGTTGCTTGTAGCTATTAGCACTGCTTCAGAGGCATCGACGGAGTTGGCCGAGTACACATTTATTTATTGTACGGTTCATTTACTTTCTTTATTGCATGCATTCTTTTACTTTTTGTATATACATTTACCTGCATTTATATTTTTTTCTTTTATGCTTGCCCTAGGATAGGCCATCTAAGGCATGGTTAGTTTATTTTCATTACATATGTTTATTTTTGATTATTGCTTCTTTTGCATACTGTATCTTGCCACTAGGATAGGCCGCTTTAGGGCATGTTTGTTTTCTTTTTTTATTACACATATTTTCCCTTATATATGCCCTTAGGATAGGCACGTTCGAGGCATGGTTTTTTCTCTTTTCTCTCCTATCTTTATCCTTTCTCGAGACGAGACGACAGAGGACGAATGAAGGATCTTCGATTGGACTTTCGTAGATTTAAATAACATCTATAGGACGTTGAGGTTGTCGTTTGATACGACGTAAACCCTCACATTATCTTTTAGGACTAAGTACGATCGTATATCGTACGATACAAGTCTCTAAACCGTTTAGGATTTCGAGGTAGTCGTTTGACACGACATAAATCCTCCTATTTCTTCAGTTATTTGCATATGATGTGTAGACATAAGCCCAAATATCTAAATAATTCATGAGATTGAAATATAAAACATAACTTCACTTTCAAAGATATAAAGCCCGATCATAGGATAGTTTGAGACGTCATCGAAGCTCTTTCGAGTATCTTCGATGTCTCCTACTTTTCATACGCTTTGGATTCGAAAATAACTGTTCCATATTGAGACAATTCCCTTTGATTCTCCTACAACCAATCATGGAAACTTGAACGTTGAAATTCTTGAAGACGAAGCCCATGATCCTTATCGAGAGTTTTCTTATGTGATTTCGGTCGCTAAGATGTAATTAACTATAGGGCTCGCCTACATAGGGAATTAAGAACCAGATTAATCTAGCACCTGCCTAATCCGTGCGTTAGACGGGGGAATTTGTCATTATAAAATACGCGGACCAAAATAGAGTCATAAACTTTTAAGTTTAGATAGTTAAGCCTACTTAACAAGTGAGTACGCTCATCTTTCGGGATGATGTGTCACTTGTGGTATCGTGTTCAATTATTTAAACTATTTGATATGAGATCTATGCAGTACTCGTTATTTTCAAAAATAAAATAATATATCACCATTTTCAAAATCAAAATAAAATACTTTACATATTACATTAAATTTAAATTTTTTCAAATTTTATTTTCAAAATAAATAAGAAAAAATTAGCCGACAATTCTCTATATAATTTTCGAGGGGTAAGAAGAAGGCGCCTTCAGTAATAGGGTGATGCTTACTTAGGGAAAAAAAAAAGTTGAGATTTGACATTCTTGGCTTTGAGATGGTCCCCTAGAATGACGGGGATTGGAGCAAGAGGCTCCATTATTATGAGTATTACATTTGAGTTTCAAACTTCTATTAAGGTGGGATTTGATTCCCACAAAAGGTACCAAACTGTTGTGTTCTAGAAAATTTTTACTGAAAGAGACCTTATATCTTAGCTTAGTATAATTTTGCAACACACACATAGATGGAGATGTAAGAGACAATTAGATTTTTTAAGTGAAAAACCACCAAAAAAGAAAAAATGATGGTGCCTAGCTCACTCAAAGTAACTCATTAGAAAATTGAAAGTATATAGGATTACTCTTCTTCTATTTTAAGAGATATGAAACTATAAGATGATGTAGGTGGCTACGATACTAGTAGTAGTTTGCTAATAAAATAATAGTTGGTTGTTATAAGGGTTGTAATTGGTTGTAGAAAATTGTTGGTGGTAGCCTTCAGTGGCCTTTGGTGACCTGCAGTGAGCTTTAGTAGCCGGGGATGAACTTTGATGGTTGGTGACAAACTTTGGTGATAGACGACAACTGTGGAGACTTCAAGAGTTAATCTTTACTATCGAGCTCTCTCTTTTCCCTCTTCCTCTCCCATAAAGTGAGGAATGATGGTTTATTTATATTTTTTTATATGGATATGTTTGTAAAATTGACAGATCTCCCAAAATAGCCTATCAGACGGTCCATATCAATTCCCTTGATCAAATGTAGTTTTTTCAACCTTCAAGTGCCTTAACAACATGCAAAGTGAATAATCTTAGACTCCTTAAATTTCTTTCGTCAACCTGCTCGATTTGATTATAAGCATGCCAAATTTTAATGTCGTTTAGCCTTCCAATTGATGCATCAAAACCTTTAATTATACTTTAAGTATTTGATCTAGATTTATTTAGACTCAACTTCGTTAGATTCGACTTGTCGAGAAGGCTATTTTGACTATAAACTTATTAAAATCGGAGTTCAAATGATCTTGAACCTGAATTACGAATATTTTTTTGCTCAAAATACGCTATGATTTGTGTCTGGTGATTAAAATTTATTTACGACACATATGTATAATTGATTATTTTTAATAGGGATAAATATTATCAATCATATGTTTCTCAAAAAAGGAAAAGACCTCATTAGTTGTATCATTATTATGCCCTTCCTGTTTCATGTAAATATTTTCAAATTTCAACATTTTATTTTCAAAACTTTTATGAAAACCCAAGACATTGCTATTTACAAATCTACCACTCTCTCTCTTCTATTTTTTAAATTCCCACTCAAATATCAAATTTCATAATAAAATCTCAAATAATATTTTTGATCATTTTTATCAAAATCACAATAATTAATGTTTCTTATGCTATGTATGTAATTATCTACTCATACCAAACTAAAAAAATAAATAAATGAAGGCACAGTGAAATTTAAGGAGTACTAAAAATAATGGTTGGAGACTTCGAACCTCAATTAAATCCGTCGTACACAATTGGGTCAAAGTTTGAGAGTTGGGTCAAAGTTTGGTGACTTGATGGTCAACAATTACATTGATAAAAAATATAAGGGGAAGTCGTTTAAGATGATCGGACGCGCAAACTATTTAATGGAATGAGTGAAATTTGATGTTTTATTTTTATTTTTAATTTTTAGAGGACATTTGATAAATTATAAGGAAACTAAATTTTAATAAAAGTAAAAAAAAAAAAAAAAAATCTTCTTTTTATTATTATTTAAAAATATGAAGCAATAAATATTAAATTTTATGACACAAATTCATGATTTTGAAAATTTGACTTCCTTCTTTAAAAGATGAGCTATGAGTATTTTTGTTTAGTTAATTTTGAATATAAAGTAATTTAAGAAAAATCTAATGGATTTTTGTAAATTTAAAATTAAGCTTCTCGTGTGCCTGAAAATTCCTGATAGTAGAGTGATATTTATGCTCCATTTGGGATGGCTTATCCACTGCGGCGGCGTTTTATAAACGTCGTCACATCGTTTGAAAAACACGTTTTGACGGTGTTTTCTAAAATGGTGTTTGGTTTTTTAACTAAACAACGCACGAGGCTGGGAGGGCATAATCGGCGTTTGGTTTTTCTTTTGGACGGAGTTGCCCTCTTCGGTTTCCTCTGCCCTAACTCCTCTTCGGATTGAGAGTAGGAGTCCTTGTAGAAGTTCATTATGAGGCCGAAGGAGGAGGGGGTTTCGGCATTCGTGAGGGATGAGAGGACGGGGAGGACGAGGAAGACTAAACTCCAGGAGGAGGAAGACGAGCCCATTTCGTCTCAGGGGAGGTTTCTTGGTTGGAGAAGGAGAAGGATTTCTGAGCATTAAGCTTGACTTTTGATTGCTTTAATAAAGCGTAGAAATTAAGTAAAGAAGAGCAAAAATTAGGAAAAGAAGAGGAGTGATATTTACATGTATACCACACAGATTTTATCTATTTACACGTACTAGTTATGTTTACATACATGACTCTTTAAATTTTTAATAGCTGTATAAAAAATATCATTATTACAAAATATCATTAAAGTGCAATATCATCCTCGAGACGATGAGTTCCTATTCTCCTGTATCGTCTGTAAGTATGGCTGTTGGATAGGTTTGCAGATTATGCAAGTTTGCTGATATTTTTCTCATTGCAAATTGAAGCTTGGCTATTGGATAGCTGAACATATTATAATTGGTAATTTTTACATAGATCAGGGGCAGAATGATCATTTGTCAAGAAACAACTGCAAATCAGTTGTTTTTAAACGCACATAACTAAGCAGTAAGTAGAATCTATCCGAATCATTCTTATCGATGAATTGCCCCAAATGTTATTAATATCGTAGTGTTGCGTAAAGATGCTAGCGATACGTACGAGATAATAGAAAATAAGCAAGTAGAGACACAAAAATTATTTCTGTAGAAAATCTTGGGAAGGAAAAAAATCAAGAGGTTTAGCCCATACAAGTAATCTACTATATAATTGTAAATACGCATGTCTACTCTTCTCCTGAATCAGAGAAGATGAAACTATAAAGTTAATAATTACATATTTATAATAATAGTTTAGATATAATTGTCATAATTGGGGTACAACAAATGTGATTTTTGGTTGTAATAACAATAGATAGGCAAAAATGTCGTAGTTGGTTGCTACAAAGACAATAATTGACCATAAAAGCTACAGTTGGTGGTTGCAATAACAGTAGTTGGCCACAAATGCTGTAAGCAGTGATTGTAATGGCGATAACTGGCAACAAAAGCCATAATTAAATGTTGTATTAGGGTATGTCGACCACAAAGGTCATAGTTAATAACTAAAATAGTGTTAATTGGTCACAGTAGTGCTGACCTCAATCTTGAGGTCTTTCTTTTTCCTCCACTGAGCCTAAAATCTAGTCTTAAGATTTTTTGTTTGACTCTCTTAGAGGACTAGACCGGGAACTACACCGTTTAGGAATTCAAGCCATTTTTTTGCTCCTTGAAGTTTTATATTGATGATTCTAAATCCTCGACATCTAGTTGAATCGATTAAAACCGACATATTGAAGCTCTTGTTAAGTTCATTTAAGGAGTTGAAAGCTATATGTAGACCCCACGACGCGCGACGTTTGATTTTTGCCGAGAGCAATATGTTTGACTATGGTTCTCGCTTAGGCGAAGACTGGTCATCAATTTGCTCGTTTAACGGCTCTGATCGAACTAAACAACTTCTTTTGTTGTGATGCACGCAAACTAAATTTAAGTGGCTTGATCGTCGACAAACTTGTTCAGATGATCTCGGATGACGAAACAGACTGTGCAAGTTCATTCGGGACGTCAATTTTACTCAAAAATGACATCTACGCTTATATAATAATGAATATGATAAAATAATATTAAAAAAGTGGAATCGAATTAAAGTTTAAATTAAATAAATGGATCAATAATCAAGAAATTTTAAATTTAAATCAAAATTAATATATAAATAAAAAATAAATAAAATCAATCAATCCAATTACATCATCTTAATTAAATTTCTCAATAAACATAAAAAGATTAAATTTTTTAGCAAATTTATAATTAAAAGAGAATAATAAAATTGATTATATATTAAAAAAATAAAATGTCTAAAACGATTATAAATATTTTTTTTAAAACAATTTTAATCAACGTAAAAAAAAATTAACTATAAAATTGAAATTATAAATAAAATAAATATAAAATATAATTAATACAAATTATATAACTTAAATAAAAAAATAAAACAAATTAAATGAATTCACATAAACTTAAAATAGAATTGAAATAAGCAATAAATAATATTAAATTAATTTTATTTTTTAAAAGATAATAGAATAAAAAAATTTTAACATAATATTTTATTTATATAACCAATAAATAAATAAATTAATTGATTAAATAGTTAATTTTTTTTTTTTTTAATAAATATTCACAATCCTAACGAAGCACGATTCTCCACTCTCCTGTCTCACTGCCCCATTTAGCTTCTTCTTCCTCGCTCCTCTGCAATAGCGACCCTCTCCCCTGATTCTTGGTTGATTCGGCCTGCCTTCTCTTCCCCTCTTGATCGAATCTTCTCCCCTTCAGAAAAAAAAAAAAAAAAAAACCCCAAGCATAGCCACTCCTCCTTCTCAATCGATACAGAGAAGGATTCTTTTCTCCCCGGATTCTTTTCACCGGATTCTTTTGCTCGCCCCTCTATTTTTTTTTTTTTTTTCATCTGCTAGGCTCTCTCTTGAGTCACAGGTAAGGCAAGAACGAAGAGGTGAATTCGAAGGAATCATTCTTGCGCCACATACAGAGAAGGAGAGGGTTGAGAAGGAATATCTGTAATAATGTATTTGCCATGAATTCTTGATCAATTCCGTTCCATCAGCTATCTCAAGATCCACTAAATGGGAGGCAGCAACTCAGAATTCAACCGCAACACCAAGCATTGAAACATCGAAGCTCCGGTTTCACGTCAATGGGGTGGTAGAAATTCGAAAAGGAACTTTTCTATGCATTGGTTAGGGTCGATCACTCCTCCAGGTGCTAGAAGTTCTCCGTGCATCGCTATATAGAATGGGTTATGCTCGACTCGTCATCAGTCCCGCTGGAAGTGAGCAATTTAGCTACCTTGTTGCCCCGAAAATTAGAGAACTTAAGTTCAAAGAAATCCGTGGATTGCGTAGTAAATGCGGACCTCAGCAGCCTTAAGTTTAAAGGATGAAACTCTATCCTATGACTAGCATTTAGATATATAGGCCCCGTAGTTGGTAGCTGCTGTAGTGTTCGTAGCGACAGAGGCCATAGTGGAAAGCTACAATAGTAATTAACTAGATAGGTTGTCGTTGGTGCTACAATAGTGGGTGGTTAAAACACTTCTCTTGGGTTTATGGCTAGGGTTTATTATTTTACATCTAATACAATACTTGTCAGTATACAATGTATTGAAAACTTTACGAGTTTGGAATAAGTCATTGTATTCTAAATATGATGGTCGTAAGCAGTTGTCACTGAGAGTTATACTGGATCATTAATACAATGTTATTTGCTTACATTGTATATATGAGATACAATTTTGCATTATATTTAAGCTACATCATCACACTGTATTTATGTTACGCCTTCACAAAATATTAGAGATGCATCGTTAGATTGCAAAGTTTTCTCACAGTTGGGAGCATGGGTGGTTGGCTGTGGTCGACGACGGTGGTGGGTGATGGTCGACAATGGTCAGCAGCGATGGAGGCCGAAGGTTATCATTAGACTATAATACGATGTTATTCGTTATACCTCATTCAAGATACATGATTACACCATATTCGAGATACTTTGTTACACTATATTTAAGATATATCACATATCGTATTTGGGATCTGTCATTAGCTAGTATAATACGCCGATAGCGGCGAGCAGTGGTGGTCATTGTGCGGTGGTGGTCGGCAGCTACAAAGATCGAAAGCCATTGAAACCTTAATAAGACGTTATTTGTTACACTATATTTGTGATACAAAGTGGCAGAGTATTCGAGATACATCCTTACACTATATTTAGGATAAGTCATTAGCTAGCAGCGTTTGTCGAAGGCTGGAAGTAGGAGCAGTTAGTGGTGATTGACAACAACCAATGGGCAGTGGTTGATGGTCGGCGGCTGAAAAGGCCGTGAATTATCGTTGAGTATTCAGTCTAAAATAATACTGGAATTTGACTTACTTTCCCTCATTCCAAGTGAAGAGAGATAGATCTATTTATAAACCCTGGAGAAGAGGTATTTTGGTCATTCAACAAATAACTCATAAACACCTGATCAATCGATCTATATTGAATCCGCCTCAATTATAAAATATTTTTTTAATGATCGGAAGGCCTAATGGTCTAAAAATTAATTGAACTTTGGCTAGTCAGATTCCTCTCATTGAGACGCTCAATTTGAATGTAAATATGTCAGAATTGTAGTTCCTCTTACTATTAAATTTATAATACAAAACGTTCTAAAGTGCTTTAATGAATTTAATTTGGGTTTGATTGGACTTAAATTGAACCAATGTCAGTATCATCAAGTTCGTCTTATAGAGATAGTCAATTTTACTATAAAATTGCAGAAATCGGGGTATTGAATAACCTTGATTTTGAATCTGAAACCAGTTTGCTGTTTCTCTTTTTTTAATTATTTCACTTATTTTATATTTGATTGCCATATACAGATGAAATTAACAATTATTGAAGTATTTTTAATCTCTATCATTAAGAAAATTACAGGAATTCAATTACATTGAGTAGCACTTTCTGTGAAAATTTTACTTAATTTTGATTATTTTAAAATTTCTTATGAAATTTATTTATTTTAAGGTTTTCATTTAGTTAATAAATTATATTAAAATTTCTATTAAATTTTTATTCCACATTAATCTTCTCTATTCACTTCAATTACAGCTTATTTTTCTTTATTTTATTTTATTTTCATTTTTTAATGACTTTTTAAAGATTGCAATGATTTCTAGAATTTATTAAGTGAATTCATCCACTAATCTACCAATGATTCATCCACTAATCTAACACCGCCCGGTTGGGTGATTAATGGTTGACAATGATTATTCTAACCCGTGAATGCAAAGCTCGTTGGATACATGAGTGCCACACAATCTCTATCGTCTGAAGCAAATACACGCAAATGGATGACATTAGTTCAGTGTCCTAAACAGGACTGTAAGCCCAAGCCATCTAACCATAACCGTGCAATCCACATTATCAAAAGCCGAATTCCGCGTAAGGATCATAATCACAGATCCTATAAATCTAGCAATCAAAATCCTATGGTCTTCAAATTGCGACCACTATAAAGACCCTTAGAACTAAATTGTAGGAATACATTGCGTGCAGAGGTAAATCAGTGCATCTGGCTCCTTTAGCACGGCCCATTTGAGTTGGTAAATGTTGAGAAATTTAGGGCAAAGTAAACAAGAATCGACGCAATCCAGAAGAACACAAAGAGATTTAACGAGGTTCGGCAAAGATGCCTACGTCCTAGGGAGCAGAGCGGCGACTTTCTTTTCACTATTAAAAAAAGAGTACATAATACAGGATACAACCTTTAGCATCAGCATAAGTCCTAGGGTTACAACAGGACCTATTTATAATCATAGAGTACAATATGTAATTACCAAATTACCCCTCTACTAAACCGCGGGGCGTAGGCCCCGCACCCCCAACCCACATAATAAACTCCTCAGGTTCGCTCGCTCGGCTCCAACCTTAATTCTATATTAGGTATATGAGCCATACCTAACAAATCTCCACCTTGGTGAATATCCAGCCCCTTTGGAGATAAATACCTGGGAGTTTCTCATGCACCAATGTGGGTTGGGTCACCATGCTTCTCTAGCAACTGTGGATGCTCAACAAGTCCAAGCAATGCAAGAACTTGTTGATAGTAACTAACTTAGTCAACATATCAGCTGCAATCTCATCAGTATGAACCTTCTGCAACAGTATCTCGCCGTAAGTAATCGATTCTCCGATCTTGTGATACCCGACATCAATGTGCTTGGTCCTCGCATGGTACACCCGGTTCTTAGCCGGGTAAATAGCACTACGACTCATCACAATGCAGTCGAACTCCATCTTGCTCAACGCCCGGTTCCTTCACTAGCCCCATTGTAGACCTTCTGCCATCTAAATCACCTGCATAGTCTGGCACCCATTTGCACCCAATACCCTTCTTTCTCTCAGGAAGCTGAACTAGCTCCCATGTGTGATTCTTCTGCAAAGACTCCATCTCCTCAACCATTGCACCCATCCACTTCTCATTCTCCTGACTGGTAATAGCTCCTTGAAAAGTGGCTGGATCGTCACTGCTGGAGAGAAGTGCAAAAGAGACCAAGTCTTCGTAGCCCAATCTGTCAGGAGGCCTTATACTGGTGCGTCTCTGTCTATCTCTGGCTAGATTGTAATTCTGCAGATCATCTGGAATGGAATCACCAGGTGTCGGATCTGAACCTTCAACTCTCTCAGCACTACTCGAACGCCGCTTCTAGATCCATCTGCACCGTCTACGAGCCGGAACCCGTTCCCCAGCACCTTGTCTTGATTGTGCTGCAACATGGATTGCTCATCAAAGACTGCATCTCTATTAATCACCGCCTTCTTTGCAATAGGATCCCAAAACTTGAATCCTTTCACACCTTTCTTATAGCCCAGAAAGATGCACTTCTTGGATTTTGGATCAAATTTCGATCTTTCATCTTCAGGTACATGCACATAGGCAGGACAACCAAAAATTTGTAAGTGATCAAACTTAACTGGATTACCTGTCCATACCTCTTCTGCAACATTGCCACCTAATGAAGCCCGAGGTGATCTATTGATGAGATAGCATGTCATATTCACAGCCTACCGCCGAAGTTTTTAGGAAGCCCCGCATTCGGTCTCGAGCATCTTGCCCTTTCGACTAAGGACACGTTCATCCTTTCGCAACACCATTCCGCTGCGGTGTCTTCCGAATCGAAAAATGCCTCTGAATCCCATGCTCCTCGCAAAACTTCTTAAATTGTGAATCTGTGTACTCTGTGCCATTATCAGATCTCAAATACTTGATCTTTCTACCAGTTTGGTTCTCCACCTCGACTTTCCACAACTCGAATTTAGAGAAAACTTCGCATTTCGCTTCGAGAAATACACCCAAACTTTCCTAGAAAAATCATCAATAAAGGTAACATAATACCGAGATCCTCCCATCGATGCTTCCCTAGTAGGGCCCCATACATCGAATGCACATAATCAAGAATCCCTTTAGTTTTATGCTCTCCAGTCATAAAACTCACTCCGTCCGTTTTCCAAGAATACAGAACTTACAGAATTCCGACACGGCTTTTCACACCATGCAACAAATTCCTTTTATGCGATTCCGCCATCCCACGTTCACCGAGATGACCCGGACGCATATGTCATAGCTTTGTACTATCATCATCCGACTCAACAAAATGAACTCCACCTACAATCGTATTCCCCGACGATATGTAGATATTACACTGCGGTTAACTTTCCTTTCATCACGATCGAGTGCACCCTTCACAATCCCGATGGTTTCACTATCCTCATCCGCCTAGGAATAAAACCATTTCGATGTAGAGTGCCCAAGGAAATCGGATTCTTCTTCAAATGCGGAATATGCTCGACATCACATAAAGTTCTAGCTGTGTCATCATACATTTTAATTCGACTTCTCCGATACCAAGTAATATTGCAGCATCTATCATCATCATGATAAATCGAGCGAATTGATTGACACAGTATGAAGTAAACCACTCCTGTTAGGTGTTATGTGATAAGAGCATCCCGAATCGAGAATCCATGCATCCACGAGCCGAGATTCTTTGAGACCGAAAACATATCACCATCACCGACATCCGAATTTTCACCCCGCACCACATTCACGGACTTCGATGGTACATCACTTTTCTCCTCGGTTGTTTCTTCGACTCGGACAATCCCTCCTCATATGACTCGACTCCTTGCACTTGTTGCAACGAATCGTCTCGTTTGCCTTTAGACTTAGATCCGGAATTTCGCCTTCCGGATCCCTCCTTCTCTTTCTTCCTTCCACGATCCCGTTTACCCTTAACATATAAGCTGTCGCCATGAGAGCTTTCCCTACATTCTGCTTCCGCTAGTTATGAGCCAACAACGCTGCAATGAATCTCATCAACTTTGATAGTTTCTTTCCCATATGTCGGAGTAGTCACTGGGTGTTCATAGGAAGAAGGCGAACGAACACGATAGAATCATCGCTCGGTCTTCATCCTCAATATTCACATCGAGCCTTGATAAATTCGTGATTATTTGATTGAAACCATTAACGTCTTCGCGCCGGATCGGAACCTTCCTCGCATCTTCGCCTATACGGTTTTTGCTCGGATACTGATTTGTTCGTCGGAGATTTCGCCATAAATTGAGCTTCCGATTTCTTCCAAACCTCCCCGGAGATTTCGGATTCATCACATGGTACATAACTTCATCCGCAGGACATAATCGTATGGTTGCTTGCCGCTCGTTGTTGCAATTCTTCCCAATCTTCATCCTCCATAGCATCCTGGTTTCGTTGTTCGCAAGCGCTTCGGGATCCCTTGTTGTGCCAACAAATCCTTTACCCGTGTTTGCCACAATCCGAAGTTACCAGTTCCATCGAACTTCACTACCTCGAATTTCGTACCAGAAATCGTCATCTGAAAATTGATCCTGCAACAAAATTTTCCTGCAAGAATGAAAATTGCAACAAATTTTTTTTTTTTTTTTCAACAGTTGCTGAAGCCAGAAATTTCTTGTTCAAAAATCTTTCCAAGGAATTTCTATTTTAGCAATATTCACTTGATTAATTTTTTTTTTTTTTAATCAAGCACTTCCCTTAATTAAGCCAAGCTTAATTAGCTATTTTCCTAGCAGATTTCCTGTATTCCCAATATTCCTTGCCTTCCGCGTTTCCAGCAAAAATTAATCCTCTTGATTAAAGGAAATCTTCCTTAATTAAATCTTTAGCTTCCCTTAATTGAGCTCCATGAATTAAGCATTTCCTTAATTCCGCGAAGCCTTCCTTTCCTGCCACCGCAATTCCGTTCTTCCTGAAAGTGCGGCGTACAATGCGGAGGCGATTTTCTTCCCAAAATGCAGCGCACAGTCCCGCCTCACTAAAACCAGCGAAGCTTCTCGTCGCCTCGCAAAACTGCACCGGAAAAATTGGCACCGTACGCGATTTACCAACCCGGCGAACTTTTTCTCTCGCCGAACACCTTCGCCGCGAACCTGCTGCCGTCTTAGTCGCCGAGTCTCTGGCCGAACCGCTGCCCTCTTCGTCACCGAAGATCGCAATTCACCTTCCTTCGCGAAGCCACAAATCGCCGCAAAACTTCTGCCAAATCTCCAAATCCTACGCCGATCTCTTCTGTGCCCTCGAACCCCGGCTCGATACTGACTTGTTGAGAAATTTAGGGCAAAGAAATGCAAGAATCGACGCAATCCAGAAGAACACAAAGAGATTTAACGAGGTTCGGCAAAGATGCCTACGTCCTCGGGAGCAGAGCGGCGACTTTCTTTTCACTATTCAGAAAAGAGTACAGAATACATGATACAGCCTTTAGCATCAGCATAAGTCCTAGGGTTACAACAGGACCTATTTATAATCATAGAGTACAATATGTAATTACCAAATTACCCCTCTACTAAATCGCCAAATTACCCCTCTACTAAACCGCGGGGCGTAGGCCCCGCACCCCCAACCCACATAATAAACTCCTCAGGTTCGCTCGCTCCGCTCCAACCTTAATTTCATATTAGGTATATGAGTCATACCTAACAGTAAATGATCATCAAGCTTCAATTGCAGATTCCTTCCTGTTTTTGCACGAAAGATTGAGTTGAAAAGAATGGTCCAAATGGGTTTGGCAGGTGCCATAGATGTCTAATTGTGAAATCAAGCCTTTAAATTCAATGGCTTGCCTGAATTCATATTCAAACCTATAGGATCGTCAACCTTAGTTTTAATAATTTGTTAAGGATTATAAATAAGGTATATTTCAAACTAAAGGAACGAAGATTTGTTACAGGGTCTAATTTTGGGTCTGAACCAACCACTAATCCTCAAGGGTAGCCTCTCTAAGGAAAAGTTAAAGCAAGATTCTAAGCTTTAAGAAAATACGAAGAGAATTAGATATACCTCATCCAAAAATGGGGTCAACACTATAAGATTCAAAATTACTTGAAACCTGAATGATGATTTGTGTTGAAAATGAATCTTAATCGGAGAGGATCTATTCATTAAATTAAGTTTTTAATTATAGAATTTTATAATGTTCAAATGAAATCTATGACTTGAAAGCGAAGAGTAATCCTAATCCACTATCTGTAAGGGTGAAAATTTTAGGAGTAGTGCAATTAAGCTAATAAGGAGCTAATGTCGTATTAAACATGCTACTACATTCACACTCAAAATAATCTCATGCTAAAAGATATGACTCGAGTCCTCAATTGGTGCAGTCTGTCTAGTAGGCTCTACAAATACAATTATTATGACTAGAACTTCTGGTTGGATGATTTAGCCAGTAAACTTTATTATACTTCCATCAAAACTGTATCCCATATATTCCTTGATTACTTTTTGCCCCTTTAAGTTATGAATCATAAGATATAGCTAATAGAAAACTTCACATAACAGTTCTACTCATTCATTCTTCAACCAACGACGAAGTATAAATTCTTTAAGCTCATCGATATGTAACTATATAAGAATTATGCGGTATGTCCATAAATGCCCCTTAAGTTTAACATATACTACAATATTTAATGTATGTTTTTCCCTCCAATTGAAAGTGGGCCATTTGTCCTGCATACATATAACGTTCCTGTCACAATCCTGGTCAAGCTAACAGTTCCTCTGCAAGGTTTGGTTCATTGGATTTCTCGGCCTGGAGCAATACGGACAAGCTCATTAATTGAGCATTAAGCTCCTACAGCTTTAACGTCTCAGTGTAATTAATCTGTATAATTATCAATCATTTCAGAATTAAAGTGGCAGGGCTGGAAGAATAATCAAGATTAGGAAAGTGGAGCTTGGTTTGTAGGAGGACTGGAAGTCTGCATTTCCGTGCTGGGATGGCCCCTCCATGTTCTGAATGAAGACATTACACTGGATCTGGAGATGTTTATTTGTTTGTAGCTATAAATGGATCCCCAAGCTCACATTAGCACTGGATGGGTCATTTGGAGCAAGAATGTTTTTTAGTTTTTCATTTAATAATGTACAATTAGAAATTTAATTTGTACATTAGAAATGTGTCTGCACGAATTTCGACAAGATTCAACTGACTAAAAGACAAAGAAGTACGATTAAGGAGGGCGCACAGGCAGAATACCAAGGGTCCACTAGTGGAATACCAAAAGACCTACTTTATTAAGTGAGCCCCCTGAATCGGGGCTAAAGCCCGAAAGAATGCTGGTCATCTGAACCAAGGATCAAGGTTAATCAAACCGAGCAGAGGCATCAACTTATCTCTCACCACAACCCGACTCAAGGCAAGAGCTAAGCATTACCAACCATCTCACGGGTGCCCTTGAAATTCCTCACCAGGGGCCAAGAACTGGCCATAACATAATCACAAAGAGCATCTTGAAAGATCACCTCATCAAGCAATGACCTATCTATCGGATTTCGGTGATTCACCTTCTACAGACGTGAGTCCATCGTCAGAAGATCAATAGTCGGCAACCAGACCAGAATAGTCGGTCATAAAGTCAAGCTGATCGAGTCAAGTCTTGCGACTTGAGGATCATCAAAGACTCACTTGCAACCCTGATTCAACAGAGTTGGACGAACATATCTTGTCGAACAAGGACCAACCAATTTCAATGGACTGAGTCATAGGATAACCGAGCAGAAGGCCTATAAATGTGAAAAACGTAAAATATTTTGTAACGTTCCATTAAAACAAAGACAAACATATAATTTCATAAGTACCCTCTCCTCTATAATGGGGATCATTTCATGAGAAGATGCTAATTAACTATTTAAATTAACGTCAATTACCGTGCAATTCCCTCTCTCTCTCTATTCCCCACCCACTCATTGAGATAGGTGGAATATAGTTTGAATATTTCTCTTTCAAGTGCCTTATGTTTGCTTCGTCTTTTAGCATGTAATAGGCGAAGCAGGACAATGAAATTACTTATACTTGCATCATAAATATAGATAAAAAAGGTTAATTGTGGGCAAAAGTTCCATTTTTCGCCGATAATCATATCCATAGCTGAAATCTACGGAAATATTTGAGACCTGTATTTTTTTTTTTATTATTATTAAGAGGGCATGCTTACCCGAACGCAAAAAATGATATTTAAACATGATGAACATATACAATTACATCATGAAGGGAATAAGCTTGAAAAAATAATGGTAGGCCATTGTTAAGAATGAAATCAGAAGAATTGAGACAAGAAAATTGACATTTTGACACAGTACTTGTATTAATTTACAGGCCATTACTGTTACCAGAGTTGTAGGAAGAAGCACTCAAACGATTAGCAAATGACACACACACATATCTATGCTACGCCGTCAGCAAATTCCTTCATTTAGCATGAATCTCAAGGCATGAAACAAAACTTGAAATAATTGTTGGAGTAAAAAAAGTACAAACTTTGATAAAGAAGTCATCCAGAGCTCTGATTTCAGCAAACGTATGGTCAAACTGACCGGCTCGACGAGACAGACTCAATAATACCAAAATTTGTCTAATCTGAATAAAATCTAGCTCAGATCAAGACATTAAATCCCTTTTAGAAGCTTTCCAGACATATTTTGAAGGTCAAATGAATGTTAAATTCAACGGGTTTTCGGTCGAATCGAGCATCTCAATAAAACGAATCTTAATCAAGAATGATTCAAGTCTAATCCAACTTAGACTTGGCCCATTTAACAGTTAGTTCAAATCTAAACTAACTTTGACTTCATTCAAGTCTAACTTAAGTTATATTTGACTTGAATCAGGAGGCTTAACTCTGGTCAACCCAGTTTGATTTGGGTTAGCCCAATTTGAATCGACTTGGTACAACCCCGGGTTAGTCTAAACCAGCTAATCTTAGCTTGACTCCGATCAAACTAAGCCAAAATGGGTCAATTCTGTTAAACTCGAGTTCACTTAAACTAGTCTGAGGCAAAACCAGCCCAACCGAGGCTAGCATGGATCGGAAAAAAACTCATCCCGGATCAACTGAGATTTAAATGACTTGAAGTTAAGGAGTGTTTAAATTCTCATAAAAAGAATAAAAACACACTTGACATCAGTCGGGGACAGCTCGGGCTAAGTGCCAAACCAAGATAAATGATATGACATAAAATGCACCCCTAAAAATCACTAAGACTTAAATTTTAATCATAAAATGTAACCTAGTTTAAGAATGTACTTTAAAAGAGGCAAACCATGGCTGCTAATAAGGTACCTTCCAGTTACTTATGACTAATCAATATGCAAACCCAAAGAAAATACAAAATAAAAAAAAACTTAATCTACTAAGAAGTCTTAAGCAACCTAAAATTTTCAATTTCTAAAATACTAAAAGGAGATTAAAACTTAAATGGAACCTTAATGAACAAATATCACAGAACGCAACTTGAATCTTGCGACATTTATCTATGAATATCCCGGTCTAAATAGACTGAACCCGCACCCATACTAGTAGATTAAGGAACCCGACAACCTCGGGGGACGAAAAGCCATGAACATCTTGATCGGGCTATCTTAAATAAAAATAACAACTAATTCATCAAATATATTATGTTAACTTTGTTTTGCAGTGCTGCTGAAGACAAAAGGTTGACGTCATCCTAAATTTACTTTGTATATTCTAAGGGTGTGCTAACTTTGTTTTGTAGGGCTGCTAAAGACAAAAGGCTTACGTCATCCTAGATGTATTTTACATGTTACAAGGATGTGTTAACTCTATTTTGTAGGTTCGATCATTCAAACTATCTGAAACATGAAACAAATGATGAAATTCAACTAAACCATCGACAGTATTATGGATAATACAATTTGGAATTTTAACCCTTCCTTTACTAGTGGGCTTCGAAACTGAGGTTGTTCGTCTAGTTACGACGTAAATCCTCACTTTTAGGCTCCTACTTGATTGTATGTCACTCAGTATAAGTCCTAATTTCATAATAAACCACTAGGAGTAGACCTTGAAATCACTTTTCAAAATGACACAAAACCATAAGATAGTCCAAGATCTTAACGGGGCTTACCCGAACCCTTGAGCATCCACTACCCTTTTCCCTTAGGATAAGACTTTAAATTTCCTTCCTTGAGAACAAATATTTTACAACTTTTTGAGGACGAGTCACAACCTTAATCGAGAGCTTTTTTTAAGTAACCCTGATTACTTAAAATATAATTAACTATAAGAACTTGCCCTTATAAGAACAAGCGAACCCCAAAATAGGTATAATAACCTAAATATCTGGTTGCGGGTTTGCTTTCTTAAGGTCTTCTTCACGAGTGTATCTCTGAAGTGTTTTGAGTAGATTGTACCTGAGACATATGCTTCGTAGCTATCTATGTGAAGTCCACCTCACAAAAAACTCTCCACATGTTCCTTTTGTTTGTCTCCGTCATTGTATGCCCTAGCCCTTTGATTCCTCTCTTCATTAGATCATCCACATGATCTAGGAGAGAGAGTTAGTCGGAGAAAGGGGCATATACAATGATAGACAAGCTAGTGATTCCACCGAACAACGACATGACAACGAAGCGCACCTAACGACGACCAAACCAATGGACACCTGTAGTGGCGAGGCGGCAGAAGCAAAATCGACCTGGCATGCAATGCTCATTAAACCAGCACGACAAACATTGGGTCACTTTCCTATTTAGCCTGGCTAGCTATCCATGCACACTTTACATGCAAATGCAAACAATCATATGATAGGGATATTGAGGAGTGTGTTGTGGATGCAGTCAATCGAAAGTGTGAGTGAGCTATGGAAGCAGTGGCTCAAGGGATAGGTGTGACACGAAAGTACTGACCTGTAAGGGTGGGTGTGTCGTGGAGGTAGTGGGCCAAAGAATGGGTTTGTCGTGGAGGTAGTGACCCAAATGGGTTGGCGTGTCATGGAGGCAACAACCTAAAAGGCTGTGTGTGTCGAGGAGGCAGTAGCATGAGGATAGGTGTGTTATAGAGGCAGTGACCCAAAAGAGTGGACGTGTCGTGGAGGCAGTGGCCCAAATGATGGGTGTGCTATAAAGGCAGTGACCCGAAAGGATGGGCATGTCATGGAGGCAATGACCCGATGAATGGGTGTGTCTGGGAGGTAGTGACCTGAAATAATGGTCAGAAGTGGCTTAAAAAAGTGGGTGTGCCTTCGATACAGTGGCCCGAAGATAGGTGTGTCAACGAAGCAGTGACCTGAAACGGTGCGTGTGCAGTGGCCCAAGGATGGGTGTGTCGCAGAGGTAGTAACCGAAAGAGCGTTTGTTCTATGGAGGCAATGGCGCAAAGGACGGGTGTTCTGCGAAGGCAATGACCTAAAAGGTTGAGCTCGTCGTGACGACAGTGGCATGAAGAATGGGTGCATCGTGGAGACAGTGACCAAAACGGGTGGACATGTTAAAAGAGGCAGTGGCTCAAAGATGGGTGTGCCACGGAGGTGATGGACTGAAAGGGTGGGCGTGCCCTGGATGCGGGGACCCAAAAGGGTGGGCGTGTCGTAGAGGCAGTGGCTCAAAGGATGCATGTGTCGTGGAGGCAGTGACCTCATTGAGCGAGTATACTACGTGGGGCATTAATTCAAGTGATGAACGTACGAAGAAGGCATTGGCTCGGAAGAATGATGCTTTTCACTGGAGAGATCATACAAGTGGGGTGAGTGTATGAATGAGTACTCAAAGTGCAACTAATGTGTACAACAAATGACCATACAAAGTGTTATGTAAACAATGTCGATGTGCATACAAGACATGAATCATGACAGTGCAACTGATCATTTGTCCCAACTGGGTTAACTGGTATGGTCGATCCGACAGCAAACGATCGACGGGGTTAGTCGAGCCGGGCGGCCAACTGGACCGAAGCGATCGGTCGATTAGACTAAAGCAAACAATTGGACCAAAGTGAAGGGTTGACCAAGCTAGAGCGGATGGCCAAAACAAAGTGCAAGGTTGACCATTTCAGGGCAGCCGGTCTAACCAAATGTGAGGTTGACCGTTTCAGGCCAACCTGTCGAGCCAAAGTGCGAGGTGGACCATGTTGGAGCAGTCAGTCGAACCAAAGTACAAGGTGCCAGGTGGACCATGTTGGAGCAGTCAGTCGAACCAAAGTATGAGGTTGACCATGTCGGGGTGCTCGATTGAACCAAAGTGTGAGGTTGATCGTGCCAAAGCGGCAATTCAAATCAAAGTGCGAGGTTGATCTTGTCGGGGCAGCCGATCAAAACAAAGAGCGAGGTTAACCATTTTAGGGAAGCCGGTCAAATCAAAGTGCGAGGTAGACCGTCTCGGAGCAGTCAATTGAGCCAAAGTTTGAGGTTGACCTTGTCGGGGTGGTTGGTCGAACCGAAGTGTGAGGTTGTCCCTGCCAAAGCGACTTGTTGAATCAAAGTGTGAGGTTGGTCGTGTTGGGGCAGTCGGTCGAACTAAACTGCAAGATTAAATGTAACATAGACAATGAACACAATTGGACAATCGAAAGGCGTATGACCCGGCCGACCAGTATTGATTGGCTAATTGAATCGTCCAATGACGGATGATCATTGAGTCGGATGATGTCGGGTGGCCAGTAAAACTAACCTCGTGTGGGCGACCGAACCCACGAGCACACAAGCATACAATGCAATGCAAGATGGAAATACACACCCACCATGACATACAATATGATACAATGCAAGTGATCACAAGCCAAACTCAACTAACGCTCTCACATAAGCTCTTAGGTTTTCAGCTTTTGGATATACAGCACAGCCACCTCCAATTTTGGCGAGGATTGTGAAGTCCTTCACCATTTGTAGGACGACTATCTACAAAGCTTTGTCCGTCTTATAACCCTTCCTCGATCTTGTAGATTGAGCTAGTTACAAATTTTTTCTCATTCTTAAAGATCTAACCATTCCAACTCCTCCAAGAAAGGTTGGAAACATCCAAGCCGTGAGAATTTGGGATTTCAACTCGCCAATCAGGAGAGAGCACGTCATGGCAAATTTACATACATGACGACTTGCTCCCCGTGAGTCGCTGTCCCTTCGTGAATAATTCTTCCATAAATTAAAGGACTACTAGAGTGAAAATATATCTCGAAAAGTAAATAAATGAAATTTTGGTTGATTTAAATGGCAGCAATAAACAACCATAATTTTTATTAAATTTTTGTGTGACGCTTGATTTAAATGTTATTGCTTATATCAAAATTAATTTTTATCCTTGTACATTATACTATATATATATATATATATATATATATATATATATATATATATATATATATATATATATATATATTATAATTGTTTATTTTCATGAAATTTTTTACATTAAAACGTGTTCATTAAATCTCTTCTGTTGATTGCGACCTTCGCTCCATGCAAAATAAATAATAAGAGCAGTTTTCTTACAAATATTTTTATAGCAAAATTCTTATACAAGAGCAATTAAACTGAACATATATTCCTCTTTTGGGGTTTGAGAGGACAACCAAAAAAAAAAAAACACTCGCTAATGCTCTCTTGTTGGAAACTTTGAAATTTATCTATTTTTTTAAAGTCAAAAGAAAACAACATAAATCTCTATTTTTTTATCATGCTCGCTCATAAAAAAATAGGTTGGAAGATTCTGCTCCGATCAAGAAAATATCGAAGTTTGTCGAAAATAGAGACGAACTGCATATAACAATCATGATCGATCAATGGAGGCGACCGATTCATCACGAGATAGTTGTTTCAGAAGGGACAAAGGTTTTGATCGGTCGAATTATAATTATAAAGTTCGGGCAATGATATTATATTTAAAATTTTGAGCGGTGTGCATATAAAAAACCCATTTCCTTTTTGGATGAAAAGGGCAAAGCTTAATTGTAATCTTTGTAAGGAGCATAAATGACAATTTTCTTATTTAAAACACTAAATAATTCTAACTTATTAAAATGTTTAGAGGGGAACGTGACCTCTGTCGGCCCTTGTCAGTGATCTTACGATTATTAATTATTATCTCTGCTAACAGAGATATGTACTATGTTTCATGAGCAAGGATAAAGTATCAATCAAAATTGCATTTAAGATCCAAGCTGAACTTGGCAAGTCCAACTTGGATACTAAATGGTTTCACCAAACCATCACTTGATCAGCTGATCCGACATTATGATTCAATCACTTTATGTATTAAAAGAAAAGAAAGATTGATATACATATCCCACAAATTTTATGTATTTACATATGTAACTCGTAAAGTGTGATATTTACCTTCTAAAATTTTGATTTTCGAAGACCTATGCATTAAAATGGGCATTTCAATTTTTAGAAGTTAATAGTGATGATATTTGTAATGTGATGTTAAGATTTTGAGTGCTATAATTATAAAAGTAGATGTCTAGGTATTACAAATTTATTTGTGTAAGAATTGTGTGACATGCATGTAAATGTCTCAAGAGGAAATATTAGTATAATGCTTACTTCCCATGCACAAAGAATATCAGTATACATGTCAATTTAGATAAGGTGTGCCCAAAGAGTAATATGCTGATCAATTCAAACACAAGCTCTGACGTTGAGAACCTATAATCTCAACTACTATGTCGCAGATAAATGCACTTCAATACATACTTTAACGTTCTAATTGAATTCCATTACTACTTTAATTAAGTGATGTAATGAATTATACTTCAATGTGATCAATGATTTCATTCCTATAATTATAAATGTGTCAAGCTCTGTATTTTTTCTCCTTTTTTTTTGGAGCATTTACATGCATACAATCGGATTCTTATGTACTTATATGTCTCATATTTGAACTCTAGTGTTTTTACTGTTATTCCCGAACTTTAGTGTTTGTACTATTTATCTAAAGTTGTTCGTGTTCACTTTAAACTTATGTTGAGCTTTCAAATGTTGTTCCAGCTTGAATTATTAAATTTTTCAATGCTTGAACTTCATTTGTACTTGATTTGTAATAATTTTATAAATCTAATTAAACGAACAATTTAAGAAATTAGTTAAAAAAAAATGAATTTGTATCAGTAATTTGGTTATTAAAAAAAACTAGTTAAAAATTTAGTTAAATAAATTGGCATAGTTATCACGTCCTACGGTGGCCCCTGCCACAAGAAGACAAATTGATGGACGTACAAAACACTCGTGAGAGATTTTCTCTGACGCACCCAACTGTATCGATAGAGTTCGCCTCCAACGGACAACCTTAGCTGATCCGCACTGTTTAGATTGCTCCCGCAGCACCAGTTAGCCTAACTAGAGAACAATGAGGTCCCTTACCACGAAGGCAGCATCTACATCTTCAGCACATGTAAAGCTCCATACGCGCACATGCAAAACTACTTCACCAAGCTCAAAATTTTCATAGAAATGGAAAATTTTCATTCATCCATAAAATGGGAGACAATACTTTGCAAAAAAAAAAAAAATTTTTTTGATTCAGCCTATCCAAGAGACAAGGAAAGAACACAAAGAGCTTCTTCTGTTGTTACAAATATGTCGCCCGGAGACTCAGAAACAGAGAAAAGTGAAAATTGTTACAGAAACAGCTGAAAATAGAGCCTAAAAGGACAAATATTTATATGAATAGCAAACAGGGTTGTCTAATTCTGAAACAAATGCATGAAGAAAAAAATAAAAGAAAGAAATAAACCAGAGTTAAAAATTGAATTTTTGTTCTAGTTTAGTGATTTTAGCTTAGGATTTCGCAACCTAATTAATCACGGGTTGTTGATTTATCGCACTTTGTTTTGGTAACGGTACTGCCGTTCTTTGCGGAAAAGAGTTGGCCGAAACCTGATAAGGGAACGGACTTTGCTGTGCTGCGAAGACTGCACACAGGAACATTAAGGACGGGAGTGAACATGACATTAGCTGACCAGGACCGCTCCATTCCATGAGGACGAGATTTCGGAGCTCCATTCGAAATGTTCGGGCTGCTTGAGCTTCTTCCAAGTCCATGAAAAATAACTTTCCCAGATGCATTGAGCCGCGGGCTGTCCGCCAAAGTTCTTAGAGCCGTAGGGAGATCATCGCAGCATTCCAATTCCGATTCAGAATTCCACCGGACCGAATTCAGACCGATTCGAATGGCCGCAATGTTGCCATCCGCGGATAGACCAGATAATCGGCGGAATGCCGGGGTTCTAGCCTGCGGTAATTTAGCCCGCGATGGATTTCGGCACAGCGATGTAGAGGCCGGGGTGATCTTATCGGAGTCGAGTGAGAGGCGAGGAATTAGATCGTCGTGGTCAGCACCAGAGGAGGAGGAGGAAGAAAGCGAGGCACGAGCTGAGAATACCGATTCGGAATCGGAGTCACGGGGAGGTGGAAAACATGGAGGGGTTGAGTCGATCGAGGGAGATCTAGCGTTCCGGCGAAGGAAATGTTTGAGAGATTTGGTATTGGAAGCCTTTGAAGAAGCAGAGACGGCTTTCTGGCGCTCTGTTTCGATACTCTGCGCTTTCTTCAGACCGAGCAGCTCCTTCCACACTCTCGAACACTTTGGCGGCTTCGGTGACAACGAGTAGATATGATTAGGCGAATGCATCGATGATGTCTCTCTGACCTCCAACTCCCGCTCTCCCGACGGCTGAATCGGCACGAGATGAAGCGGTACCAGTTTCCCGTCGGAGAACAGCTCGTCCGCGGATATCATCGTTTCGGGATCATTGAGCCGGAACTCAAAATCGACAAAATCAACCACCGATTCTTCCTGCTCCGACTTCCCACCTCCATTCTTCGCGCCCTCATCATCGTCCATATCCCGGCTAAATGAAACCCTGGGACTGAGCCAGCCGTGCGATGGTTGAACTGGCGGGCAGTCGAAAAAATTCTCCGGCGACATTCCGACGTTGTTGATACAGACCGAAGCCATGATTCAAACAGCAACAACCACGTGAAGCTCCAAGATTCCCGCTGATGCTCGCCGCTGAGGCAAAATGGTTTTGCAAAAGGAGTAATATTTGCAAACAGGAGGAGGATCCCAAATACGTTGGTCTACCACTAGCTCATATATATATACACTAGGGGATTCTTTCAGGGGGGGGGATCTTTTAAGCCAGCCCTAAATTTAACCTAATTTTTTAAACCCTAATCCAAATTTCCATTTTTGTAGGTGAGACTGAGGGACTGTACCGGACACGTGACCGTGCATTCCCAATACGGAAACGGATGCGATATTGCGTTAAATTTGGGCGCAGAGTTATAACGAATAGTTACCAGACGCGTGTCCTCTTGGATGCCCTGGCACACTGTTGCTTAATTTCAAAGATGCGCTCCAAACCGAACCGGGTCTGATTTGGGTGTAAATAAAGCCCGAGTTAAAAACAAAAGTGGAGTCAAAATCAATTAAATGCATAAATATGGTCTTATTATATATATATTTTGTTATTTTTAAGATTAGTGGTTGAGAAGCATTTAATTGTAGAGTAATAGAGAAGACATATCGAAGTAATTGTTAAGGAAATAAATTTGGTCAAATATTTTTCTTATTTTTTTTTTAATATTTATAAAGTAATGGTAGGGAATAATGAAGTAGCCGTGTGGATATTTAGGGGATAGGAATTATTTATAACGTTGAGGTCAATTTTCATAGGCTGGAGGACAAATAATTGTGGGGAGGTCACATCTATGTGGATTATGTGAAGGTTTATTTCGCTGTCGCGACGGTGATAGGACTTTGGAATGGATTGGCCGAACGTATCGCCACATAAAATGGATACGGGAAAAGATATCGTGGATGATGACTTTGCTGATGCGATTATCGGACGTTATTTAGATTTGAAGCCTGAGATTTGATTTGAAGCGAATCGAAGAAGGCACTAAATTATACTTAATTTATATAAGAATTTAATACACGCACTAAGAATTAAAACAATTGGTAGAGATAACACATATTTTTATGTTAAATATTTCTCTTCTCCTCGAGTTAGGAAAAATAGAATTACAAAGCTGATACAAAATTATATTTCAACAATAATGATCATAGCTAGGGGTGTAAACGAACCGAACACGAACGAACAGAGCTAGTGTTCGCGTTTGAAATGTTCGAACACATTACTGTTCGTGTTTGGTTCGTTTAACAAACCGAACGAAAAAATTTGTTCGTGTTTGTCTCGTTTACTTATCGAACGAATCGAACACGAATTTCTTGGCGAACCGAACACGAACTGTTCGCGAACAACGAGCATTTTTTACAACCCTAGTCATAACGTGCTGCAAAAGCCAGAGTAGATTGCTATTGAGGCAATATGTAAAACAAAAATTTAAGGAATTAAGTAAAGAATTTGGCAAATTCTAAAAGTACTCAATTTTTGCATCGTATGAAATTATATCGAATTCTTTTTATTAAAGTTTGTGCATGAAATTGATCAATTAGATATAAAGCATTGTATGCAAATTATGAATGGAAGGAGAAATATAAAATGTTGAATTTATTAGAAAATTAATTTAATTGAGTCCATTGTCTTCCTAAATGACGTCTCTTAATTATTCGTAGCCACCCTTCCCGCAACTTCACGTGCATACATCCATTGGATGAGATCGAACACTAAGATCCACTGGATTTTTCTTTAAGTATTGTGTCGCAGTCCATCTTTTATATTCTCCTCTTCACTTGATAGGCAACGACTCGGTACTGTATTAAGGGGCGAACAATGAAGATGAGCGGCCATGAGGAGGTCGTAGGTCACTATTTAGACTTCGGGTCGAATTTAAAAGTAGAAACTTCCCTTTTACGCCATCCTAGCACTTTCGTTTCGACTTCTACTTTGTTTTTTCATACATTATTCATTTATGGCAACTGCCAGAAGCTTAAAAGTTTAGATAAAAGTGGCTAAAGTGATTCGCAAGCTTCGGTAATAGTTTTAACATAAAAAAGACGAAGGGGGAGTGAGTTTTTAGGTTTTAGGAAGTGTTGTGGAGAAAAATAAGCGTATCAAAAGGGCAATTTTTTTTGTTGAGAAATTCGTTTGAGGTATGTTTTAGGCAATTAAGTTATCTTTTTATTAAATCATGATAAAAGCTTGAATTCTATGAATTTCTACGATGCTTATGATTTCTAGGTTTTTTATGCGGGACGGTTAACTCCCGACAAGCGTGGGCAAACTCATCTTAGGGCTGCTCTGTCAAGTCAGGTCAAAAAATCTTGTACTAATTTAAGAAAAATAATCATTTATAGCTTTTCATATGATTTCTCATTTGAGACTGATGCATTCAGAAATTTTTAAGTACTGTAGATGAATACCTCCTTGAAATGTCTGAATTTATGTGGACTTTATTTACTATACATGTGTTGTTATGTTATGCTATAATACACTACGATATTCATTTATGACTTGTAAATGTATATGAATGTCTATGAATACATGTTACATGTATTATGATTTAAGAATTGTCATAAGAAATATTATGGGTAAACTATTATATGAATGCTTGCAAATACATTATGCAGAGATGTGATACTCCCGACTCTTTATATTTTGGCGGACACGAAACTCAGAAAGCCATTGGAGTTATATGGTAATAGAACGTCAGGGAATCGGTTAAATCAGTTATGCTATTAATAATTGCTTTGTTGGGGAAAACTCAATCTTTATTGATAGTTTGTGTGAACTTTGGGCCAAGGTGATGAACAATGATATGAAAGCACATGTAAATAGTTGAAGTTGATATATTTTCAAGTGACATAATTATGAAATGACACATATGAAATGACATTGCTATAATTACATACGATAAATAGTTTATAAATATTTTTTTATTATACTTATAACTTCATGTTTATGACATATATGTATATACAACAATTTTGATTTCTACACTATCTGGTTTTCTTCTCATATTAAATATGATTCTAACAAATAGTGAATTGTGTGTGGATATGTAAAGTTTCCTACAAGCATGCATATTATTTCTTTTCCATGTATACAACCTTTTGTATTCTTAATTATTTCACTGAGTTGGTTGTTGCTCATTATGTGATGTTGTCATTTAGGTAGGGACAACGAGCACTAGGGTATGTAGTTATGTGTGATTTGTACATTTTATGCTATATATTTTTGGAAGCTATCCAGACTTTTGGGGTACATATTTAATATATGTGAGATTTAGCAGTTCTGCGTAGTTTATATGTTTTCAGGATATGGTTTTTCTACACTTCTAAGTATAAATATGAATGAATTACGAAATTCAAAGGTAGTATGTATGTTTGCAGCAATTTAGTTAGACTAATTCATTACTTACTTAGTCCTGATTTTGCAAGTCAGAATTAGTGTTAGTAAGAATTTACTCTGATCGAATTATTTGCCTCTATCGCACCTCAGCTTACCCTTAAAAGGGGGTCTGTTGGGGTGTGATATCATTCTCCCCGTGAACATTGCAGATGGTCATGATAGTTTCAACTTATTGGAGAGGTCGTAGATGGTGTGAGTCGTAGATGGTTACTTCAAGAGTACCAATTGGCCATAGAGACTGCAAATTGGGAGTTGCTTAAGTTTTTACTTATATTGTAATTGATCACATAGGTCGCGGAGGTTGGAGTTGTAATAGCCACTATAGGCCGCAGAGACTTGAGTTGGCAGTTGCGTAAGCTGTGAGCCACATAGGGTCATGGTTGGTCACATAAGCCGCAGATGTGTCGTAATCATATTTGTAGGCCGTAGAGGCCAGAGTTTCTCATCCCACAAGCGGGAACGAGTTACACACTCTTCACAGCTACAAAGTCATTATGCGGATAAACTTGACAGAGTTGGTGATGACCAATAGTGATTGGTGACAGCCGGTGAGTGATTGTTGGTGGCGGTCGGTGACGAGGTGATGTTGAACTTCAAATTCTTTTTAAGCTTTTTGTTCTTCTTCAGGCTTCAAGTTCTGCCCGCCCCCCGTCCTCTATACAAACACTTTCTAATGAGAGGGGTAGGACACTATTTATAGAGTCCTAGTTGAAATTAATGAAGGAATATAAATCACTTTGATTGGACGATGTGAAAAGCTTCGTTTGATCAAATATTGTTTAATGAACGTTCGAGTGCCTTGACGATGTCAAAATTGAGCGATCTTGGGCTCGTTAGATTCATCTTGTTGAGAAACTCAATTTGATTATGAGTTCCGCCTGATTAAAGCCTGTTTGACTTTCCAAATACGCTCAAAAAGCTTCTAAAAGCAGTTTAATGTATTGATCTGAGTTTGATTTGATTTGAATTACACCAATTTTGCTATCATTAGGTTCGTCTCATCAAGCCGGTTAGTTTGATTGTAATTTGAGCTAAATCCGTCTTCAGAATGATTTTTTTATCAAAATTTAAATATTTCTAATCTAAAAGAGTGCTTTGTTTGTAATAATTCCTTAAATTTCATTAATTCAATTCAATTCTCCCAACAAAGAAAATATTAAGGGCCGTAGCCTTATCACGAGGCGGTTACGTCGCAGCGACAACGGCCCGGCGGGCAGCGACACGTAACCGCCAGCTGTGGTTTGGCACAATTGTTAGCTAAATATCATTTGGGCATATAGACTGCAACCGCTGATGTCGCGAATGACCAGACAATTAACCGTATTCGTTACGGTAGCTGCCTAAGAGGCAGGCCGGTATATATCGTACGCTCCCAACAAAAGGACGGCTTTGGGAACAACACTAAGATAATTATAAATTCCAAAAATAAACCATATCGCTTTCGGATTAGACGAATAAAGTATGTCACACGCCCGTGATTTCTTTTTTAAAATTTACCCAATATTAATTATATTTATATAGGTTATATATTCTAAATGCTACCAAAAAATTTTAATTATTAACAAAAAAATAAATATATTCTGTTATTTACTCAATATTTAATACATGATTAAATTTTAGATAATGCAATGATTTTAAAATATATAATATTAGAAAGCTTATGAAATACATATATGTGAATGAGAAAAGAACTTATTTGATAAAAGATAGATGTGATTCTTAAGTCTGAATATCAAATTGGAGTCCAATTTTTTTTTTTTATATATATAAATTTACTTATCAACAGATATTTTTAAAATTGTTGGGTTATCAAAATAAGTAAGAAAAAAGAAAATTCGTGGTGGTGGAGAATTATTTTGTTAGCGTTGCACGAGAATTCAGCTCGCACACATGAAAGAAAAATAATTAGTAATAACTCCAGAAGATTTTTCTTGAAAAACCTGTAAATGGAAAGAAATATGAGGTCTGACACAGTTGTAAAAGTCAAGTATTAGTTGATAACTACAAAGAACCCTTATCCCACAAACGGAAAAAAGTCATTATATTTTTCATGTTACAGCGTCGACTAAAAACGTCTGATTGGTGGTAGTTGACGACGATTAGTGTTGACCGATGGTGGTTGATGGTAGTCGACGGGGTCAACGGTGGTCAACGACGATCAACGGGTGTCAACGACAGTTAGCGGTGGTCGACAACCGTTGGCGGTGGTCTATGACGATCAATGATGGTCGACCACGGTCGGAGGTGGTAGAGATGGCGATGGACTTCAGCTCCTTCTCAAGTCTCTAGTTCTCTCTGAACCTTTAAGTCTCTCCCCTCATGAGAGGGGTGAGACTCTATTTATAGTGTCCTGGGTGTAATTAAAATAAGAATATAAACCATTTTGATTGGACAATCCGAAGAGTTTCCTTCAATCAGACTTCGTTTAATGGACATTTAGATTTCTTAATGATGTTGGAATTGAGTGATTTTGGGCTTGCTGGATTCATCTTGTCGAGACGCTCAATTCGACTACGAACTTGTCTAATTCGACATCCGTTTGACCATCCCAATATGTCTGAAAATCTTCTAAGAGTGGTTTAATGACTAAATCTAGGCTTTATTTGACTCAGATTGGGCTAAATTTAATATCATTAGGTCTGTCTCATTGAGCCGACCAGCTTGACTATAAGTTTGCTGAAATTGAAGCTCTGGATGACTTTTTATCAAGATTTGATCATTTCATGCTCAAAAGATCGTATTGAGTTCCATGTCATGCCTCGAGATTTGTGTTTGATTATAAAAATTTATTGGAGGCGTATCAGTTGCTACTCTGAAGCTTAGGTGAGTCCAATTTAGTCGTCCGAAAATATTGATATCTAAAGCTTTTTTATTTTTATGAGGCATACGTATCAATATATATATATATATATATATATATATATACATATGTATATATATATATATATATATATATATATATATATATATATATATATATATATATATGCATATAAACATATATATGTATATGTATACATATATATCTAGATACATACATACATACATACATTCATACGAACAACATACATATATATACATACATACGTACATACATACATATATATATATCAATATTTAAAGGGATCCTACTAACCCATTATAAAAAGTTTGAATGATTAACCAATCTGGTAGAACATGATGCTGACACTTTCTTAAGAGTTCCTTAAATCTTTCCCAGGCTTCGTATATTGATTCCACTTCATACTGACAAAATGAGATAATATTGTTTCTAAGTTTTGTAGTCTTTGAAGGTGGAAAATACTTAGCTAAGAATTTCTGAGTTAATCCTCCCAATTTTTAATAAAGTCAAGTGCTAATAAGTATAACCACATTTTAGCCTTATTCCTTAGTGAGAAAGACAAAAGCCTTAGCCAAACAATATCGTTTAACATATCGTTATAATGAAATGTAGCACAAAGTTCTAGAAAACTAGATAAGTGTAAATAGAGATCCTCCGAAGGAGTTACCCCAAACTGGTTGTTCTGCACCAGTTGGATAATCGCTGAATTTAGTTCAAATGAGTCAGCTTCTACTACAAGGTTTTGTATACTTAAGTGAATTTCATCTGTCGTAGCATTTACATAATCTCTCAATGATTTATGATGATTTTCCAACATGATTTCGAATGTTTTCCATTTCCATTTCTAATCTTTCAAGTCCTTTCTGTTTTTTTATTTTATTACATTTTTCTAACTTGGGACCATAAGGCAGAAGTTTTACAGATCTTTTTTTTTTTTGCATACGTAACACAAAAAACAATACATTAACAATAAAACAAATAAAATAAATATATATTCAACACAACAAAACATTTTCACACAGATTATTTTTCACAAAAACATAATTTTATGCCACTAAATTATTTCAATTCTATGCCTAATTACTTCATCTAAAATTTTCCTAAAATTCTTACCGAAGCTTCACCGGCAACGGCGCCAAAAACTTGATACGCCCCCGGCGTGTGCTACTTTTCTGCTTGTTTTTATATTTGTATGCATGTGCACACACTAGAGGCTCTATACAAGTATACGTATCGTTCAAGTAATACAGGGCTCTAGTGGAGTCCCGTTTATCGATCCCACAGGGAAGCGAGGTAAAAGGTCCTTAGTTAAATTCTAGTATACTATTATGAGGCTTTAGTTTGGAAGGTCGATATAAGTGGTTTTTTTAACAAATACTTCTAAAGGTAAGTCTTATGTTTAAAATAAATAATAACTACTCCTAAAAAAATATTAATTCTAAATATAACCCTTTATGGATGAATTGGTGTGGTGAATTTTGATATAAAGAAATCTATTATTCTTATGTAGTGAATTTCATAATATAGATGAATGAGATACATTAAATATTGTATGTGCCAAATTGGAGCAATCTTATTCTTTACCATCTTCCGAGTGCATAAAGAACATTGGATAATCTTAGGTTTAATCCTTAAATCCGTGGTTAGGCTGGGAAGATACTGGTTCTCACTCTATAGCTCAAACCTCCCTTCGCTTGAAGGCTAACTCTCGCTTTAGTTTCCAAACACCAAGACCGAATTCGGGATTTTATTTGATCACTCTAAAATCTCCAATTGTATGCCCATGAAAGTATATTTACCTATTTATTTGCACTCAACCCCCATAAACTTCACCATCTATGGAATCTGAATGTGGTTCCCCTTTGTTAAGAATTACGCCGCCCTCTCGGGTCTTAATGCAATTACAACGAATTTTAACACTACAACGAGCTCTTTTTGTAATGTAAATGAAGCGCAAGTAAAAACCATCACATTTATAATTAAAATCTCTTCAAGCATGCATCCCATTATCCTAAACTTGAATCTTATTCATTGCAAAAGAAAAGTAAAAGGAAAATAACGACATAATTTTCTTATGTCACTATTTCCAAATAAGAATAAAGAGTATGAGAAAGACATAGCAAAACACAAAGAAAGCACTATGAAAAACTTCATTTCATCAAAGAAAATTCACTATATAAGTGTTTACAAAATCATAAGATAATGAAGAACACAATACTTAACTTTTTCTCTTTGAGAGATAGATGAAAATATCCCCCACAAAGTCTCCTACTGATCCATGCAATGCTAGTACAAACCCTTACAGATTCTCTCAAAATCCCCTGACCAATCTCTCTAGAAAGGTAGAAATCTACATTTCTACTCCTATTCTAAGATCTCTAAACATTCTCCATGTTTTTCCTAACATCCACCACTCTTTTTAGCTTCAAATTCACTTTAAAATAGAGTTGGGACGAATTTCCCAAAATTTACTTCAAAAAATCGTCCAAAAAGCTTCCAGGTTCAATGTATGTTGACAATAATCGCTCATGGCGCCGTTTCTGGGCGCTGTCGCCATCAGCGCCCATTCTGCGCAACTCCACGGTTTTGCTCTATTTGGCTCCGTTTTAGCTCTGTTTCACAACGTTTTAGTTGCATTGCGTTCCTAAAAGATAGCCCTACAAAATAAGCATGAAAATAACATTTCTTTAAAGTGTAATCTCATTCAAAAAAATGCAAGAAGTGTAAAAGAGATTAAACATAGAAAGACTTATCGAAATGTGTCAGACCAAAATTTATTTTATTGATCATTTTTGCTCCAAATTGCACCGTTTTTGCTTTTTTTTCTCCAAAAGTCCATTTCTTGTATCTAACACAAAAAACATATAAAATACCTTCCTTTAAAGTGCATTATTATTAAAGTTAAGTATAAAATATTTATGAAAAATCAAGCAGCTTTTAAGCATGTCAAGGGGGGTTGGAAATTCCAAAGCAAGGGAAAATAGAGATTCTATCCTGCATAAAAATAGATCTATGTCTCACAAGGGAAACTCTCGGATTCACTAAATATGCATCCAATGAAAGCTTCCTAGCTTAGGACTTCCTCTAGGAAATCAACGATCAATCCAAAGGCATGTAACCATTTTGACCAGTGTCAGCTGGCCAACCGAACCAACAACACCTAATCAAATCTATTTCTAGTGCTAGTTATGAAAGAAAACACAGTGGATCTTAGAAAATCTCATCAACGTGGCATTTGATGTCGCGTTTCTTCTCGTAGGATGAAGCTCTCCCTGTAGTATAAGAGATGGCATTGTTCCGACAAGATTCCCTCCACTCCTTCTCCAATGAATGAGGAAGCTATGATTTAGAAGGAGAGTCCGGTGAGATTCCAACGAACCTCCAGAAGTTCTCCGGCAATCCTTCCCCGAGCTAAGTTGAAGCTCACCTTTAGTGTAGGAGCACGGGATTTGTTCCTCGCTAGCCAAGCTCTTCCTTAAGAAGATCTCCTCACACACTTAAGAAAAGTGATGGAGAAGATGAAAGCGACGAGGAAGAAGAAATTGAAGAAGATGAAAAAAAGATGGAGCTTGGGAGGAGAAGAAAAAGTTTTCCCTTCTTTTCTTGAGCTCCTCTCTAAATTTTTTGTTCAACAAAGTTCCTCTTTAGCTCTTCACCACCAAGAAGAAGATGAAAAAGCCCTCTAGCACTCTCAAGCTCTCAACAACCAGTCTTATGAAATGAGGTGGGAAATGAGAGCTTAAACCATTCTCCCTATGCAAAATCTCTAACTTGCTCTTTAATTAAGCAAAAAATGGCTAATGGAGGGCATTTAGGATATGTCAAATAAGGATATCCCCAGAGATTTAACACCCCCATGCATATCTCCTCCAAAATTGTGAAAAATCTTTTTTTTAAATGGACTGGCGCCTAGGTGCCATGACCCTAGCGCCGAAGCGTCCAGTCTGACGACATGGAACCAAGTTCTTGTCTCTTAGGCACCAATTCTAGTGCCAACTTTCTGGGGGCTCGGAAAAATGGTTATTTAAGGCTCCTAGCTCTTGGGAATGGCACACAGGTGCCCGGGTGTGACGCCCATGTGCCCCGTCAGGCACCCAAGCACCCGATCTGGATCTCACTTCCAATAACTCGATTATAAACAGTCAGGAAAGTATTTTGGCGACCAAGGTGCCTGGGGTGGCGCCTAGGTGCCGCTCTAGTCCCAAAAACCCTGATTTACACTGGGAACGTTTGACAGAGGATTTTCTCGATCCGTAAGCAACGTGAGACTCCATATGAGGGAAATGTAGTCTCATAAGTTCAAAATTAAAATTTTTGATTGGTTATTCACCAGTGAAATTGCCGCCAATGATTGGCATAAGCCTTGGCATGGGTCGAACGTCCCAAACCCAAACTTTCCCTCAATGTGCGTAGGAGGACTGCATGATTTCCCTTAGCTACGAGAGGCTCCAGACAGACATGGGGTGACTTCTAAACACTAGAATGGGCGATAAATATGTCTCATTTCTTAAATGAGCCTCTCTGACGGTGGTTTATTCCGAGTAAGGCAAAATCATTGCCAACCCTAGCTTCGTGCCCCAAACAAGTGCTAAAGTGTCATAGATGGGTGTCTTGAGCAGTGTATCATCCCCAACCAATTATGTAGACGTCTACAAGCGTGACATCAAAAATTGATGCCAAAAGTAACTTCACACACTTTCACCGTTTTCATAGTGCTTTTTTCCGTCGAATTTTCAGACGCGAATTAGACACAAAATATGATGCAAATATCAAACTATTTTCTTCGACTGCAATTCTTACCCTAATATTTGCGTTGGAAAAATCCTTCACAAATATTAGAGACTAACACTAGCATCTACTGTAGTGATAGCTTAAAACAATCTATAAAAATAATAAAATCTTAAAGCACTTGAGGTGGATGAAACTTTAAAACCACTTAAACTAATTAACTTAAAAACACATAAGTTTATTGACCTAAGATAACTTGACCACTTAAATTAATCCACTTAAACATAACTTGCATACTTAATTAAATAAAGTAACTTGAAAATGCTTAAACTCAATAACCCGAATATAACTGAAGTACTTAAACTAATTAACTTAAAATAACTTTAAAACATTTAAATTAACTAGGACACTAAAACTTAATAACCTAAATTAACTTAAAACACTTAAAGTAAATAACTTGAAGATCACTAAAACATTTCAACTAATTAATTTAAGTAAATTAAGTAACTTAAAATAACTTGAATGTTCAAATTAATCAACTTAAGATAGCTAAGACACATAAATCAAAATAACTTCAAAAAATTTTAACTTCTAAAAACACTTTTAAAACATAAGAAACTCACATCATTTAAGACTTTTAAAACCTAAGAAAAAGAAAGATTCACTTAAGCTTGTGAGTGACATAAACTTCAAACACACAGATTCAAATGTAAGGACAAAACTAAATGGATGATACTGACTTAGAAAACCAAAATATAAAAATTTAAACTTAAAAAATCTTTGATTTTCACCGTGAGCAAAAAACTAGGAATCAAAATAAATCGCATGTTAAGTATCAAACCCACAAGAAAAACAAAAATTCATCAACTCTAAATCATGAAAATCAAATCTTGGTAGATCAACCTTGAAACCCTAGGTTAGCCAATGTAAAAATAAATCCACGGTGACACATATCCTAGATTAGTCTATTATTGAAGCCTATGTTAGTTTACTAGGTACACATAGCTAATATTGAGAATTAGAACTAATAAAACATACAACTTTACTCCTAAAACTATATGGGTTCCCTAGAATGAAGAAAACTATGGTTATTAATGCATGCTCCATTAACCACCTTTAACTAAGAAAACCCTCCATTTGCCATTATTACGATGCAGAGATTTCTGGTTATAAAGTTGATTTATAGTTGAAGGATGCCAACGCACCCGAGATGATGGAAAGCCATGGGTATATTGACCGATGACATTATTCTCAAGTTTTAGGTTAGTCTACCAATTTACTCCCATTGTAAAGTTTTGGCTTATGCCAGAATTAGGGTTCCCACCTCCATCTAGAAATCTTTCATACTCGACTCAACCCCTTAATTTAGGAATCCTTCCAACTCAAATAGTAAACTTTCAAATTAGTTTTTCTAATCCAAACCTCCAAAATTAACTTCTTCAATCAATCAAACTCATTCAACTCTTCTTAGACTCTTTTATTACACTATGAATTTAACTCAAAGTTATTTAATAATCATCAAGTCTAGATTTTTTGAGTGAACCTTCCTCCAGAGGATGGTTAAATCTCTTTTTCTGCTTCATTCAATGACACTTTGTCATTAGATAGTAAGTCCCAACATTCAAGCTTAATTATTCCAATACTCTAAACTTTGAACCATTTGTCACCTTTTGAGATCACAACTTTGAAAGTACAACTTTGAAATATGAGTAACACGAGTCAATTTTAATTGAAAATTTTCTCTAGAGTTCAAAGTTTTAGAGATGTAATTAACTATGAGTGTTTTCCCTTGTAGGGATATCATATTCCATAATAATATAAATCTTATCTTACAACAGTAAGATGAGGGAAAAACTCTTAGTTCACGCAGATCTAAATATCTTAAAGATTTTTATCATCTGAATGATTATGCCCATTTCAAGGTAATATTTCTTCCTCCCTTGTGATATATTATTCTTTAAAATGTTGTATCCAATCATTTTGATAAAAACCTTTCAAGATCTATGGTAGACACACCAACCAAAAAAAATAGTTCCATCCTTTATAACTATAATGTATGTCTGCAAAAAATTGAACCAATTTACAAGTATATTATTCATTACTCTAGTTTGTGCTTCTATTGTGTTATTACTTAATTTCCTTGTAAAGTGTTGTGGTGACTCTCAATTATGTGACTAAGGCATGGCTTATTTGTAATTAAAGAAGGATGGAAGCTTCTATGTTTTTTCAACTGGGTCTCCTTAGGAGGCCTCATCTATTATAAATAGGTGGAGGAGGCTTGTAGAGAGATTGAGGGAGATGAACCAAGGAAAGAAGATGATAGCTAGGAAAGAATTTAGAGGGTGATGATGTTGGAGATCTTGTGAGAAAGAGAGTCAATGGCAAGTTGAAGGCTCTTCTCTCTCAATGTAAAGCTATATATCCTTCTTGATTGTCTTAGTGATTGGGCTCTTGATCCCCTCCCGTGGATGTAGATCTGATGGATCGAACCACGTAATTCGTTGAGTTCTTATTTTTGCATTTCTTCTGTCTGATTTTTTTCCTTTTTCCAGTATATATATATATATATATTTATTTATTTACGCAACATAAAGTATACTTGATCTTAGTTTTGTATTGTTCTTTGCAATGTGAACCCGAAATTTTGAAATTATTCTCATTTTCTGTGTGAGCTAATTAACATTATTCAAACCAATCACGAACTAAATTATAAGTATTATAATAATAAAATTATTAATATAACCATGTTATGTGTTAAACAAATGTCACATACCTCTTTAAACTTCAATTTTTACATACATTTCATCTTATTTATGCACGAAAAGATATATTTCATTTCTTAAAAAAATAGAAAGATGATATTTTGTATACCTAGGTGGTATAAATGCAAAAAAAAATAAATTTTAGTTATAAGATATGTAAATAGATAATATTTAGATGGTATGCATGCAAAGGCCCCTTATATAAGTGTGGGACCCGTATATTTCATCTCGCTATACAGGTCCAAAATGAAGCTTAATGATTTTGCATGATTGGGGAGGGTGGCCTCTATGTCTCTCTTCCTTCCAATTCCCTCCAATATTTGCAAAATTATTTTTCTTGTAAATAATTTATTTGAGAGCCTTCAATAATTACATGCTCGACAATACTAAATGTCTGTTCGGGACAGTTGTAGTTTATTGAATAATTTGTTGATAAGCTGATAAAAAATAATCTGCTGATAAGTTAGGTGCGGTGGCTATTACAATGTTTTATTTTTTTGGAAAAGACAGACCACAGTCAGAAAGCTGCCAATAGGTGCGGTGTGAAAAAGTTATTTTCTGTGTTTTGAAAACGCATAAGCTGCCAAAACACAATTTACTTAAATAGGTCATGTGTGTTTTTAAAACGCCACTGCACCAAATAGTCTGCCCCAAACGGAGCCTAACTCTAAGTGATTGTTTGAACAGTTGAATCATTGCACTGCATTGAGAATTTGATAAAAATGAAAATATAGGCAGAGATTCTATCAACAATTATTGTATTTTAGTAAGAGTGAAGGGAAAAAGAGTAAAAGAGAGGGTTTAATTTGTAAATATGAATACAGCCACAGAAATTATAACATTTGTTCACAGCAGACGAAGCAGCAGGGTTGAGGATAAGGGAGAGGATGAGAATAAATTGTTTTACTGTACTGAATACAGTGAATTAAAGCTACAGTAGCCATGAATTAAAATTGGCATTAATTTCTGACTGATTGACTGTCTCGAAGCACTCACTAGGTCATGTTCTCAATACACTTTAGCTAAGGTACAATTGACAAATAAGCCAACGATATGACAAAAATTGCAGAATATCTTTCAAAATCAAAGAAGAAAGTCAAAATGGGAACCAAAAAAATTGGGCTAAGAGAAATATATATATATATAATAAACACTTTATATGAAAAAATCAAATATTGAATAAGCTATTTCAATAATATATTCCTGAAGAATCTTTCTATTAAAAGAATAGATATTGTTGCAATTGTCCTCTTGAGAAAAAAAAATCTTAAGAAGAGTTTAGTTTTAAGGAAACAAAAAGGTCAATTATATGGCCTTTCACTAAACTTTATAAATATTAAGTTTGCATTAGTAGTTAAATCCTCCTTGCACTATAATTTGAAATATGGGTATGGCTATGTATTTTGATACTAGATAGTTACATCTCGATACTTAATAACATCATAATTTAGGGGCAGGAGGTGGTGATGAAGTTTCTATTATTATGCATTGAAGTGATAGTAGTATGTATATGATAGGGATACCACCAGATGCTTATTAATGAGGGTGTGAGCATGTGATGCAATCAAATCTAGGAAAACACGTTTTGGTCTAAAATTATGTTTAATAGAAGATTTATTAATGTAATTTTAAGAAAAGTTTAAAATGTATAGATGATAAAACTGCCAAAGGAGTTATAATAAGAAAGAAAAAAGAAATAAGTTTGAGATTGCTTTTCCCTGCAACGTTATTACTTTTCTTATTGCTTCTATATCTCCCATGATAAAAACTATTCTATGGTTGAGAAAAGAGTTAATAGTTACATGGCATAGGTTAGAAGTCTTATACTCGAACATATCACAAGTAGTACAAGGAGAGGGGCACCGTTAATTTAAAAAATATAATATAAAATCATTTTATTTTTTGGCAAGAGTAATGTTATTGAGGAAAATAAATATTTTTGTAAACTTGCACACCCAACATAACAAATTGTTGACCGAAATCTCAAAGATAAGAGAATTTTCACTAAAGAGGAAGTAAATATTACAAACATTGTTTAGAAATCCAATTTTTTACCATCAAATCAATGACAAATTAAGAAATTTAACCCAAATCTAAACCTCCTTGATTGGTGTAAAATTATGGATCTTTTTTTAAAAGAAAAATTTTGCATTAATGAAGATTGACCAACATTTGTTAGCTATTTCGAGATCTTAAATTAAAAAAAAAAAATATCGACAAAGAATAGTTCTAAGATGTCTTATAACTTTCATAACATATTAATTTTTGAATAAAATTGTCATAGAAAGGTCTTCTACCAAGAGCAAAACTCATCAATGTTAAATTTCAATGTTTTAAAGCTTAATAAACATCTTCATCAAAGTAACATGTTTGATCCTTCTAGATAAAAATGTAGTTCAAAGAAAATTTTGATGAATTTGAGACATGGGAGGTATACAATTTCCAATTTATAGTGATCATGGAAAATCACCCCATAATTGTTCAAGCAACAAGGATAAACCAAGAAGATGGGAATGAGTGGAGTTATGAAGAATTAGACTTATACATTATGATGGCCGAGCCAAGGCCATCGAGCTAGGCCAAAGGAAAGGAAGGAGAGTCATGGAAGAGCTTAGAAATGTGGGAGAGGGTGGGCGAAAATAATTGTTGCTAGAAAAAATCCCAGAGGACCCGTTGCAGATGCAATTTTGTTTAATGTCAATAGTTTTGATTCTTCCTCCACTAAGATTGCAACATTGCCAGAGCCACATCACATGTAATCCACCTATGAGTCATATAAAAGATTGGATCAACATTAACAATGTTGAAATAGCAGTTATTTCCTGCAATGAACCAAAAACGACTTCATAGCTTCTTGAAAGAACTCTCTCGCGGTGAACCAAACAAATTTAGAGCTACTCTTTTGAATGAAATATACTTTTCGTGTGATTTTAGAATTCTATTAGCAATGTTTCTCATGATTTTATAAAATGAAAAATAAAATAAGAACTAAAGAGGCAGAAGAAAATGAAGAGAAGGGGATTCTTAGGAAGTTATTATTAGCTGTAAATGCTCTAAATTACATATTTTGTGAATAATTCTACATGAATATTTTTATGAAGTTTTAAAGCTGAAATAAATGTTGCATTTGATTTCGCTAAAGAAAAGTATAAATAAGATCAAAATCAGACTTTTACGGGTCAATACAGTCAAAAAATTTATGTTTACATATGGACAACCATCTTAAGCTATAATTGATAGATTTTACAGACTAATCAGTTGGGGTTGTTGATCTATTGATGAAATAACTCATCCTCAAGTTGAAGTCATTGATCATTTGATGAATTTGCCAGTATTGATTGGACATTAACGACTAGTTTGGAAATTAATCTAATGATTTCTAGCTTGGTTGAGCTGGTCCTTGGATTAGGAGAGTAGGCCCTGATGATGTCAAATTTGGGTGGTATAAATGTAAAAAGTAAAGTTTATATGTTACATATGTAAATACATAGGATATGGGCGGTAGTATGTAAATGCTCCAAAAAATATATGATAAGTGATACAGAATACCTTAATGAGGTGAGTGTGTTATAATGTTTCATTATTTTGTATAAATTTCATACTTAATATGTCATACTCAATATGTTCATGAAGTTCTAATTTTTCTTTAGATAATTTTTTTGGATTCGAAGGATTTTTTCACATACTCTATGATAATTGTGCTAGTAAAAAAGAAGCATAAAATTAAGTTAAATGTTGTTGAGATGAGAATACACATGAGGATGAGTGGCATTACACTTAGAAAATGCAAAGCAAATATATTCATGAAAGGTTTAGAGTAGCTTCAGTGACAGGCAAACTTAGATAGAGTCACCTTATATTGTTTGGTCACATTAAACATCAACCATATGACGACCCAGTTAGGAAAGTAGATGTTTTAGATTTGTCATATGTTAAAAAAGATAGAAGTAGACCTAAAAATATTTGAGAATGTAGTATAAAAAATAATCTTGATTTACTAGAAGAAAATGAAAATATGACACCCAATAGGACACAATGGAGAAAAAGGATTCATGTAGCCAACAACACTTATTGGGATAAAGGCTTGTTGTTGTTGTTGTACTTTATAATAATTGACCAAGAGGAGACGGTAAATAGCTAATATTTTAGTACTTATTACAACTTTAACATTGAATATTATTACCATCTTTGCATTGTCAACAAATTAAGAACATATAATTACATTCATTTACATATAACAAAAAATGATATATGATAATTTTTGGAGCTCATCAATGTGAAATTTTAATGATAATATCATGGCCTGATTTTTATGGGCATTATCTACATATGAGAATTGTGTTGCAGACATTATACATTTAATTTTCGTTTTAAAAAGTATTGATTTGCTATCATATATTTTTGAATTTAATGGAATGACATTCATTTCCTTATAATTATTTCTATTGTAGATTCATGTGACCATTTCAACCTAACCCATGGTTACTTGACTCAAAAATTTTGGGGGCACACTCTAAAGCATTGTAGATCATTTTTGGGAGTCTCACTTTGTTCAAAATATTTGTCTATTAGTAATGAACTCTTAATTTTTCATCTCAATTGTTGGCTCTTAGTCTTCCATGCTCGGTGGCTATAATGATTGGTTTATTGTCTTTGGCACTAATCCATTTTCATCGCACATTACGTCGATTCAATTTTACATAGATAATACCAGAACTTTACTAACAAGAATGATTAAAGAAGAAGAGAGTAATATATAGTGTATGTTCTCGGATTTATTATTGCAAGGAAGTAGAAGACTTGAGACAATGATTTCATGTCATGAACTTGATATTCAACACATTAGGTGGGATTGAAGCATAGCTCTACAGTGAAGATTACATGAAATGGAAATAATTAAAATACACAACAAACCACAATGAAGAATTGTCATAAAATAAAAGCTGTTAGTATGTAGCTATCAGTCACACTGAATGCACTCATTAGTTTTCGAATAAGAAGTAAATTCATTATGAAATTATTGTCCGGTTTCACGCTAGCTCGGCTAGATTTTTCAAGCAGTTAGATTGATCAAGTTTTTAGGCAAGTAGCAATATCATCGATCAACTTTTTTTTTGGTCAAGCGTGTCAGAAGAGGCAACCCTATGGTACACTATGCCAAATTTGAGAGCTAGTCAGAGGATGTTATGCTAGATCAAAAACAAGATTTGATTTGATTTACTCGAAAATATTAGGTTGAAAAACACAATCAATGAGGTGAATGATGTGACTAGATCATAAGACACCGTCACAATGACTTGATGGAGAATTTTAGCGAAATAGCATCTATTAGTTAAAATATTGAATTTAAATTTTGCTTTGGATTAACAATATAATCATAGAAAATAATCACATTTTTTTAATAATTAATAAAATTATATAATTATGATTTTGTGTTAGGTTTAACATTGTCTTTTGACCCTGAAGTCAATGTTCAAAATATGTATGATTTTTTTTTATTAATTTTTTTTAGATTATCGATTATTTTTTTTTAATTTTTTATTTGTAGAATGAAGAAAATAGTCAAAGAAATGTTAATTTTAAATTATAATAAAGTTGTATAATATAACTCTTACGATAATAGAAATTTCTAATCTTTCAAATTCATTTTAAAAATTGGCAAAATCCAAAGACTAATTATCTGTGGACGACGTGAACAAAGCGAATAAGGGACATAATTACTTGCACATATAAACTTTGCTGCATAAAATGGTTTATCGTGATAAGCGTATCACATTTTATTTTATGAATTGGCGCGCGCTTATAATTTGATTATGAGAATAAAAGCAAATATATTTGAAACGTAATTAACTTTGAGATATATATAGTTTAAATAATTCACTATGTAATTGTAAGTACATATGTCCGCTCTCCCTTTGAATTAAATAAAATGAAATTATAATGTTGATGTACAACGGTAGTTCAATAATAATAGTTGTAACTGACTGCAAAAAATATAGTCGATTGCTATAAAGACAGTAGTTCCCCATGAATCTTATCGATGGTGGTGGTAGCTCCAATTGTTCGCAGAGGTCTTAATTGAAGTCATGATATTAGTTGGTTATATAAACTTTAGATGGTTGCTTCAGTAGCTTCGGTTGACCACCAAGTTTGTAATGGGGAGCAGTAGGAACAGTGAGACACGTACGCCATTGTTAGTCACATAGACAATAAAATAGAGCTGCAATAACATTCACAGGCCGCAAAGGCCGGGGTTGAGAGATACATGAGATGTAAGTAAAATAGAAATATTATTGTAATTTAATAAATATTGTTGTAATAAATAAAGCATTATTTTAAAATTATTTTAAATTCTGGGATGGATGTTGGCATGTTGCATCAAAAACTTAGTTTAAGTTATTTCTTACATGTGTATGGATTTTGCTGATTTTGCATAGACCAAAATTTATGTTATATGCAAAATTATATTATATATATATATATATATATATATATATATATATATATATATATATATATATATATATATATATATATATATATATATATATGTTATAAGCTCATAGTGGATCTCAACGCAGCAGAGGAAATGGCAGGGTAAGGGCATCTCTGCAACGCAGCATAGCTTTTGAGCAACAATTGCTTAATTATCTGCAATTTCTTATTACGTTCCTACCCAATTTTACCTCCTTTTTTTTTTCTTTATAAACCCTTACTTTTTGAATATTTAGCCCATGATGCTAAATAGATTTTGTTTTGTGCTTTCAATCATAATATATATATTAGAATAAAAAATTAAAAAGGTGGAACATGCAAAAAAGATAGGGTTGTGATTGCAATTATTGTTTCTTTTGGGTGCCCTTTTTCTGACTACTGATTTAGATTTCTAAAGAGGGATAAGGGTCAGATTCGGATAGAAGTCATGTGAGCTTGGTTGGTGCCATGTGATATTGCTGCTGTTAAAATAATAAAAAAGATTTACAATCTTTATTCAGCTTTTAGAAATAATACATTAATAATTAATTAGTAAGACTTTAGGGATAAGCTAAATATAACAACATTTTCATTATTTCACCATGTAAATATTTACTACTTGTCATAATAACTGAGGGAGCTACAATAACATGATGGGGGAAATTATTGAGATGCGTACATATTTGGGGTATTAGGAGGGTATAGAGGTTATAGGGAGGTTATAACCTCCCGACGTCTCTCTTCGATACCCCCCTATAACCTCTGTATCCTCCCAATACCCAAAATATATGCGCATCTACGTACATATTATGTACGCAATAATTTCTCAACATGATGGGCGTATGTGGACTGATGTGTGATGGGGCCTAAAATATAACATTATTAAACATATTTGCTCCATTGTTTTCTTCTTATATGGCTGCAATATGACAGACTTCAATCATGTCGTAGTCATTATTGTTGTATATATATATATGATGTTAACATTCCAAATGCATAAGAATCTATCACTCTATTTTTTTATTTTTCTTTTTCTGAAATCCTTTTTTTAATGGTAGAAGGAATATCTTATTCTAAAATTCTTTAAAATACTTTGATAGAGATTACTCTTATTAGCTTATACTAGTGCTCTGTATTGAAGAATGATATTTAACAAGGTTATGCACCATATTTTTAACCTTAAAAGATCTCAATAATAAAGTGTTACATTTTTCTTTTTAGTATTGTTGGATTCTTGTTGGTTAGAATGATAAGCAGATTAGAGCATATAGAACAAAGATAATAATTCGAGGAATGTTAGTGTCTTGCAATATCTAGCTAAGTCCAACCTCTTTTGTAGAGGTGAGGGCATAGAAGTTACAAAATAATGCATTAAATGTATGTAAATTTTAAGAGTTATCATCTCTATCCTATTTGTGTCATATGTCATGCACATTATAATAATGTTTTTCTTATAGCAGCTTCCTCCATAGGCGCCTCTCTCGCAAATATTGCACTTTTCTCTTTGGTAAGATTCATTTTGGCATGTTCGGCTTGGGGACTAGTTGATGAGATCCTTCCAATATCTCTTTGATGGACTTCGTTATTGAATTCACTTGTAAGATTCAGATAGGGTTGGTGTTCCATGCAAGATTGAATGAATTGTTGTAATTCATTTGTCTCGCCGAGCAAATTGTCATGTTCATTTTTTTTATTGAATTATTTGGTCATATTGATTTGATCAAGTTGTCTCACCAAATCGATTGGTTGATTAGCTTTACACTTTAAATCTAGTCTAGGAGCTTATAGCCATACTATTCTCCGCTTGATTGTTTGTAAGTGTTATATTTTGTGATCATTATTATATTCTATAAATATTTGAGGAACAATTAAATTATAATAATATAATAATAACTTGTTAAATAAAAATTATAATTAATTTTTTTTAAAAAAAAAGCAAATTTTCCTAGTTACATGTTGTAAGACTAAACCAGCACTACCAATGGGAGAAATAAGACTTGTCTCCTCTCATTCAAACCCAATGAGAGAAAAGAAAAAGAGAAAGAGAGTGCATGAGAGAGAAAAATAGAGCGCGAGAGACCGAGGAAGAAGAAGAAGTAGATGAAAAGCAAAATGAAGATAAAGAAAGGATAGGAGGTTATCGTAGAGCTACACAGGAGTTTTACTAAATCCCCTTGTGCCCTCGATTGAGCAAACCAAGAAGGAAGAGGGTTAATTCGTGCCCTAAATTTTCAACTGAAAGGAGGAAAGGCTACAAGTGGCTCATGTGAGCTCCCCTCACGATTTTATTGATTGACTGCAAGGGAGGAGGAGAAACAAAGCGATTTTTCTTGGTTGAGACGCTTGACATGATTGTTCATGTTCCATAATCAAGTAAAAGAGGATAAGAAGAGTGTGCATTGAACCAAAGAGGAGGAAAAGGGTGTGCAGCTTGTTGGAGTATTTAATCATGAACTCTAAGAAAAGGGATAGGTTGCAAAAGCCTTTTTAAGTGCGTGAAGGGCTCCACCGAGCACCCCTGCTCGGTTTGTGTTATTGGGGCAAGTCAGAGAAATTGTGGTAAGGTGCTAAACGTTTTTTAAGTTTGATACATCATTAATAAATTTTCATCATCTGACATGAATATAGGTTTGGCATGGATCTCCATGCAATGAATCTCTATGCACTTTTTTGAGAAAGAATTATTCAAATTTTGATTAAAAGTCATTCAGTGCACTTATTTTAGAAAACCTATAGTTAAACTGACCCACACGATGAGACAGGTCCAATTGTATCAATACTGATTCATTTTGAATCAAATTGAGCCCCGATCAAGCCATTAAATTGCATTTGGAAGCTTTCAAAACACATTTGAAAGTTCAAATAGATATTGAATCCGAAATGTTTATCGTCCAATAGAGTGTTTCGACAAAATGAAAGCAACTGCCAAAGATTACTTAATTCCAAAATCATTAAGGCTCTCATATGTCCATCAAACGTCATGTGATTGAGGGAAGCTCTCTGAGCCGTCCGATCAAGGTGATTTATATTCCTACATTAATACAGTCAAAACTCTACCCATCCCTCTCATAAGGGGCGGGAGAGCTTGGGTCTTAAGGAAGAGCCCGAATCTTTGGGAAATAAATGAAGTCCGGCATCACTCTTGCCACCGTAGATCACCGCCATCCGCCGTTGACCACCGTCAACTACCGTCAACTACCACTCATCGGTCAACACCGATCAACATCAATCTCCACTCGTTCCTTGCAACAAGTTTATTCACATATCAACATTGGAATTCAGAAGACTTTGTTGCCATTTTCCGCCTGTTAGACAAGGAGTCTCTGTAACCATCAACTTATAGTGGATTTTTACAACTGGGCCAAGCCCCATGAATTTTCCCATTATGGGTTTTCCACGTAATAACTTTTGGTGCCACTACTACTTGCTTTTTCTCTTCTTAGTGTGTGTTGAATTTTTGTACCATGCTAAGATGATAATACATTACTCTATTTTCATGCATTTTCTAACACACGTCAGTTTTTCGTCGCTTATGGGAAGCAAAGTTCTGTTCGACATTGTCTTCAACTCTATGATACCGAGGCCCTACATCGTTTCCCAATGATGTACATCATCCAATTACCTGAAGGAACCTCCTTTGTACCTTGAAGATCATCTCTAAAACATTATTCAATGTGGGGGCAAACCTTCACTGCAGTCTCACAAGATCGTTCGCGTTAACATCTTGGGCATGATTTTAGCTTTGTTATCTTCTCCAATCTTACTTAGACACAAAGTTTTTCAAAAGTTCTTCCAGTCTGAGGGACAACCTTCATTGTAGTCTTGAAAAATTTTTCACATTGACTTCCCGGGCTCGACTGTGGAAGGGTAGTCATACCACATTTCGGATAGATAACAAGGCTTTGAAAACGCTCCTAAATTGCGAGCAATCTTCTTTGTAAATAATGCTTCCTTAGACTAGAGTTCTTCATCAACTAGATCAAGAAGCTGATCTCTTCAAGGTTCGATACATGGGCTATTTTACAAGCTCACGTGGAAAATGCCCGTCGGGGGGCAAAAGATTCAAAATTAATAACTAACTAGTTGTTAAACATTATTCTTAAGTGTGACTGCAACCGTATTTCCAAGAAAACGTATGATCCATTACGACCTATGCCCCAGTATTGAGAAATGCAGAGCATCTCTGACACCTTATTCTAGGTTTAATCATTCCCATTGAGGTTTGATTCGACCTCTTCCATTACAAGTTACAATCGTCAAGCAAAAGCTTCAATATACAGCCTCAGATAGGACAAAAATCCTTAGTGGATTTCCTTAAACCACTTCCATCGTAGGTGACGATTGTCAAGCAAAAGTTTCAACAAACAACCTAGGATATGTCAACCATCATCGGTGGATTTCATATGGCTTTGTCCATTACGGGTCAATACCGTTGAACATCTCCGGTTATATAACTTAGGACTGGTCTTACATTCTTATTGGATTATCATTTCAATCATGCCCCTAGAAATCAAGCCCAATAAGCAAAACTCGATAGAAAGATTTGCTACCCCTGACAATTGAGCCCAGGAGACAAGTCTTGATTTGTAGTTACGGTGCTCCTAGAAGACAAGCCCAAGTGGCAAGTCTCGATAGGAAGCTACGATGCTCTTGAATGTTAAGCCTAAGAGATGAAACTCGATGGGAAGGTATGGTACCACTGGACTCGATGAAAAGCTACGGTACTCTTAGAAGTGAAACATAGGAGGCAAGACTTGATGAGAAGCTACCATGCCCCTAGAAAACAAGCCCAATGGGCACGTCTCGATGAAAATTTAGTAGTGAACAGGATCCTCACTAGAAAGACTCCAAGAGAGCTAATGGTTGAGAGAGTCACCTTTGAAATACCTCAGAATGCTACAAGCCTCAGAATGTTACAAGCCTCAGAAGACACAAGTACATCAAAGATCTCAGAAGGCTACAAATCTTAGAAGGCATATATGCACCAAAGACATCAGAATGCTACAATTCTCAAAAGACACGTGCACATAAAATACCTCAGAAGGCTATGAGCCTCAAATGTACTGATTCATTTCAAGCTCCTATAAGACATAAGCCCGAGAAGACAACGAGCCTCTAAAGTTACACAATTCTCCATTTTTTAAAGTGCACGTGCTAACTTTAATTGCAGAATTTCGTACGATTGAGAAATCACAATAACCTCAGAAGTATCGTTAAAAGACGTACAAAGAAATACATTGTCGTCATCTACAAATGTCATATCTGATGATGAATAAAAAAATACAAAAAGACCAACAAGAACATGTACAAAAGCTACAAGAAATATCGCTACTACAGAAGCATGAAAATCTCCCTCTCAAAGCGTGGCGGAAAAACTTTAGCATTTCTTCATATCCATCGGAATGTGTTGCAACAACAAGCAAGAAGATCCCAAGTCAACTGTTGGGCATTAACAAAAATAACTTTCTTCATCTCATCGACGTGAAAGAATATCCCGTTGATTGCCTGCTACATAGGATGGGGGCGTCTTTCTCCTGCAATGTAATGCGAAAGAAAATCTCGTTGTTCTCCTGCTACGCATGACAGGAACAACTTTCAACTGCAACTCAACGTGAAATAAGATCTCATTTGTCGTCTGCTACGCAGAATGGGACGACTTTATTTTGCTCCTCAACACGAAATAAGATCTCGTTGGTCACTTGCTATGCAGAACATGAGCAACTTTCTTCTGCGCTGTAACATGAAAGAGAATCTCGTTGATTGTCTATTATGCAGGACGAAAACGACTTTTTTTAACATCTTAATACGAAAAGGATTCTTGTCAATCACCGACTACAACACTCCAGGACACTGGAATCCATGCAAAATTAAAAACAGAAATTAACTTACGAACCCCAATTATTTGTTACTTCAAGCCTTCGTTTTGCGTGGGAACCCACTCCAATCATGTATGTATGTATATATATGTATGTATGTATGTATATGAATGTATGTATAAAAAATGATAATAAAAAGATAAAAATAGAGTGCTTTGGATTTTAAAATTTTCGGACGATGAAACTAGTCTCGCTCGAAAGTAGAGGGCAACAGATACATCATCAACAAATTTTTATCATCCCGCAGGAATCTTAAGGCATGACATAGATCTTAATGCATCTTTTTGAAAAGAAATATTCAAATTTTGATTAGATGTCATCCAGTCCACCTATTTCAAAAAACTTATAGTCAAACTGACCGGCTCGACGAGACGGACGCAATGGTACCAATATTGATCCAATATGAACCAAATCGAGCCTCAATCAAACTATTAAATCATTTTTAAAAGCTTTTTGAACATATTTGAATGTTCAAATGAATGTCGAATCCGGCGAGCTTATAGTCGAATCAAGCGTCTCGACAAGACGAATCCAGCGAGCCAAAGATCACTCAATCCTGACATCATTATGACCCTCAAATGTCCAACAAAAGTTGTGTGATCAAGGGATGCCCTCTGAGTCATACGATCAAAGTGATTCATATTCCTACATTAATTGCACCCAGAACACTATAAATATAACTTCATCTCTTTCATGAGGGGAGAAGAGAGCTTAGGCCTTGAGAAAAAGCTTGAAGCTTTGAGAAAGAGCTGAAGTCCAACATTACACTTGTCGTCGTCGATCACAACCAACCGCCATCGACCACCGCCGACAACCGTCAACTACCACTCATCAATCGTCCCTCATAGCATTGTTCGTCATCTGTTCCTTGCAACATGTTTATCCGCACATTGACATTGTAATTCATAAAATTTTGTAACTCTTTCCCATCAATGTGATAAGAAGTCTCTGTAATTATCAACTTATAGTTATAGTTGATTTTTACAACTAGATCAGACTCAATAGTTTTTTCACTTTTCGGGTTTTCCACATAAAATCTTTTGGTACAATAACTAATTGTTTTTCTCTTATGAGTGTATGTTGAATCTTCGCACCATTGTGAGACAATTATACATTACTCTACTGCCGCGTATTTTCTAGCACACATAAAAGTTATTAATTATAAATAATTGAAATTTAATTCAAAAAAATAATAATAATTAAATTGGCTTCAAATTTATTTAGGATAACTGACGAGCAAGTTGAATCAGAAAAAGAGAGGAATCTCAAGTATAAAATTTGTTTTTTGTAATTAATTGTTATTTTCCTAATTAATTAATTTTAAAATAAAATAAAAAACCATAAATTTAAAACTTATTTATAATTAAGTTACTAGTAAATTCGATTATGTCTTAAAAAAAGAAAATTTTACAAGCTTACAAATAAAATTAACTTGGATTTTCCAATACACATATATTTATATAGGTTTATATAATCCTAAAAATATATAAGTATTTATGTTTATATAATTAAGTAAATAGCTAATAAAATAAATAAATCATGTAAATAATAATATAAAATCCAAAATTAATGGGAAAAAAGATTAGCCTAAAGGAGAGCTAATTTCAATTGATTATAGGTGCATCTAAGAACTAGTTTCACTTAACAGAGAATGACTATACAAGTGGATAAATAGTTTTATTTTATAATAGTTTTGTTATTTATAAATATTTTTAGTATTTTATGACATTTTTAGTTAAATGTAAAATTCATATTTTTAATTTTAAAGTTAAATGCACAAATGGAAATAAAATATCATACGTACATGCATATTGGAGTCACTTATAGATTGTACTGGCAAAAGAATGTAATGTACCAAAGCGAACATAGAAATGAAAATGATTATCTTTCTTTATGGTGGGTTGGAAAATGTTATATATATATTTTTTTAAATATACATTTAAAATGTGACTCTAAATAATGAAAAGTGTAATATAAATAAATGAATGTAAATGAAACTGATCTCTTTATTTTTTTCTTTTATTGCATGGTCTTTTTTACTATTTTGCGACAATTTAACAAAATATTATGAAATGAAAATTCATGTAAATTGGAAATATTTGCTCACTAAATAATTCAACTCAACCCATCAATTGCGAACATTTTACAAAAAAATCATCTTTATGCTAAATTGAAATATGTACGAGTAAGTTATAACTTTAAATTTTATAAATTGAATGAATTTTCTGTGTTTCAAATTTCATTTTAATTACAACACAGATCTATTAGATAGTTTTCCTATGTCCGACCAAAAACTTTTGTATTGACTATTTCTAAGCTCTCGGACTGGATCGTGAAATATAAAATCTCATGCAATTTGTTCAAATTCTCATAAGAATATCCAATCAATTATGCACCTTTTGTTCAAAGAACATCACACAATAGATGTAAAAATGTAATGCGGCAAAGAGTCATCGTTCTCTTAAGAGGAGAAATGCCAATCTATCCAAGGCCCATCGTTTGGCTGATCCAAGGCCTTGCCCGTAGATCCGGCCCTTACAATTGGACGAAGACAGCTTAGGCTTTTGCAATACGCGGGCCGAAGCCTTCTTTTTAAAGCTGTTTTAAAAACTTCCTCATTGCTTCGTTTCGCATAAGCCATTAAGGAGCAAGGTAAACATCTTTCTTCCGCCCCTTGCTCGAGGCTAGGGGTGTAAACGAACCGAACACAAACGAAAAGAGCTTGTGTTCGTATTCTGTTCGTTTGAAATTTAGTTTGTTCGAAATAAGCTCGTGTTTGAAATTGTTTGTGAAGTCACTGTTCGTGTTCGTTTCTTAACGAACGAATCGAACACGACTCGAACATGAGCTGTTCGCTAACGACGAGCCAGTTTGACAATCCTAATATTAATATATATAAATAATATGTTATATTAATTATATAACTTATATTATATAAATATAAAATATCTACATTAATATATTGCTAATATAGTATATTAATATATTATTATTATTATTAATTTATTATATATTATAATTTATAAAATTTAATTTTTTAAAACATCATAAATTTTTTATATATAATTATTTTAAATTAGTTTATATTTCGAACAATAACGATTCGAACACGAACGAACGCATCACTATTCGTGTTTGGTTCATTTAACTAACCGAACGAAAAAAAAAATTTGTTCGTGTACGTATAGTTTACTTACCGAACGAATCGAACACAAACTCCTTAATGAACCGAACACTAACTATTCCGAACAACAAGCTTTTTTGACAGCCCTACTCCAGACTGCCTTTGCACTTCATCTCCACTAAATTTCTTAAATTTGTCTCATAGCGAGATTTAATAAATCCTAAATCCTGGATGAAAGGCAGAAATGGAGGAAAAACGAGATTTAAGAACCTGTAGGAGTTAAAGATGTATTTTTTATGTTGTTTGGGAGGATATAGGTTAAATCCTGCTTCCAAACAACCCCTAAAGATGAAGGGAACTTATCTTCAGTGCTAGTTTTCTATGGTTCATCGGGTTTCTTGCGGCAATCTCTGTTCATTTTGACAGAAAGGTCAATTCTAATTCACCTCCCTATTCCAAATATACTTTTTCATATGGATTAACCTAGAGGTTCTTTCTCGGAATGATGGAAATAATTTTGAGAGCACTATGTTTTCTGCAAGTATTTCTTGTATAAACAATTATTCTTACAATGATTTGATTAGTGTAGATTATTACTACCTCTTTGATACTGATGGTGGCAATTAAACATTACTTGTTTAGGTGATTATTCTTGTAAATATAACGTGTTGTGTTTTATTTCTTTTTTCACCTCAAATTCGTTTCAGCATTGCACTTTTAAAACATTTTGATGGATTCCTTTTGCTATTTCATTCTTCAAATTTTACCGGTGTGTATTAGTCCAATTATGGCTTTCATTAGTTGACCAATTTTGAATAGCACTTGTTGTGAATGTCAACATTTTTACTTTTTGAATTCGTAAACATTTTACGTAACTGAATGATATAGTTGAAGTAGGGAAATGAACATGGATAAAAATTTAAAGTGATTCAGTATTCTTGAACTATGTCCATTATGGAGGACGAATGAGTGACTCAGATCACTCATAGTCAAAGTTACAGAATAACAAATGTTTGAACATTAGGAGACTGATTGGGCATGGCCGCATGCTCCTTTTTACATGCTTTTTTCTACGCGTGTTAAGTATCTCTATATATGTTGGCTTTTTATGGTTGCACCCTTTAATAATTGAACGTTTGACTATAACCTTGAATGGGTGCAATGATTGAATGATGAACAAAAATCTTTATGAATGGTTTCTTTCTAGTCTCATTGGTTACTTTGGTTTATTTTCATCTTCCTTACTAGGTGGAATTATTTATTAAGAGGATGCGATGATTTGTTGCTATCAGAGTCAAGTTTGGCTTCTGAGCTAATCCATTTGTGTGATTCTATCCCATGTTGTTAGATTCACTCGCTAGATCCTTTTAGTTTTATTATTTTGTCAAGCGTTGCATTTTAATTTAAGATATGTTTGGTTATGATTTGATTCTTAAGAGTATACAAATAAATTGATCAAATATGTTCCTATTCATTTTAAATTCTATTGTTAATAATACTTTTTGAACAAAAAAAAAACATTGCTCCAATCCTCTTCCTTGATGCATCGCATTCTTGTCCTTTGCTTATTTCTTGGTCATTTCTTCCTTTGGTTAAAAACGAGTTCTAAAATACATCCATCCATAGAGGAGGCTCTTTGCCTCTTGAAATAGAGATTTTGGTCTGCAACCTCTATTGAAGACAAGGTTTCAACATAGTCTAATGTAGGAGTTTCATTTGTGTTCGGCATTTTCAGAGCCTTCTATTCATTTTACTACTACTTGTAGTATTGATATTGTATTTCTTAATTTTGTTTCCTCTTTTGACTTGAGAATCATATCAAAAAGTGAATAGTCAATGAATCAATATAATTATCCAATTTGAAAAATTAAGGTTTACTCACAATTTGGGCATAAGATCATGAAGGGACTAAGAGCTATTGATGGTAAAGTTTTTAACTACTTGATTAGTAATTGTTGACGGTGATGATTCTTATATTAATTTGTTAAGATTTAAGAGAATAATTCCAAGCGTCCATAGGCAAAATTAGATCGTCAACAAACATCATATGTGGTGGATTTAGGTTTCAAAAACTTAATCAAAATCCAAAATATAGCAAGTTAAATATGACTTTTGAATTTTCAAGCTTATTTTACATAGATTTATATTTGAATCTAAATTCATGTTATGATAAATTTTAATGAAATTATCTTTTAGTCTCAAATTAACTTATTTATTATAAATATGTTCCCTTTTATTGTGTGAAATTTGTTTGAGATGGGTTAAGGACTTTATTAGACTTCTTAGGTTTATTAGCTTTCCATAACCGTTATTATCTATTAAATCTCCTTATTCTGCATTATCTATTTTCCTTTTTTATCTTTATTCTATTTTTATTTCTTTGATTGTGTTTTTATTTCTTTCCTTATTTGAGTCACTTGTAATTGGGTTTAAATACCCCTCTTTGTATCAATGAGAAACAAGCTATCTTAATCACCAATTCAACATGGTATCAAAGACATGGCTCTAACCCTAGAGGTTCCATCCTAGCCAAACCTTCTAGCCGCCGATCCCGGCTTCCTTTCCAGCCTGCCCAGAAATCTTCCTGCAGGACTAATCCTATTATTTTTCAATCTGAATTCATGAGAAACCAAATGGAGCAATTGATCAAGCTACTTGAAGCCAATCAATTCTCTGTGAGTGCATTTACCTTCTACGTCCGACAAGGTACTCTGCCTATGGCTCTCACGTTTTTTCCTCCTCTAATTCATGGATTGTTGATTCAGGTGTCACGGATTACATGACTGGATGCTCGTAAGTTTTTTTTAACTTGCTATCCATGCTCTGGGAAAGATGCTGCAGAATTGCTGGTGGCTCTTGTAGTTCTAATGTTGGTAAATGGTCTGTTGTACTTACGATCGGTCTAACTCTGGAGCTGTTTTACATGATTATATGTTGTAATGTAACTTGTTATTGTTATTTTCTCTTATGATGATTGTGTTTTTCAGGATCGTTGTTCGGGGGGGGAGCACGGGGAGTGAGGACTCATCTATTAAGAGTAGTAATTTATCTCGAGTCATTGAATGTCTCATTATGTCGTTGCACTGTCGTTTGGGTCATCCTATTTACCAATATTTAAAAATTTTGTATCCCTTGATGTTTTCTAATAAAAACTTTTTTAATTTCAATTGTGAGACATGTCAATTAGCAAAACATTATCGGGTTCATTACCCACCCCATACTTATACACCTTTCGTTTCTTTCTATCTCATTCATAATAATCTATGGGAACCTCTAGCACTCCTGGCTACACTAAAAAACAGTAGTTCCCGACTTTGATTGATGATCACACTCAAATGACGTGGTTCTACATTTTAAAAGATAAATCAGAGGTTGTTTTCAGCTTCCAAAACTTCTACATCTTTATGTTAACTCAATTCAAAACTACTATTCAGATCCTTCGAACCGATAATGGTCGTGAGTTTTTCAACTCTATTTTGAGTGAATTCTTGGTGAGCAAGGGCATCCTCCACCATAGCTTGTGTACAGATATCCCTCAACAAAATAGGGTAGCCAAGAGGAAAAGACGGTCACCTCTTCGACGTTGCTCGCTCTATTATGTTTCAATCTAATATCCTAAAATGTTTTTGAAACGATGTCATTTTCACTGCCACCTATCTCGTAAATAGAGTCCCTTCTATAAAAAAATCGTGTTATTGGTAATCAAGACAACAAGTTTCTATTCTTCTTATTTCATTCGCATAAACGTTTTTGGAACGATGTCATTCTCAATGTTATATATTTATTTCTTTCACATTCTTCTTATTGTCTATGGGAAGGATTATCACTATGTTCCAAGAAAAGGAGCCATATCAAAAGAAGATGATTGTTGCAACAACGGTGCCACTCAAGATGCTACATCCTATACACCCTCAAAGATTAATCTAAAAGCGACACATATGTCACTTGTGACTAGCTTAATGTTGGCTTTGATGATCTCTTGCAACAAATAATTGATCTCATGGAGGTTGTTCGAGTCACTTACATTTACTGAGTTCTTCTTGTTGCCTTTTTTTATCTATTCGTCTACTTGTTGCCTTTTTTGTCTATTTGTCTTCTTGTTGTCTTTTTTTGTCTATTCATCTTCTTGTTGCCTTTTAGTCTATTCATAAATGTGTGGGAAGCCTTTATAATCATCTATATTCACTTTCCATTTCTTAGCATTGTATATATCTCTCCATTTATCCCTAAAATCTGAAGTTCAAGGCCTCTTAAGCTCTAGATGCACAAAAGAATCATTGATCACTCTAATCATCTTAATACATTTGAAAATATTATGACCTTTACAATTTCTCCGACACAATCAAATGTTCTCTCTTTATGAATAACTCAAGAAGGATGTTGCTCACATATGGTTCAACTCTCTCTTCACCTCCAACATAAGCTCCTTAGAAAAGTTCATCTACTTGTTCTCTTATTACATGTGTAACACCTAGCCTCTCATATCTACAAGCACAACAGTTAACTCTTCGATACCACATCAAAAATATCACTTTCACTTGCCACTTCTTAAAGGTGTAAAATTTGAATGTTAGCTATGTAAATACATAAGAATTGTGTGGTATGAATGTAAATTCCCCCCTTTTATTTATTTATTTTTCTTATTTTGATGTTCCAAATAACAATTAATGGCTTCTTTCTTGTTCTACTTCCAACACTGCAAGGGCTTTCTCGGTCTCAGAAACCTGACAGAGAGCGAATGAGACGTTTATTCAGGAAAGAGGACGCTGCCCTCACATATGGAAGCCATATGATCTTTTAATTTAATTTTAATTATTTCTTGACTTTGAATATAATTTTTTTTTATTATACGCGTCTCTCTAGGAAATCTGTTCCAATTTCTACAATTATAATATAAATGCTGGTTTTATTTGTTTATTTTGCTAATTAGACATAGAAAACGAAGTTATTGGTGCTGCTTCATTGATTGTATAAATGTGATTTGAATTCTTCTTTTGAATGCAACTTGTCTTCTGTGCATGATGACAATTTTGACACTAAGAGCATTATTATTAAAGAGAACTCTTCAAATCTGTCACATTTGATTGGTTCATATCTGACATTACCTTAAGGATATCGACATATAAAACATTGCAAATTTCCCATCTTGATCTTTAAAATTACATAGTGCAATTAGTTATTTGTATTTGTATGTAAATGTTATGCTTGCAAAGGGTACATCTAAAGTTTTTAATGCTGTTGGGCAGAGAATCAGGCCAACATGTAAAAGATTTTTGAAGCTTAAAGTAATAGAATTCCTATGTGTCAACATATCCTACACCTAAAATTTAATATTTGCATTTATGACACTTTGGTATCATAGCCTATTCATGAAAATATGTATTTTGCTCTTTAAAAAGTTGTAATAATAATGTGTTATGTTTGTAAATATGAAAGTTTAGGGGCGGGATATGTAAAAAGATGGGAATTGTGGCAATCCATAGTTGCTTCACCCACTATGGAGTGTTGTGAGTAGGGGTGTAAACGAACCGAACACTAACGAATATAGCTAGTGTTCGTGTTTGAAATGTTCGAACACATCAGTGTTCGTGTTTGGTTAGTTTGCTTATCTAACGAACACGAACTTCCTGGCGAACCGAACACGAACTGTTCGTGAACAACGAGCTTTTTTGATGCACTAGCTTTGATAGGATAGTTCCTCAAAATGAAGCAAATTGATCAAATATTCCGTACACATCAGATAACCCATACTTCCTCAAAATAAAGCAAATCGAATAAGGCGTTTAGGATTTTGATTAGGATTTTATTTTAATATATAGTATAGTATATTAATTATAATATTATAATATTGATATTAATATAATTAATACTATAATATTATTATTGTTATTAATAGTTTATTATATATTATAATTTATAGACGTTTAATTATTTAAAATATGATAAATTTTTATAATATATAATTATTTTTAAAATATCATAAATTTTTTATATATAATTATTTTAAAGTATTTTATATTTCGAACAATAACGAACCGAACACGAATGAACACATCACTGTTCGTGTTTGGTTCTTTTAACAAACCGAACGAAAAAAATTATTCGTGTTCGTCTCATTTGCTTATCAAACGAATCGAACATGAATTTCTTGACGAACCGAACAGAAACTGTTGGCGAACAACGAGCTTTTTTAACAGCAGTAGTTGTGAGGTAATGGTTAAGACCTAATTGTGGAACAGCTTCATTAATAATATGAGTTATTGATTGCATTGTGAGGCCTAAATTGGCTATGGTTTCTTTTCTAAATTTGATAAAGTAGAAATAATTGATATAAGATTTTCTCGTTAGATATTGTATTTAGCAGTAGGTAGTGGATGTCAATCATTTAATTATTGGAACTATAATAGCCAATCCCATGACTAAGGTTCGACAAATTTTTTCATACAGAGAACGTACGTAATCTGCGTGCGGCAGTCATTTAAATATTGTCATGTTGAACACAACGGGCCAACCTCATAATGGATCTGCAGATGTTTTTGGAGTGGAGCCGTGGAGGTTATTTGGGGGTTATTTCGGTTTTATTAGGATATTAACTCCAATAACCCCGTAATAACCTGGAAATAATTTCTCAATAACTTCCGCGGTTCCATTAGAGCGGTTCCATTAGAGTGGAAACCGTGGAGGTTATTACCGGGTTATTTCAGTTTTATTGAGGATTAACTCTAATAACTCCACAATAACCCGACAATAACTCCTGAATAACCTTTGTGGTTCTATTTTAATAACCCCTACAATAACCTCCAATAACCCTCGCAACAACCCCGCAATAACCCTTAATAATCCGCAATTACCCGTCAATAACCTCTGTAGTTTAACCCCCAATAACCCTCTAGTAACTTCCACGAATCTATTATAAGGTGTGCACGACGTGTTCTACGTGACAATATTTGATTGACTTGCGCATGCATAGGGCTGGCAATTTGGCTCGTTGTTCGCGAACAGTTCGTGTTCGGCTCGTTAAGTAGCTCGTGTTAGGCTTGTTCGTTAAGCCTAACGAGCCGAACACGAACAAATTTTTAAGCTCGAAATGTTAACGAGCAGAACACGAACAACTGTTTGTTCGCTCGTGTTCGGCTCGAATTGGCTCGAAATAAAAAAATAATCATATAATTACATATATTATTTATATATTAATATATTATATATATTTATATTTAAGTTTAAATCATAATTTCTTGTGTGGTAGCGTGGTTATGCTTCTGTTTCCATTCATTCTGGTCTGTGTTCGAATCAACGCTAGACATATATTTTTCCAATTAATTTTAACGACCAATTTCGAGCCGAACATGAGCCGAACACGAACAAGAATATTTAATTCGAGCCAAACACGAACACACCTTTCACGAGCCATTTCAAACACAGTTCGATTTCGAACTGAACTAATTTCGAACGAGCCGAACACGAGCCAAGCCTGAGCTCGCTCAAGCTCAGCTCGTTTACAGCCCTACGCACGCAAGGTTGCCTATATTCTTCCTCATGAAAAAATCCCTTCTATTTCGGACGGCTACTCTTGTTTGAAGAAATACAAAACTGTTGCAAAAGAAATTATCGTTCAAAAAAATTATGATGATTATTAGAATAAGATTGGATGTTTCTTGTGTGCCGAAACTCACAGTAATAATAATAAAAAATAATTAAATTTTATAGTTGGATACGTGGAGCATAAGCATAGGACGAATGCCTGTATGGTGCGTGGGATGAAACAGCTTTTAATATTATAATTTGCCTATGGTTGCGTGGGTGGCTCCAAAGCAAGATGGTTTACCCCATCAAACTTGAAGCTAGTTGTACTTTGTTAACTTGTACTTTAAAAACAAATAGTCATTAAATAGCACTAATTTACTTTTTAGATTATTTTTTAATTGGCTGTGGATATGATCGAATCTTCCTAAAAGATCGAGTTTGATCCATTGCCACAAGATGATGGGTTAAATGAAATAAAATATTTCATTTATTTTATTTTTATTTTATTTTGGTAAGGGATGCATTAAAATTATCAATTTACCCTTAGTTTATCCGGTTATTTCTATAGTGGCACGGATCAGGATAGCGGCGGTAAAAGAGTCGAGTCGAGTCGAGCTTGAGCCACATTTAGTTTGAGTTTGAGCTTGATTAATTAACTGAGTGGAGCTCAAGCTCGGGCTCAAGCTCTATAACTTTGAGCCGGCTTGGTTAATATGAAATAGAGAAAAAAAATACTAATTAAGAGTAGTTTAATGAAATGATAAATAAAATGAGTATTTATGAAATAATTTGATATAAAATGTAAAATATTATTTTTAAAAATAGTTTAATGATTTAAAGAAAAGTTCTTGAATGCTAATATAATTTAAGCATTTTTTTTTACTGAACAATTTTTAAAAGCGTTGGCTCACAAGCTAATGAGTCTAGCCGGGGTTGGGTTGAGCTTGGTTTGTTAGCTCATCGAGCTCAGTTCAAGAGCCACTAATCGAGTCGAGCCTGAGCAGGCTCACGAGTCGGCTTGAGCACACCCTTAGGCAGAAAGAACCCAGCTCTCTAATTATGATAACTTATTTAAATAATAAATACAATTAAAAAATTGGTTTATCCTTTTGGTTTTGCTAGTGTGCCAAAAAATTGACTATTTATTTGAAAGCTTCTAAGCTCAAACATAAGTGTTGGTTTTTATTCCATTTGCACTCATGATAAGTCTCATTAAGCTGTTATAAGATTTGGTCTTTTATAAAGTTGTTCTTATTTCCTCAAGGTTAGTTGTAGGATTAGAATTTTCTTCTTCTCTTGAAATTTTGACAATGTGGTTAAATGTTGTTAATGTGTTAAATAAGTACTATCAAGATTAAGTTTATCCATTTAATTTTGTTAATGTGTTAAATAAATTATTAATTTTATTTGAAAACTTCTAAACTGACATGTAGGGGATAATTGATTTCTATTCCACCAGCCTCATGATAAACATTTTTATATAATTTTTTTGAGATAATATGCAATTGGTATTCTGTTAAAATTATCTTCATTTATTGATGTTGGTTTTAGTGTTGAGGTTTTCTCCCACGTTTAAAGTTATTTTTTGCCTTCAAATTAGTAGCCTCGTGGCCAAATGTTGTTCCTTTCTCTTATGATACTTTTTTCCACTAACCAAAAGTAAAATTAATCATATCTAGCTTTCGCTTTCTTATAAAGGGCTCCTTGTTAGGTTCGTTGAGAACATGCTCCTTTAAATATCTTGGACTCTCTCACTTGCTCTAGCTCCTCACCCTCTTGCTTCTTATTGATTCTCATTCTCTTCCTTAATCTTTACCCAGTAGTGTCCCTCATCTCCTAGCTCCTAAAATCCCCTTCCCTACGCAACCCCGCCTTCTTCATCTCATTTATGTCATGTATTTTAATTGGAAGAAATTCGTCATTGCCTTGTAAACTTCATCAAACTTCCTTTTTTGGTGTGGAAAACATTGGAGTTGAAATGATTTATGCTTCGGATGAGTGGCATCAAAGCCTTAAACATGGTGCATATGAGCAATGAATTATATGGTGCATATAAGCCATACAATTGGGATATACTCTTTCTATACAACTCCCCTTCTTGCTCTCCAAAAAGCTTAAAGTTTCAAGGTAATCTTGATATATTTGCTTTACACAAATGTTTCCTCATATTTTTTTTAAGTGAGGATAAGAACCAATATGGATATTTGGTCCCAGATTATCTTCAAGGATACCTTTGTTAACCCTTTGCTTTCCATCTCTTCCCTCAAAACTTCTATAAACTAAATTATCTTTCTATCAAATATTCAAGTTTCGAATATATCAGAGTTTTGACAAATTTGGCCATGTGAATGACTGTTGTTATTTAGTGGAGGCTCATAGCTTTGATCTCATTATTTGTAAACAAGACTTTGTCTCACAATAAATTGATCAATGTTTTTGGGAGCTCATCTTATTTTCAATAACATGGCTTGTTGCAATTTTTGTTATCATTTGCTAAGTAGAATTATTTGGATTAAGTGAAAATTAATAAGGGCTTCTTTTGTTTCTTCTTTTTCATGATCAATTCATTCATAAGAAGGTTATTTTTCTCTTGCTTTATTCATATATTCTTATTGTGATATATGTGTTCAGCATTTCTGATGAAAGAAAATTTCTTTGATTTGTTAAATAAAGCATAAAAAAAACTAAATTAAAATATGAAAACTCAATTTTTTTTTTATTTTATGATTAATATGATTAGTAAAAAAATATAAAACTAATAATAAATATGACTATTTAAAAATATAGATATAATAAACATAGTTAATATCCCTGGTGACAACATATGTCGTCATATGTTTAAGTCGCCGTCCCAATAGGCAATTTCACCTAGTGATGATCAACATCACATGAGACATCAAGTTTGTCTCCTTTGCTTTATTTTTCAACTACTCATATTTTAACATTAAATTAAAAAAATTAAATTCCTTAATTGGTCTCTATTACTTCTCTTGTTTATTAAAATTAAATTACATCACAAATCCATTAAATGAAAGAAATATCATTTTGGTAGTAGTGGATACTTTTGTAACTTTTTTGCATCATCTCTTTGTATTTAGTAAAACAAACATAACAAATATCAATTGTCTTCATGTCTCCCTCCAAGGCTTTAATAACATCCCCTCCAACATCAACTCTTAGAAAAGCTACTCATTATTACTCAGGCTCATTTTTCATGAAATCAATTAAATGCACCATCTATGATTAAACAAAGTATTTGCATATCTAACCCCTACAATATTTCCTTTTTACATTTATAACCTCAAGTCTGCATATAACATAAAAATAACTTTCACAAAGTGAAATACACCTTTAATGCATGAATAAGGTGCTAGATAAATTTGTAAACAAAAAAATGAAAATTTAGGTATTAGATAGTAGATATATAAATACATAGATGTTTGGGGCAGCTGAAGCTTATTGAATAATCTGCTGATAATCTGATTAAAAATAATATGCTGATAATGTAAGACGATAAATTTATTACAAATTTTTATTTTTTTGAAAAGTTTCGGATCGTAGACGAGAAGCTCCCACCGCACCTAGGTAGGTGCGATGTGAAAATGCTGTTTTCAGTGTTTTGAAAACGCATAAGCTGCCAAAACGTGGTTTACCCAAACAAGTAGGTGCGTTTTCAAAACGCTTCCGCACCAAATAAACTGTCCCTAAGTGGTCCTTCCTCACTTTATTTTTATTTTTTTTATTTTGCACTAGTTAATAAATAAAATTTAATGATGAATAACCTAAAGTACAAAAGAATATAATGATACATATCAATATATTAAATGTGACAAGGTGAACACAATTATCATATAGACAAAAATGATGGACCATTATGAAAGAAAGTTAGTGGTCCTCATCTCCTTATATAAATCAAGGTGGGCAACTGTAAATTTAAATGCCATTGGTAGCTCTAGACCATCCCCTTAAAATTAATTTTTGTGACAATGTGTAATGTTGATGAGCTCACCTGCCTGACAAATTTCATAAATTTATTATTACATCTCTATAGCTAGCTTTAATTATTTTATGATTTTATTATTATTATTTTTTATTTTGAAGGTTTGTGGTTGGAATATGTTGACCTGGCTAGTGTTTGGTGCCCTTAAAATGCTTGCTGATTTATATTTGCTATTGTCATATAGTATGGTGGGGGGATTAACGAGATTATTATAATATAAATTTAAATTTTTTTTAAAGACAAAAAAAGGAGAACTAGTATACTTGAAAAATAATCTTCTACATTCTCAAAGACTTATCTCTATCCTAAATAAAATTGTTTAATTATATAAAAAAATGGTTATGAGTAAAATTGGTGTTTAAGTATATACATTTTAGATGTTTAAATGCATAAAATTAAATAATATGTATTTGAATCGCACATGATTTCGTTGTAATCATTGCTTTGAAAGTCGGATCGGATTGGCCGGTTCAACTATGAATGATCGTTTGGTCGATTCAGTCTAGACTCAGAACTGTTTATGCATGGAAATAGGATTGAGCCTGTCAGAAATAGAGTTGAATTGGTGAACCGGTTTGATTTTTGAAGAGCCGGCTGATTCAAATATTGTCTAATTTTAGTCTTTTTATGTTGATCAGATGGTCATAAATAAGATATTTAAATTAAAAATAGAGGAAATTTGATGTCTTAAAATATTTATTTATTATATTGTTTAAAATATTAAAAAAATTATCTTATATTAAAAATATTATTCTTTGAGTCGTTAAAATTTATATTACTAAATTATTATTCTATTATTTAAATAATATTAAAGTAAGTTAAATATTTATTATGTTAACATCTGATTTAACCCAAGTTTAAAATCTTGGATAATTCCTTCCTCTGGTTTGATGTTTGATCCGATTTTCACTTGGAATATATATTGACAGATTTGTTGGAAAAAAAAAAGTTCAATGGAATTTGTGGAGGCAAAACAGTTGAGAAAAATAGCAGAAACTATCTGCGCTTTATCTGTTCGTTCAATGGCTTGACCAAATTTTTTCAATGAATTTTCAATCAGAAAAATAATCACGGACGAGAATGTGACTTGATTGTTGGGCATTTCCTGCACCGAAATGTCCTATGCTCGAAGCTCACCACCAGCAACAAAAAAATTTCTTTCAAAAAAATAAGTCGAAAAATCCTTCTTATTTTCCAATCTCAGAGCCTCCCATTTCTCTCACTCTTTTCATATGGGAAGGCCCTGTTGTTTTTTAAATTCATCTCCAGATCTTAAGATAATTCTTCTTTATAATTTTCTTAAATTTTTTTTGTTATGCTGATTTTAATGTTTATTCCATCGATGTTAATTAATTGGTTATGAATGATATATGACTAATGAAGATAATTAATATTTGAATTACACACACCAAAATGTTTTTAACATAAATAAGCCTCATGATAATGAAGCTAAAAGATTTCATAAATTAATTGAGTTATTTCTTGTACTAAATATTGTTAACATCACCATAAAGTTTAACATGTTAGAAGAATGTTTCAATCAGTTTGTTAAATTGCTGAAGCAACTGCTCTTCTGGTTAATTTAATGCTCAAAGATCTATAGATTACTAAGAAAATGATGTCCAAATTAAATTTAAATTCTAAAAAAAATGAAAACAAGTATATGTAGCTTTACATGAATGATATGATGGGGATTGAAATCAAGATTACATAAAGCACATTGATTCAAACCATAACATAAGAAATAATGTTAGTAAAAGGATATAACATATAAGTCATTCTTTTATTTTGTTACTCATGTTACATTTATAAAGATTGTATGCATTTTATGTTTTTTTATTGAATATGTAAGATGACATTCTTCGAGAATAAACAAACTAAATTATTTAGGTTTTCGATTAGATGCTAACGTATAGCAACTGAGAATTAAGAATTGTATGGTCTTGATTGGGATCACTGCATGAATTCAAACAATTTCTGACTATCAAAATTCGTCAGAAAACATCAATAAGTCATCAATAATTTGAAACCCAAGGCTTGTCGAAGTGACAAAGGGTGTGCTTTTGGCGTCTGACGATTTACAGACGGGTAACACTTACACGTTGTCAAGAATTGTGTACTTCCTATGTGAATTTTCCTTAAAAAATGGTAATATACATTCGTAGCACACGCTTCTTATGTATTTACATATCTCGAAGCTAAACACTCATTTTCCAGACATAGCACTCCAAACTTTAATAACGCATGAAAAACATCATGATTATGTGCATGTAAATTTGAAAGTTAAAATGTGAGATACATAAATACATAATAATTTTGTGAAATACACATTTTTTATGTATTCATATGAAACGCCAAAGTGTCATATATGTAAGTACGAAACTTTAAGTGGGTATCAGATACAGAAATACATAAGAATTGTGTGTTGGGTATGCAAATTTCTAAAATTTAGGCTTTTTGTATGGAAATACGTAAGAGTAAAGTCGAATGCATGTAACAATAAAATACATAATCAAAGTCTTAGAAAATCAAATAACTTTTCAAATCTCTCCAAAAAAACTTAAACTCAAAATACATTTTTAGAAAATAAAAACCGACAAGTATAAGCGTCAATTAACATTTCATGATCATCAGTTATTAATTAGCGAAAAATCCATGACTTGACTTTCTGGCACTTTAAGAACATCATTTTATAATTTGTTAATAATCAATAATTTTTACCATTGGTTAATATTTTATGATCACCAGTTACTAAATTTACTATAAATCTACTCGTGGAAAAGTCGTCTGCTATCTTAACAATTAGAAAGTAGTAAAATATAAAGACAAAATTACGTACACACTCTTGACTGTTGGTTTTTCCATTTGTTTTTTTTTTTCCATATTTCTTTTATAGGATCTAATGATAGTAGCTCAGACAAAATCAAAAGATTTAATTGAAGTTTAAAATCAAATCGAGATCGGTTCTCAAAAAAGAATAACTATTAAAATTTTGATTTCTTATTAATGATGTTAAATCAATAATAAGCTTATATGATGTCAATATAAAATATGAATAGCACAATGACTTCACTAGAAAATTTATAAATGGCAATGATGATGATGAATAAATTCAAAAGACTACTATTAACACTTGAAATGTAAAACTAATTGATATGGATGTGCTTACTTTCATTTAATTTTTGCATGCTCAAATAATATTATAATATGAACTTATCATTTTAAATTGCTATTATAGATGTTATTAGGAGACATGATAGACTATTTTCAAAGGTATGTCACATTTATATTCATCTTAAAAAGACTACATCTTGACCTCGAAGGCAGACCAATGCTATCACCACAACCACTTATATAGCATAATTACAGCCATCCATGGTCCATCATGCAGATCAATGTTGCATAGATCACCTTATTATAACCATAATCATCAAATCCACCATTACCACATGCTTTTCCATCCACTTTTGATCTACATTTAAATAGCCATGCTATTACTTTCCATCACTACTATCATTTAACGTGCAGAAATCTACTAGACAAGCTGGACCTATTAGGCGACATCAATATTTACTGCCATTGTTATGATCACCTACAAATTTTGTCACTTGAGTTGCTTGATTGTGAAATGGTACGTTGGCCCTCAACATGTTAAGTAATCAATAAAATTCGAAATCATCTCATCTTTTGGAGCTATCATTTTGGGTCTATTTTATTGCCTTCCTAATTGTCTTCCTTTTCACTTTATTGGAGTTGTTAAAAACTAATGAACCTCCTTTTCTAATTCAATGTATACTACATTCAATACTTCTTAACTAAGAAACTCAGCATATTCTACTTCTTGTATTTTGCATATACTTCACCTGATCAATTATGGATGAAATTACTTTATGACCCTAATCATTTAAAAGAAAAAGAAATGTTAACTAAATTACTGTATTGTGCGATTGAACTTGCGATTCAGCGTTTGAGAGCATCATCTCATATCCGAGAAAATATTATGTCTGTCATTCAGATGCGCAGACAATGATGTGAATCACAACACATCATAAATTGACGGTCCTCGATCTAATACAAATTAGAAATGACACAAAATCCCAAAAAAAAAAAAAAAACAAAAACAAAAAGGAAAATGGCAGTACCGTGGTTACGAGCAGCTACAGACCCTTTAAATGGCTATTTTCCCTTTCTATTTTAGGAACAACAGTAAACATCCGTTTACCGTTCAGGTAAGTTCTCTGAAAAGTCGAGTTCCTTATCCAGAACGACAGCCTGGGTCGGTCTGTGAGTGAAATAAGAGCGAGAGATAAATTTATTTATAATATACATACATATATTTATATATTTATATATATATATAATCAGACGGACGCCGCTAATGGCGTTCGAAAGACGACAAATCTTCACAGTACACCCACTGGCCCCATAATCAACCAGTGGCAGACCTTCGAGATGGCGGGGGGTGGTCCTCATTCGGGTCCAAAAATGGTCCTTGTTTTTTTTGTCATGGAAAGTAGCAGTTAGTGCTTCCCTTCCTCACGTGTGGAGTGCTTCCACCCGGTTGCCATCGAATTATGAGACCCGACCGCATGATGATCTCCATGCGGGCACAAAGCAGACGGCAGATCGATTCGCTCGCAGAGGAAAACAATTATGCGTGGATATGAAAGGGAATGATGAATATTTTGGGGGTACTTTTATGCAAAATTTAAGATTTTTTTTTTCGTTTACGAAATTACCCTTGTGGGGGGTGAGGGCTTGTCCGGGAAATAGAGGGCGCTTTAAAAGCAGCGAGAGTGTTGGGGAGCAACGAAACGGAGGGGGATTGGGGGTTCCGGATTTTTACAGGCCATCGGTGATCTCCTGTATAGTTTTCTTTCTTATGGTGGTCATCGATTTCCTTGGGTTTCCTCTGATCCCATCCACGTTTCCGTTAGATTCTACGGCGAGATCCCGGCGATCCGGCGATGATTTTTGGAATGTAGGCGTTTGGCTCCGGTGAGGTTCTTGGAGCTCATATTATGGTTTGCCGTGGGTAATTCGATGTGGTTGTTGGTTTTATCGCCATTTGACTTTTTGTTTCTTTGTTTTGTCGTGTTAGACAGTGAGTTTTTTTTTGGGTAGGAGGTGATGGAATGGCTGTTTCTGCTTTGGCGATGAGTTTCGGTGGTTTATTAAAGGTTGAGAGGAAGGCTGGATCTACTGGGGTAAGGATATTTTGTCTAGATAGACTTCTGGGTGTTGCTTTAATGGTTCTTAAATGCTTTTGCTCTCGGGTTTATTTATAGGTGAGGATAAGTAGTGAAGCATAAAATGGCGGGAGTTCTGCTGCAATAGGAATTTCAATTTCATTCCCTTTCGGATTCTGATTCTCGCCCTCTGATCTCTATTTTTGGGGTTTTGATTATTGGTTTAGATCTGTCAAAACATTTCCTTACCTGGAAATGTTGACATTTAAATGGATGATAGACATGAGTTGAAGCTCGGGGTCGTGATTGATCTGGTACTCATTTCTGGGAGTCTTTCTGAGGAAATATCAGAGATCCAGGTTGATCAGAGGCGAGAGTTTTGGTGGAAGCTTTCATTTGGTACCTTAGTCGTGTTTGTTTCCCCCGTAGATGAATTTGTTTTCATTTCTTTTGAATTATTTAAGCTTTTTTTTTCCTCATCTGTTTAAGTTTGATATGGTGACTTGTGGTTGTTTTTTTATTCTGTCAATTTGATTTATGCGAAATTTATTAGTTCGTCATGACATTTTGGGTTAGAAACTGCTTCGATTTTAAGGCTGGAATTGGCACCAGCTGGAGCATGTGCTTCGGTGGACCAATTCTTACTATGAATATACAATAAGCTCGGGAATGTTTTGAACCATTTTCTGGATTGGTTTCATCTTGGCGCGCCTTCCAAATATCATGGATATGAATTTCCTTCCCCGTGAAGAATATTGTTGAGGAAATAGCTTTCAAAAAGCTCTTACTTGTTTATTTGCACGTAATTAGTATGAACCTGGTTTCATCATGTTGAAGGCCTCCAAGTAGGTGGTAATTTATAGCAATTTCATTGCCTGATTCAACTATATTATTTGAACTGTAGCTGTGGAGCTATGCTCTGTTAACAGAGATTCAGAGTTTTAAAAGGTGTAAAGAAATTTCCTATTATTTGAAATGATTTCCTTAGGTTCTTCCGAAAAGAATCAATGAACTTAAGTGAGGCCTTTACAAAGACGTCCTAAGTGTAAAATATCCAGCCACATAATCTCTGCAGGAAATAACAGGTCAATTATGCTGATGAAATATTTATTTTTGTAAATTTGAACCGAGTTAACCTCAAACTGCTTTTTTTCATTTTATTTTTCACCATTATGCTCGAAATGTAAATCTATCTTTCTAATAATAGAATTGATACATGATTGTTTGAAATCAATATCCTTCCATTTTGTAAGTATTTTCAGTAATCTCATAACTTGTCAGGCGTTGTTAGTTGTCTGTATTTAAGTAGGTGTATTTAATATTGGTTTCATGACTGAACTAATATGTTTTTTTCCTCCTCTCAATCAGGAATATTGTACTACTAGAAGGGGATATGATGTTTCTAACTCATTCCATCGAAAACAATAGAGACAAAGGGATGCTGACTGCTAAACCAGAAAGCATGTGTGGAAAAGGAGATTTGCATCATCAAATTTCCATGTCAATGGAACAGGATTGCTGCTCTTTTCATAAATGTATAATGGAATTCATGCTTATAGCTAAAAATGTAAACCCTTTAAAAGAGATGAAGAAATGTCTATCTGAGATGGACCCAGTTAGATCCTGTGTGGATGGAACTCAAATGACAAATAAGAAAATAACAGTCAAAAGGCAGCCTGGAAATTTGTACAATGTGCGACGATCTAATGATTGTCTTATCCCAGGGCTTCATGATGACATAGCTCTAGATGTTTTGGCCTTTGCTTGTAGATCGGACTATTCTTCACTAGCTTGTCTTAATAAAAGCTTTAATTTATTGGTTGGTAGTGGATACCTCTACAAATGGAGGAGACGGCTTGGAATCGTTGAGCACTGGGTGTATTTAGCATGCAGTTTAATGCCATGGGAGGCCTTTGATCCCACAAGGCTGAGGTGGATGAGGCTGCCACGGATGCCTTGTGATGACTGCTTTTCTTATGCTGATAAGGAGTCTCTTGCTGTGGGGACTCAGCTTCTAGTATTTGGTAGGGAGTTAACAGGTTTTGCAATTTGGATGTATAGTTTAGTAAGACGAGATTGGATGCGGTGTCCTCTGATGAACTTACCCCGCTGCCTATTTGGTTCCGGCAGCTCTGGTGAAATTGCTATTGTTGCTGGCGGCAGTGATAAGAATGGTCGTGTTTTAAAATGTGCGGAGATGTACAATTCCGAGTTGGGTAGATGGGAAACTTTGCCTGATATGAACTTTCCAAGGAAAATGTGTTCCGGTTTTTTCATGGATGGTAAATTTTATGTAATAGGGGGCATGTCAAGCCATACTGATTCTTTAACATGCGGTGAAGAATACAATCTTGAGACTAGGACTTGGAGGAGAATCCAAAACATGTTCCCTGGAGGTAATAGGGCTACCCACCAGTCTCCACCTCTTGTTGCAGTTGTAAATAATCAGCTTTACGCTGCAGATCAGTCTACAAATGAAGTTAAAAAGTATGATAAATTGAATAATACATGGAATGTTGTAAAGCCTTTACCAATGAGAGCTGATTCTTATAATGGTTGGGGCCTTGCATTTAAGGCATGTGGTGACAAATTATTGGTGATTGGCGGACATAGGGGGCCGCAAGGTGAAGTCATTGTACTACGGTCTTGGTGTCCAGAGGACAGAAATAATGGAGGGCCGGAGTGGGAGGTACTTTCTGTTAGAGAAAGGGCTGGTGCTTTTGTTTACAATTGTGCAATAATGGGATGCTAATGAAAAGTACTACATTATGGATACATTATGGATACAAAAGCTTTAGTATTGAAGATATCAATTAAAAGGCGTATTCCTGGTGCATGAATTTTTATTCCATGCAGGGTCATCGGTGGAATTTGCATATTGGAGAAAGCTATTACCTCATTTAATTGGTGAAGCGGGTTGTCGCTCTTTGGTATTTTTCTGTTTCATGTACTTGCACTGGTTGCTTGTTAACTTATCAGTTGGCATTACCTTTGCAATACTTTTTATTGAGCAGCATTTAATTGTTTTGGAGGCTTATTCTGTTTTCCTTTGTTGTTCTCTCCACCCCTTCCTCTCTCCCACCCCGTTTTTTTTTTCTCACTCCCTCTTTTCAGCAATCTAAATTAATAATTTTAGGGCCATTGGCATAACATGTTATGCAGTATGAAGGAAAGTTACAAATTTACTGACTTATTTCAACTTCAGTCTTTGTTTCATTGTTAGTCTCTGTCTATCTATTTTTTTCTATGCATCTACCCTAGTTTATTTTTCTTCTTTTTGAATATATATTTGCATGCTCGACATCTCTTCTTTGGCAAAATATTCTAGTTCTTATGCGAACGTTGTGCTCAATCTTTATATTGTTTTTTCTCATAGAATTCTCAATATTCTATTCACCATTGGCATGGTTCTATACTTTCTTATAACTTAGAATGTGCACATTTTTTTTATCTATTTTTGATTGATGCCTTGATTTTTCAATCTTGGGTTTGACTATTTTGCTGGTATATGTTTTTTTGACTCTTGTACAATCCTATGGTTCATGTTCAATGATGCACATTTTTTTAGATAGCAATGTGCAAGACACGGATACACGTGTGACATATTTCTAACATGCCTGTGACATGTGTCAAACACTACATTATCATGCCCAATTAAAAACAATGAAAAATAGTGTTGCAAATATCCCCTTCAACAACATGAGTGCTCAACATGCAACCATGAGAGCAACCTGCATTGGTCTGTTGCTTCTAGCCTGTAAGCCTCTCACCGCAAAGCATCGTAAGTTAATTTATTTATTTTTTTAAAGTTGATCTATTTTTCCAATAATTAGAAGCATCACATCTTTGTATTAAATTAAAATATAATTAAACCCGTGGTGTTTTGGATGGGAGGATTTATTGTTAATTTATATGGAATTGTGTTTTTAGGGTCAATTGTTATTTTTCTTTCATTAATTCTCATTTATTTATTTTTTAGTTTGAGCAAATTTTATAATGTTTTAATTTTTAAAATATATAATTATAATTACATGTCAAAAACATATTCATTGACTAGACATTTTCAATATGTCCTAAATATGCATCATGTCTGTTTTTGTATTGGTGCATCAAAGTTTATGTTAAAACTCATTTATCTCTATAATTGGTATTACTTTTGATACAATATTTCTTTATTTTCTAATTAGCTTTTAGATGGTTATATTGGTGATTAGAAAGCATTGGTAATTGGAACCATCTGTGGGCATATTTAATAATAACACAATTACATTCTGTCCATTTTTGGTTTCTTTTTGGTTTCCCTAAACAAGGAGCCCCCATTAAGAAGAAGTGTTTTGCAGGAGGATGAAGTGATTATCGATTTTGTCACAGTACAACTTATTTTGATGATACCAATTGCTGTGTTCTCGACCGTCCCTTTTCTTTTCTTTTTTTTTTTTTTTTTTTTTTTTGGGTTGTGAGCAAACCACATGCACACGCAATACTTTTTAAGAATGGTTGAATGTATTTTAAGTCCTCCAACTTAGGTGTGTTTCATGAATTCTCATCCAGAAATATCTTTTGGCTCATATGATTCTTATAATAAGCTATAATGTGTCAAATTTGTAGTCATATTTTCGTGCTTTCTTCTATGGTCATTACCTTTCTGTTCTCTCTTACCTTCAATATAGTGCACTGGCGTTTAATGAAACTTATCAGAAACAACTATGTTCCCTTCTCTAGGAAGGAGTAGCAAGCGCAAGGTATGCTACTTCTCTAGTTTAGATATCTTTTACCTAGTATTATTAGGACAACATCATATCTTTAACCTTCCACTAGAAGCTGGAACTTTTCCCTAGAAGAGTTACTAGAAGAGATATAAGGTTGAGTATGAATTTTACTTGTTACTCAGAGTATGTTCTCTTTTTCTCCTAGTTTTATGTGATAGAATTAGGTGCCAAAATTTCTATGAATTAGCGTTGAGTTTTCTTTAGTTTCAGCTCACTGAACATGAAACTTTTTGCGAGTGATTAAAAGATTTGGTTGGGAAGGTGTGGATATTTATCTTTAAACTTGTTCATTGGTTAAGTGACTTTCTGTGTTAAAAGGAACAGCTATTGAAAGAATGATTTCTATATGCTACGGCCTCATTTCAAAGGCCAATCTTTTTAAGGCATTTGTATGGTTACGTGTTTATGGATTGAGATGGCCCGAGATTACTGTCAATCTGTTCTTGCGCACTTGATGTGTTATGCTGCCTAACAAGAAATCCTTTGCCGGTTTAATGAGTTACATCAATTTATGTCATTGAATTACCTACGGCAGCCCACCCGCTCCTAGATGTATTTCAATTGTCAACAATGCCTTTGACTTTATCGTATTATCTGCTCGGAAAAATGACTAAATTCTCCGTAGCATATGCATGACCAACTATTTATTCCAATAATTTATTTCTTCTTCCAGGCAAATCAGATTACGAGTTTTTAATTTTATTTGGATCATGTGCTTGCAATAAGCTTAATGCTAGTTCTTCAAAAAAACGAAAAAAAAAAAGTAATATTAGTTATTTTGTAATTAGCTCTGTATTGTATAACCCCTCCTCTATAAATTAATCCCTACTTCAACAATACAATGAATTTCAACTTGTTGGGAGGGAGCGAGGGAGGGAGGGTCGGACGTACAAGGCCTCAGTTTGAGCTTGGATATAATAATGATTAAAGATCAAGTCGTTGAAGGCTTTATTACTTAGAGGTTATGTCTCCTCAAACAATAGTGGGTTCGGCTACATGAATACTTTTTCTCTGTTAGAAAAGGCATGAATTAGATCCTTTAGCAAATATATCAAAAGTGAGCTTCAACAAAGACATCGACAGGCAGTGTTGACAAATAATATTGATATATCTTTTAACAAAGATGTCAAAAGTGAGTTTTGAAAAAGATATATCAATGGAGAATGTTGACAAAGAATATTGATATAAAGTAGATTGAGAGGTCAACATAGCATGGATGATAAAAAATAATACATTTGCTGCCAGAGAATACAAGTAGATTGCAGTAGCGAACAAAAGTTAAGTGAAATAAAATAGGCCAAGTGCCGAATGATTGATGACGGAGATAAATGGTGAAGTGTTTGCGGTGGTGAGAGTTTCAGCACTAAAGGAAAGGGGTGCCTCATTTTGGGTGTGGCAATGACACTGCTTGTGGTATCTATTAGATGGCTTGTTCCATGAGCTCACAACTGATGGTTGTTGTTATCAATAAAGTGATGCAAGTCATTTACTTTAGAGTCTCGTGAGGTTGCGTGCAGGTCAGCGAGGATGTTTGGCCAATAAGGTCAAAGGGTTAGCTAAGGGGGAGATCTAAGTTGCAGGCCATTTTGCATAGAAAATACACTACTTGGATAATTGGATTACCTTTAATATTAACCTTTGATTATGTGCGTCTGAATGATGTTCCCTGTAGTACTGATAAATCCCATAAATTTGAAATGGACATGCTTCAAGAACATTGATGAATATGTTGAAATTTTAAAATTATTTTATAGTATAATTCCTAACAGAATATATTGCACACAGCACAATTCAACTCAGCTTAGCTCAACGTTACTAGGCTATGTACTGCGGGAGAAGCAATGCATTAACTAATCATGCCGTGTAAACAGGATAACAATGCATTATTAGATTACATAATTCTCCAGGCATTCATCATTGGGATTTGGCTCTTATCGAATGTTATTTAGCAAACCATAAATACTCAACTTGGGTAACTGGATTATTTCCTTTGAGATTGTCTTTCGACTCTGTTCTTATAATAGATTTTCCTTCTATGTGTTGCCAAGTTACTTAAATTAATGTTAAAGCTTGATGGAGAATGCTATTTATTAAAACTGCAGTCGAAGGAAATGTACTTTAAAATATTATTGAAATTGAAGATGCTCCATACCTACTCGCCACTAGTTCTTCCTTTAAATGGATGCCAAGTTGTTCTTATATTCTTTTATGTCCCACTTTTCCTCCTATCATGGCTTTCTGGCTTCCTCCTTTCTCACGCTGATTTGCATTCAATGTGCACAATTGTTTTCACTTATAGAATCTGATTTGAACTGTATTCATTGGTGGTATTATCTGTCATCAATTTCTCCATCTGTTTTATCTATTTAATTTAGTTGTGATTCACAATTTTTCAGTTTTGCTTCGATCTAAATTGTGAGTACAAATAAACATTTTTTTCATGTACTTTTTACCTTTGCTCTCAATGATCTGTTCATTCATTAGTTCGTGGAATCTAAATAGAATAAGTAGGGGTTTTCTTATTCTTGACTACTTCCCAAATCTTTTTGATTTTTTTTTTTTTTTTGCCATCCAAATTATAATATTATTATATAATTGAAATTTGGGTTGGGTGGTTCTGAATCTTAGGCTGTATAATGTCATGATATATAAGTTTGAGTGTTCCAGATATGAGAATATCAAGGGTTTTAAGATGAATGCGATAAAATTATGAATGATAAATTAAAAGAATGATTTTATCAGAAAAAAATGTTTACTAATATCTATTGAAGATAATGTAATTGAAAATAAACTTTGGTGGTTTGAAAGTAAACAATAAGTATGGGAAATGCACCATTAGAAGAGTCGATAAAATTAGTTTTAGAAGATTAGAAAGGAAAAATTGCAGCCAAACAGCAGACAGCACTCAGCTGGAACAATTATGGGAATAAATGAAAAATGATTATTCATAATGCAAAAGACCCCACCCCAATTTATTTGGATAAGATATTGATATGTTGATTGTAATGCCTTTTCAATTTAATTAAATATATCATTAAATGTCTTTAATGTGGTCTTATTCGATATTTGTTGGTCGTACTATAGTCGAACAGCGAATTAATAGCAGTAACAATAAGAGCTCATTGTGATTATCAAGAATTAGACTTGGATATGATAGGTTATAGCATGAGCAATGATGTAAAAGTATTCTCAAGAAAAAAATTGTCTAATGGTATTTTGGTCAAATTTTGGTTTCGATGGGTTCATAATTATCAAGTTTAATTTGATATAAGTGCATTGCATGTTTCTTGTTAAGACAGTTGCTTCATCCTCAAGCTCAATTCTGTTGAATTTAGAAGCATTTATTAAATTTAATTTTTACTTCTATGTTATTATAAACAATCTTATGAAAAGGCAAAAAAATGTAATAAAAGAAGAATATTTTCACTATCATACCATTAATAATATAGCATAGCAGATTCTAAAAATAACAAAAGTCAAAGATTGTCTATAATCGATCAACATGTCTGCTAATCTACAAAGTGCAATATCTTCTAGTGGATGTCATATGAGTTTTTGAAGTTTTTTGGGAACTATTTGAGCCTGCTTTCATTAGTATTACTTCTGTTTTTCGGTTATTGCTTTAGACATCTCCCAAGTTTGATTCTACTTTTTCTTTTGCTTAAAATTTTGAAAAGCAGTTTTAATTTACATGAAAATATCCTTAAAAAGGATATTATTATTCCACACATTATTTTATACGTTTTTCAGCCGTATATGAATCAATTTACAAACTTATTCGTTACAAAACATCAAAACAGCTGCGTCATACTAATCCTTATTGTAAATGTAAAAAAATTCATGGCTGGACTCTTTCTAATACTTCCATTTGGATAACAATATGGAAACGTTCAATTTTGGCCACGAATGAGTTTTGGGTTTATCCGTGGGATTAAGAATACTGACCAAGCAATAAAGCAATTGAAAATTCATTGTGGAATTGTGGACGTCTGATATTTTGTTTTGAGGCCTTTTCCCTTTAGAGTCTTACTGCTTCAAATTTCCTCTCTTGTCTTTGTGATGGGCTATATCCATTCTTTTATTCTGTTGAAGTGGTTTTCGCTGAAAATGTCTCCGACACTGACTTTTTTAACTTTTTATTCCGCTTTTTTCTCGTCAGTTTTGGTGTACGGTTCCATTTTTAAGTGCGTGTTTGGATTGTATTCTCTTTGTATTTAATAATTGTGGCCTTGACATAAAACTCAAATCCTATTTTTCATTTTTTTTTTTTATTACCACACTTTTGATGGATTTACATATCTTGCACCAAAATTTTAATATTTACATTTATGACACCTTGATACTGTAAAATTGTCCATAAAAATTGAAGTGGTATTTGTTTATTTAATGCTAAAGTTTTTGAGTGCTGGGAATGTAAATGTTAAAGTTTGGGGGTTAGATATGTAAATACATAAGAATTGTGAGGTTTTGTATGTGAATGCCCCACTTAATTTAAAGAGTAATCCGGATTATTGCTTGAAACTTCAAAAATATCTTGATATTTGAGCGTTATTATTAGAAAAAGAATATAGGGACTTCTAGATAAATTTTAATATTGAAAGGGCAAAATAGTTTAATGATCGGGCGATAATTTTTTTTATTAATGAACAGTATAAATCTCAAATTTGGTCTGCTGAATTTGAATAGTGTAGGGCACCATAATCAGGGCTGTTAAAACGGCTCATTTTTCGCGTGCAGCTCGTGTTCGGCTCATTTGTTTAGTTAACGAGCTGAACATGTAACAAAGATTTGTTCATTTGTGTTCAGCTCGTTTGATTTCGGAATATTACTCATCAACTTTATATATATATATATATATATTCTCATGAGTAATATTTAAAAAAATTGAATTCACTACAATGCTACAAACGATTTATAATCAATTAAAAGTATTAATTAAGAAAATTGAATAAAAATTATTATTTATATTAAAATATCATATTGCTCATCAACTTTTTATATATATATATATATATATATATATATATATATATATATATATATATTCTCATGGTAGTATTTTTTAAAAGTTGAATTCACTAGGCTACGATTTATAATCAATTAAAAGTATTAATTAAGAAAATATAATAAAAATTATTAAATTAGATTCAAATGATATTTTAATATAAACAATAATTTTTAAATTTTGCTCCAATCCTTAACATCTTATGGGTACGTGATTAGGATTGTCAAAATAATTCTTTGTTCGTGAAAGGCTTGTGTTCCGCTCGCTAAGAAAACAAGCTGAATACGAACACACTTTTTGAGCTCGAAGTATAAACAAATCCGAACACGAGTTGAGCCTGGTTTGTTCGTATTCGGCTCGTTTACACCCCTAACCATAATGTTCATGAGTTATGCGTAAATTCTACTAGCACTAAACACAAGATGGAAGAGCAGCTTATGAAAAGAGAGATCTCTCCTTTCTTTTTATTTCTTTACATTTGACTCCCATTTATTAATCACGTTATTTTGATCATCATATAAAAAATATATGATGATACGTAATGTTAGTCATATCTACTAAGTTTGTCATTTCTAGTAGTTCTATTATGTTTAGTAATTGTCATATCTAATAATTTTATTTCATTTCTATCAGTTTTATCATGTTTGGTAATTTTATATCATGTCTCACAATGTGGTTGAACTTGATAGTTTGGCGGTCCGTCAAATTGATCATCTGACTAGTTCTTAAGTTAGGCCATTCAAACAATTCATTCATACATTATATTTCTTCATAAATCCATGTAAAAGAATTACGTTACACTATAAATTCTCTCGATCAAACATCTCGTATTGAATACTGAAGGGCAAAATATCTTGATGATTATGATTCATCGGAGCAGTTTTTTGCCAGTTTTATGTAACAATTTTGAAAATTATTTTCTTGCTGCTTTTTCAAAATTTATATGATGATAAGCTATTTTTTTCAACATTTCTTATGTTGTATAATTTTTAGAAAAAATATATATATATTTATGATTTTTACGTTAGTTTTCTAAGTTTTTTTTCCACCATAATTTTATTATTAAACAAAGCAAACAAGATCAGGATGAGCATCATGTTATTTTCATGTGATTTTATTAATTTGTAAGTGTGATTATGAATAGAATGCGTCATTATATTAATATTTTTTGAGTTGACGACTCCATCTGATGCAAAATATAATTGAGATTTAAAGGTTTAGAGGTTTTCGAATGGCTTAAATATATGGGTTGTTAATCTATGTATTATATGATATTGATTGATAAAGTACGAAATAATTAGGCTTTCAAATGGCTATATGATGTCGATCACATATCACATGCTTGATGAGTGGTTAAATTATTATTAAATTTAATGAAAATTGCTTTGCCTTCAATTTTATAATGTAGATTATAATCGGTAGTATTATCAAATTGGGATGATAAATTATCCTTTTCTTAGCAATATAAATAATCTGCTGTTGAAATAGTTGTGGTGATTATTATAATTTTTTTTTTTTTTTTTTTTTAAGTCAGATTGCAGCTAGAAAACTATCACCGCACCTAGTGATGAAATGTGTGAAATGCTAGTAGTTTGAAAATACATTTTTTTGAAAAAGCTGATGAAACACAGTTTACTCAAATGGGATAGATTCAATATGATAAAGTTTAAATATAAAATCAAATTAAACATCTTAAAATCATGAGAGCAAAGAGCTTGCACTATTTTGATAATTTTGAAATTACTTGACATCTCTTTAATAATATGCTTTTCTTTAGTTGGTAAGATAATTATAATTTTAAAATATAAAGAATTTTAAATTATTTGGAATTAAAATTTATTTGCTTTTGATGATATTGTACATGTATGTCATAATAATAATTGATAAAACGTATAATTACATTTTTAAACTCGCTATTATATACGCTAAATTACTATTTGGATAAATAGTTGAATCATCATATAAATTAACAAAGTTTATATTACATCAAAAAAAAAAAAAGTTTATATCTAAACCTAATTTTCCATTTTACATATATGATATTTTACCTAAGCATGTAAATGTGTATTTCACTTTATAAAAAATTAAAATTGTGTGTGTGTTTTTTTTTTTTTTTTTTTTTTTTTTTTGATAAAAAAGGATTTGGATGGTAGAAATATAAAAAAAAAAGTTATGTTGTTGGATATGTGAATTATAGGAATTAGATTGTATATATGTAAATGATTCTATTAATAAATGCATGATTTTCTTAAGATTAATAATTTTTTGCACTACAAACAGAAAAACTGATCTCAGCAGGCTGCTCTTCCCATCAAGGCCCAAAGGATCCCTAGTTAGGCCCAAGGCGGAGCTATTGGTGGGCCCTTTAAAATTGTATAGTTAACATGTTTGAAAAGCCCATTTGGTTGTGGTTGAGTTTCAAAGTGAAGATATGTCAAACTCCCAAGATATGTTCATGTAGTTTGAATGGGTAAATATATCAATTGGCATAAGGAAGATGACACTCCAATAAATTGAATATAAACATTATGGTCTCTCTAAGTTTCACTTTTGTCACTTGTAGGATCAATTCATGAATTAATCATATTATCTTTTATTATTTCCTTTTAAATACAAGAAACTTATTCTTCCTTTTGAAAAGTTATTCTGACTGAGCTCTTTATTTATTAGCTTTTGGTATTTTTGTTGGCTAATAATATTGATGTGATCTCTAAATAATTTGAAAGTTTTATGCTTATTTTTTGTCTTATTTATAACAAATGTCATAGATGAAATTATAGCACTCATGAAAGCATAACATTGAGTGATTCTCCCATGCTGATTTTTGAACACCAAACCTACTTTTTTTCTTTTGGATTATAACTAACACTTAACTATTTTCTTCTTCTCTCAAAATAATTTCTATCTGCCGAGAAAAGTGGTGGGCCTAAGAGTAGTCAAATTTATCCTAGTTTGGAAAATCACATTATTCACCTTCATTTCATCTGTCACTTATGTTCTATTCAACACTTTCGACCTCAACTTCAGCATTCACTTTCAACTTTTCACATTAACCAAAATAAACTCAATTCTTTCTCATTCCCTCTTATCTATAACTTCTTTAGTTGTCGCGCCATATTTATCAACTACTTCTAAAACTTCAAACAATGTATTTCTTGTCTCTTCTTGTTCTTGCATGAAATGTGTGTTATTTACACAATCATATCATAAATCTCTTGATTTTAGTAGAGATCTTCAATCCTTTTATCAAAAAATTGTGGCTTACTTTATAAGTATCAAATGTGTGTTTTCTTTATTTCATTTTTATCTTTAATTGTGTTTTATTATATTTTACATGGGTATTTAAGTGTTTTATGTTATATACATGTGATTAAGAAACTTAAAGGGCAAATGAGCTGAAAATGAGTGCCTAAGGGTTGCCCGAGAAAACTCTTGGAATAGTTAGAGTAAAAAGTCACCACATTAGTGTCTTATGGGGGACTGTTAAACTCATCCAATAAGTAGTAATGGACTACCTAGAGACTGTGGACTAGTATAATCATTGCATAACTCACTCTTAAACATGCGAAAAGCACAACAAAAGCGCTAGATAAGTGGTGTTGTGTCACGATAAATGCTAATTCATTCTGGACCCTTCATTGGCTATGAAATATTCCTAGCGAGTTCTTAACAACATATGAACCGTCCAATAATGAACAGTAATGTACCTGAGAAAATTATAATGCAGTTGCTTACAGGCTTTGTCTAACTTTAGAACAAATTTTGAAACAAACTCATCTATTCTTCTATACTAACATGCTCTAACCATTAAAGAATTGTGAAATATCCAACTATTGACCTATAAATAGAGAGGAAATCTTCTAGCTCATTCAAGAATGGGAAAACAATAGTACGTCGACGAGCTTGTTCTTATCTTGGACGCAATACATTGAACTCCAGAAGCACCAGCAATAATGTCATAGCGTTCGCTTGCGGTGCTGCATCACCCTGTTGTGCTAGTACCAATTCCAGCATGTCAACTTAGTGACACGCTTAGTTATCCTCATTAAGACACAACCTTGATTTCTATCTTCCTTCTTTCTACTTTCAGAGGGTCCTTCGTTATGAAAATAGGGTCTTGGTTGCACTTAGAAGAGTTGGGAATCCCCCGACGCATGTTATCAATGTTTCCTTGATTGGAGATAGGACTTTGGAAAAAGAAAGGAGAAGCAAAGAAAGAAGTCTAAAATTCTTACTATAAGTGGACATCAAGGGCCACAAATGCTTTTTTAATTTACAAGCTTTGCTTCTACCTTTTTTTTATTTATTTAGTTATTCCCATTTGTATGTACCTCTGCCTCAGGTTTAGCTTCTAGGCTTCCATTTTTTGATTGAATTGGCTTTCTTCTAATAAATCTCTCATATTGTAAGTATATTAATATACTTATTCCTTCAATAGAGATGCGCTCAAATGATAGAATCCTCCCTCAATACCAGCTTCAGTGAGCACCATGTTGAATCTCCCTATCATTTCATTCTCTTCCACTTTAGCCAATATGAGTTCAAAGAAAAGAGTAAATAATAAGTCCATCAACATGCCTTATTTTAAGGTTTAAAAACAAATTTTGATTTAACGAACTCCAAAAATGAGGGAGACTAGCTTTCATGCAAACAATTTCATCGTGATTGATTTGGTTGGTTTGAATCCTACTTTATATATGCATAGAAGCTAGCGAATTGAAATACGAGGATCTCAATCTCATCTGCTCTAGTAGCTCAATGCTTCAAGAAAAACAGTATTAAAAGAAAAGCATTGTCTAAGAAATCCCAATTAAAGTGAAGCATGCAGGAAGAGCCAAACCTACTACACCCATCATGTGTCGTGAAGTCAGACAGAAATTTCTTACATTTTTCTGCGAGAACAGTTGCAGCGAGATAACATGCCTTCCCTCCTCTCACTTCGAAAAAATTGGATTATATTTTATTAAAAATATATGGTTGAGAGAGTTCAAAACATCGACGTAAAAGATTTTAGCTCTGTGAGGTTAGTGATAGTAAAGCCTGACACAAAAGAAAAGAAGGCTTTCTAAATGAAATCAGAGAACCAACTAGTGTTAAAGTTTAGTAAAAGACAAAGATCTTTATATCCATATCGAAATTAATATAATCATTGTTGTCTTACCCCCATTTATTTTGGCGTTGGGTAACAAAATGAATAGAAATGCTACTCTTTTTCTCCCGATGTATCTCACCTCAGAAGCATCTAGTGAGAATGATAGGATTTGAATCCATGGACGTTACTTAACCCTTCTTTTCAATCAAATACAAATTGAAAAGTCAAAAGTATAAGAGTTCAAATAGAAAGTCTAAATCTAAGAATTTTAAAGGGCACGAGAAGTTTTATAAGGATAAAAATCATACTCCGAAAATGGCACTAGTGAAATAAGTTACAAAGAGTGCCTCAATTAGATTAAGAAGAAGATAGACTTTTGTTTTGTGCTCGAGATGGCTTCAATCATAACGTAGAAAAAGAAGATTTAAGGCTCAAAAGAAACTCTCTTTTCAAGATGGCTAGGTTTGCAGTATGCAAGGGGACAATTACATAAAGACCACCCAAAACATGCTATTTAAAAATCAACCGCCCTCTTTCATTCATTTTTCAAATTTTGATTTTTACTAGAATATCAAAATTTATGGTAAAACCTCAACCCATTTTTTCTTTTTTCATCAATTTTTTAATAATTTGACCGTGGCATGCATAAACTACTCAATTCAGTAGTTCAAAAAAAACTATCTGAAAGTTTATTCTGTAAATATCAATATTTAATGCGGCCTATATTAAACTATCCCCTATATATATTTAATATTTTAAAAGATTGATCGACAGTCAGTGACCGCCGACCAACCCCTATAAGATGAACTGAATGAGGAGCGGACCCCCCTTCCAGTCATATGTGCTATTCAAATCCCCTCTATTATATATAGTTGACTGCCTCGATGGAATATCCGCGGCTAACACAGAAAATTACGAAAGTACCCTAAAAATATTTCTACCATTTCATGTTACAATATTGATATAATTTAAAAATAATGATGCGTTGCTGTATCATAATTAAAAAAATATCAATTTAATACGTTGACCACTTTATAATGACATCACATAATAATATTAAATCTTCTAATGTCCTCCCTTTCTATGCCCTTTTATCTTTTATTTTTAATAATAACATTTTATTTTTCTCCTTCCCTTCGTGGAGCGCGCTTCTTCCTCCAATTCAAATTTTCTAACGGCACTTACCGCGTCATCCCCCCGCCATAGTCAATGCCCAACAAACCTCAGCATCATCCAACCGTCATTTTCCTATCTTCCCTTCACTAATAAAAAATATTAGTAGCGATACAAAATAGATACAAATAAACATAAATTGAATAGGGGGTGTAAACGAGTAGAGTCGAGCTCGAGCTACCTTCGACTTGAACTTGATTAATTTTATCGAGTGAGAACTTAAGTTTATGAGTTCTAACTAAAAATGAGAAAAAATGATATTATTTTTAAATAATTTGACAGATAGAATAAATAATTAAGAAATAAATAATAATAAATCACTTTATATATAAAAAAATTATTTTAAAATCTTAAAATGAAAGTTTTTAAATTTATTTATATTTTGGATGGTAATGAGCGAGTGAGTCGAGTCGTCGGATTTGACTTGAACTTGACTTGCTAGCTCATTAAGTTCAATATGTGATGAAGATAACTACAACATCACTAATTCACACGTAATATTGTAAGATTCGCTCCCAACGCCATGATCCATGGCTTCCTTAGGGGTCTCCCAAATCCTTCCATGGCCGTTGATCCACTAAGCAGAATTCCCCCATGGTCTCCAATGGCAGACACATCCTTTTCCTCCTTCTCACTCTCCCCTTCCGCTGCTGCCACAACACATCCGCCACCGCCGCCCACATCGCCACCGAGTTCCTCTACCCCAACTTCACCGCCTCCAGCATAAACTTCATCGAAAAAGGTGGCATCTTTCTCACCTCCATTTCCTCCACCTTCTCCGCCAAACTGTCTTCAGATTCCCCACAATCCAACTACATCCTCTCCATCCTCCACTCTCCCACCTCCACCCCCGTCTGGTCCGCAAACCGCGACGTTTTGGCGCCATACACCGCTGTGCTCACTCTATCCGCTGCCGGTCTCTCTATATCCCTCCCCAATGGCTCCATCCTCTGGTCCACCCCTGTTCTTTCTCAAGACGCGGCGGCCCTCCAACTCCTTGATACTGGCAACCTCCTACTCCTCGACGCCGCCAATTTCTCTTTGTGGCAATCTTTTGATTACCCTACTGATACTCTCCTCTCCCACCAGCGCCTCCCGGCTGGCTCAATTCTCTCCACCTCCGCCGGCGATTATCGCCTCCTCATTAACGTCGAAGACGCCGTTCTTCTCTGGTCTGATGGAGATCAACAGTACTGGCACCTGTCGGCCGATCCCCTCTCGGTGAAAGACGTCAATGATCCCATCGCCTATATGGCGGCGAATGAGTCCGGGCTTTATCTCTTCTCCGCTGGAGGGAGAGCGGTCTATCTCGTTGACCTCCCTGTAACGAAGCTTAAATTCATCAGACTGGAATCCAACGGTCAACTTCGCGTCATGGGATACAACGGCAATGGTTCCGTTCTCTCTGAACAGCTCGTCGCCCCGCGCGGCGTTTGCGATCTTCCGTTGTCCTGTGGTGAGTTGGACGTCTGCACGGTGGAGAGCATAGGTGCCACTTGCAACTGCCCAGCATCGATGACAGAGTTGCCTACCGGCGGTTGTTCGCCGGCCGATAGTTTTACTTTAGCCAATCCATCCCAATGCGCCGGCGAGAAGAACCAATCTGAAGCAGCTTATCTGAGCCTGGGAAATCAAACTGATTATTTCGCAATTAAATTCGCAAGTCCGGCGAGCTCCGGCGGGAACCTGTCCTCATGTCGTAATCTCTGCACTGTGAATTGCCTCTGTTTAGGATTTTTCTATCGGGATTCTTCAAAATCTTGCTTTTTGATTAAAAATAAGATCGGATCATTTATTAGCACGAGAGATCTCGGGTTTGTCGACGATGGAGAAGGATACATCAAAATTCTAGCTTCGGCGCAACCGCAGCATGATTCCAACAAAAGCTCCAATCTTTTCCCGATCCTCCTGCCATCCATTGCCGGCATACTCTTCCTAGTTATTCTCCTCGCAGGATTCTATTGTTTGCGCCGCCACCAACAACGGAGTCGCAAGAATAACTCAGGCCCTCTGAAGGAGATTTATTCAGGAGGCCGGAATAACCCCTGGTCACAGCTCACTGAAAACCATAGCTCCACCGAAGAGATCTTAAACTCCGACGAAATCTCGATCGTAGGACTCCCGCACCGATTCACCTACACCGAACTCGTCGCCGCGACTAACAACTTCTCCACCAAAATAGGCTCCGGCGGCTTTGGCGAAGTATTTCTCGGCGAACTCCCTGATAAAACCACGGTGGCCGTGAAGCGCATCGGAGCCGGAAACGCCGACAGCCTCCAGGGAAAAAAAGAATTTTCCATGGAGATCGCCGTAATCGGCAGCATCCACCACATAAACCTGGTCCGCCTCCTCGGCTTCAGCGCAGAGGGCCGCCACCGCCGCCTGCTAGTCTACGAATACATGAACCGCGGCTCACTCGACCGTTCTCTTTTCAGCTCCGGCGGTCCTGTTCTCGAGTGGCAGGAGAGAATGGACATCGCCATTGGTGCGGCGCGAGGGCTTGCTTACCTCCACTCGAGCTGCGACCGCAAGATCGTTCATTGCGACGTGAAGCCAGAGAACATCCTCCTCCACGGCATCGCCGGCGTCAAGATCTCCGATTTCGGCCTCGCGAAACTCATGAGCCCTGAACAATCAGGACTTTTCACGACGATGAGGGGAACAAGAGGGTACCTTGCGCCGGAATGGCTGGCCAATGCGGCCATATCGGATCGAGCTGATGTCTACAGTTTCGGGATGGTGCTTCTGGAGATTATTCGAGGGAAGAAGAACTTTTCGGCGGAGGGAGGAGGAAGTGAGGGATGGTCGAGCAAGAGCTCCGGCGAAGGAGAGATGGTGCATTTTGCGTTGGTGGCACTGGAGATGCACGAGAAAGGGAAGTATTTGGAGCTTGCGGATGAGAGGTTGGAGAAGAGGGTGACGGAGGAGGAAGTAGAGAGGGCGGTGAGAGTGGCGCTGTGTTGCTTGCATGAGGAACCAGCCCTGCGTCCGTCGATGACTGCGGTGGTGGCGATGCTTGATGGAAGCAGGGAGGTGGCGCGGCCGAGGCCGGAGGCGCTTGCTTTTCTCCGGCTGCTTTACGGGAGGGGATTTTGTGGTCAGGGGAGTGAAGGTGGGAGTATGAACGGTAGGGAGGGAGATGTGAAGGGGGTTTCTTGTCCTCAACGGTTCGCTTCGCGGGAAAATATTGCTCTCGTCGGACATCCAAACTCCAATTAAAATTTAACACGTGTTAAATATATAAAATATTATTTTAGTATTTAAAGAATGAAAATGTGTGCTCTAAGATATTTTTTTGGGCATAATCTTGTTGCACTGACGTGAAAATCATGATGTACAATATAATTGTAACGAAAAAAAAAATTTTAGTGCAATCATGTTGTACTGTGAAATAAACAATTATGATAAACAATATGATGTGAAAGTCGTGGTGTACTGGAAATTTTTTTTCAGTACAATAAAAAAACATCCAATTAAACAATATGATGTGAAAGTCACGGTGTATAATATAGTTGTACTTAAGAAAACATTCAATATAGACGTGTTGTTCATCATAATAAATACAGGTCTAGCTTCTTCATTTTTTTAGAGAATAAAAATTATTTAATATACGTGACACGTCAAATTTTAATTGAACGTAACTCTATGTCATAATATTTTCTCTTGACTCGCATCTGTATAGGTCTCGAGGTGGAGGGAAGTAGTTCAAATCTATTTGGTGATTGTGAGGTTGGTCATATTCTTATTTCCTAAGATTATTAATAATTATTAAGAATCATTCATATTTTTTATCAAAATATTGATTAAATTTTTATATACATATAACATTTAATATGTGCACTAATGACAAAAGAGCAAACTTTTCATTTGCAATAGTACTAATTATTAAACTTTTATTTTTGAAAATATGAATAACAATTTAATATGTTATATAAATAAGGACAACTAATCATTTGACCCTAATTATAACTACACCACATTCTCCTCCTCACTAGAAGAACTCGACTCTGAGTTCTGTGACTGTGGTGACATCCAAGGGATGATACTCATGAATGTTTGTAGTGAATCAGCAACCTTATTCGGGTTTTGGGGAGGACAGCCAAATCAACAATATGATTAGAAGATTTAGTATTGAAATGTAAGTGAAAACTGCTTCCCTTAATGATTCATCCCATTATTTGAGATGACTTCCAACCAAGCATAAGCACATAATATTGAACGACTTCACTTTATTCGTCAGTTTGGAGATGTTAAGTCGACATTATGCACAAATTGGTATGTAGCCTTTTCCACAATTCTCCCTAAAAAAGCTCATGAATTTGACATCCCTATCAGAACGATGTTTCTCCGCAATCCATAGAGACGAACTGCATCTTTGAAAAAGTTTTGTGCAGTGTTGAAGGATACATATCTTGTGCAAGCAACAAAGTAGGGCATTATTAAGAATTGATACACTGCCACCACGAAGGAATCAAAACCTCTTTTTGTTCGAGGTATACCCAAGATGAAAAACCTCTTTAAATTCTCTCATATAGTTTCAGGTATACAATTTTTTGTGTTTCCCATACAGGATTGACCTGTAGCACAATGTTCGATCAAACAACAAGCATCCCTGTGAAGTTTTGGCCAGAAGAAACTGGTAGATAGCTGACTGAATATTTTATCTCTTCTGGTATGTTTTACTAACACGTCGGACTAAATATCCTTAATGAGGTGCAAAGAGATGTATTTGTAACACGATTGATTTCCTTTGAAGAAATAGCCTTGGTTAGAAGAATAGTTGTTGAATGGAAACTTATCCACACAACTTTGCCATTGCTTAGCAAAATCCTTATCATGACCATATTATTCTTTAAGATATGTCATTCTGGTTATACATGATTGAACAACAACAAACAAATTAGCTTTTGGGTTATGGGCATTGGCAACCTTATTGTTCTTTGTTGCTTTATGACTCATAAAAAAACTGAAGTTCTATAAATAAAAAATCCATCCTATATGCATTCTACTCAAGGATTTCTTATTCTATAAAAATTACAAAGCTTTATGATCATTGAATAAAATGAATTCTTGATGAACTAAGCAGTGCTCCTATTGTCTGAGAGTCTGACTATCACATATAACTCTTGTTCATAAGTGACCCATTTTTGTCATGCATCGCACAATTTTTCACTGGAAAATTCTATTAGTTTCCCTTTCTGTGATAGGACTCCACCGATATCAATTGTATCACCTAGGGAAAGAAAGATCAAAGATCAATGGAGAACTTCATTCTCTAGGTTTAAAAGAATTCAACCTTTCTATAAAAAAGCTGGAGTTGCTAAAGATAGCCACAAGATTACCATAATCCCAGCTATCATAGGTTAAAGGCTAGGGTTATGATAGTAAACTATTTAAATGCAGGGAAACAAAGCAAAAAAGCTTTCCTAACCTATAGCTCCCTCTAACTTCAGCTTATCCTAGCTAACTCCAACATTAACATAAGTTCTTTCTAATAAAATAAAACGATGTTTAGAGTTTGTCATCATCGTGATGGTTGACGAAGCATTCTCTTTATCCAAGCTTTTCTTTGTCTGTAGGTGGCTGGTCTCCTCCCTTTTTCCAAAAAGCTTTGAGAAATAGGAGCTTTCTCTCACTCTCAAGTTTTAGAGAAATGAATAAGAAGAAATAGCGTAGGAAATCCATCTCTTACTCCCAAAGGATGAAGTAGTAAAATGACGGGTTTTTTTTTTCCGGATGAATTTGCTTTGCATCAGAATAGGCCTCAGGGTGGTGAGAAGAGGTTCAGCTCTATGCGATTAAGGTTGTGAATTTAGCTTGACGATCGTTAATTGCTCAAAAATTGATCCAAATTTTGGCTCAGATCGAGATTAGATCAAAATAAACGAGTTGAACTAGAAAGCCAAATTTTTTTATCAATTTTTTTTTTTTTTAGCTGATTTTGAGCCCACCTCAGCTCAGCTCGAAATCAAATGGTTGACCCTTATATGCGGTGATTGTGGAGAAAATGTTATATACAATTATAGGTGATTGTAAAACTACAATTTAGAAAAATACTCACTCGTTTTAGACAACTATAATTTTTCATAATGATGATTGTAGAACTATTATGGAGAAAATAATTTATTTGAAAACATATTATGATATATATATGTATTTTCAAAAATGCTAAAAAAAATAATTTTTTTACCACTACAAACTTTGTAGATTAGATTCTAAAAAATAAATTCATGTGATAAACTTTTTTTTGAAAGTGAGAAAGTAATAATCAAATGAAAAGATATGATGACCCTCTTACAAGTAAAATAACAAAAAAAGCTATCACAAGCATACCCTGTATTTTAACATATAGAGTTTGTTAAAGAAGTTGATTTTTGGGTGGCTACGTTGACCACCTACATTCCCCGTGATTATGGTACTCAGTTCAGCTTATTACGGCCCAGTATCCATATATTGTTCTAAAGCTGGACATTGTGACCAATACACCACTCTTGTCTAGTTATTAACAAAACGGCCCACAGATGTGCTAGTGCGCTATTGTTTGGGCCTCTTTTGTGCAACTATCACTTTGAAAATTAATATAATAGTTAATTTTATGTGATTAATAAAATAATTGTAGAGTGTAATAAAATAATAGTTTTTATGTAATAATTGCTCACTAATTGAGGATTTTTGGTGGTTGAAATATAAATTATTAAGTTTTGATGGTTTAAATATTATATTTATTATTTTTGATGATTTGTGCTTTAAAATATTTTTTTATATGAGTCATGAAGTTGAATAATAGTTTAGTGAGATTAATTTTATAAAAATTTCGAAGAAGATAGTCTATTATCAAATAATATAAGGCACTGAAATTTAAAATATCATAAGCATAGAAAATAATATTTGGGTGAGATATCAAGTCTATTTTTAAAGAATTAGTTGACTTAGACTTTGGTTTTCTCTAGTAAGACTAAATAAAGCCGAGCAAATACAAATATAAAGTATAGATATCACATAATGCTTTTTAAAATATTAAACAAAATTATTATTATCATAAAAACAGCACTTAGTTATAAAAATATATTGTCAAATATGTACTTATAAAAATATAAATGTAACAAAATGATTACATCAAATATTTAATAATAATGAATAAGTATTGTGTATGATATATTATTAATACCTATAATAAGACAAAATCCCCTGGGAGAAAACTGACAAAGAAGAAACCATGAAACAGACAAAAAAAGAAAATGTAATATCAAATGTTTCAGAAATTATCAACTGTGTGTCATGGACGAGCTTATCTTAAGCCACGCATGCAGTTTCAGCATTCTTCCTTAGCACTGAATCATTATAACCCTCAAAACGTTTGGACTTGTAAGCACAAAACACCATATGAAAAAGAGTAAGGAGAAGTATTGGAGAAATTAATAATTCACTAAGAAAGAGTAATTACAACTCCTGATGCTTGGGAACCTTTGATGGTTCTTGGATGGATAAAAATGAGGGGGAGAGACTTCTATTTATAATCTTTTCTAAGATAAATGGAACTTTCTAGATTATATATAAATTTCTAGATAGTTCTACATTATTCATTACATATACATGACTCTATAAATTTCTAGAATATTCTATAGTTCTCTTGAAGCTTGTTTCTTTCAAAGATATTTCTGAAATTATGTGGAATCTTCTAGAATTTCTTGAAATATTCTCCTTCTTTCTATTTTTTTTTTCTAGAATGTCATTGAATCATCTAGAGTCCCTTGGATTGCTCTCTACATTATTTTCTTCTCTATGACCTTCCTTTCCCATTCTTAGCTTGCCAATTATTGTTCAAAATGGCAGATTGTGACATTCTCCTCCACTTAAGCTTGCAATGCCCTCCCTATGACTTCCACTTGATATCGTTAGTTTTTTTTTCTTTTTCATGTGTCTTCATGTACCAGTTTCTCGTTTGACCATTTTGTAGTTCTTGTAGTCTCATGCAGTGACACTTGAACTAGCTCCCTTTTCTTGGTCACAGACTTGGCAAACTGGAAAGCTATAGAGTTTTTCCCTTTATAACTAGCTATATGGGGGACGGGTTTTATGCAACAAGATTTCATGGCTAGCAACTCAATCCCTAGCTTCAGCCTAATCTGGTGATCTCTATCCAGTCATGGCTGTAGTTCTTTTGGTAATTCCTGTGGAACGTATTTAAATTCTTCAAGTACAGCCGTCATTTCCCTGATTCTTTCTTGCAGCTTTGTTTCTTCATCAGAGTCATGAAGAATAGCCAAGTAGCTCTCTCCATCTCGTGGAATGCCCTACTTGAATTGGATGACGGATAGCATTTTGACTTCTTGCTTGTTAGTCCTTGTTATTGATATTATGCAAGCTAGATTCTTGTCCTTGATGCACATACTATTGGCATAGGTTATTGGTATGCTCTTGCTTGATCCCAAAAGTTTATCCTTAGAACTAAATTAAAAATCATACATTGGAATGATAGAGAAATCTAAGTTATCTAACCACACTCCAAAAGCAATCTTTACTCCTATAAGTATTCCATGGATTGTCCTCACTACTTAATTAACTACGTTGATGATGCCTTCTCCTTCATTCATCCCCAAACCCAACCTTTTAGCTACTTTAGCAAAGATGAAGTTGTCAGAAGCACTTGTGTCCACCATTTCTCTAGTTCTCTTCCCAATTATTACCATTTCCATAATGAGTAGCCCCTTAGCTTAGAGTTTAGTTGGAGCTTGCCACCGATTCAACAGTTCTATAAAACCTACTTGTGTCATCGTATCACCGCCTTCTTTCTCCTGATGGCTTGCAGGAGAGAGTTTAGAGCCTTCTTTTGAGGACAAACTCTTGCTCAATGTGATCCATCATAAAGAAAGCAATTGGTATATGACTTGATTTTTTATCCTTTTGCATTCCTTTATCTTTACCCTGAGATGAGGATCATTATATCTAGTTTCTTTCTTGTGTTGTCCCTTATCTTTATCATCTTTAACATTAGCACACTCCTCATCCCTTGGCTCTCTAGAATTCTTTGCATAATCAATCGGATTTTCGACGACTGCAATAGCAATAGAAGACACTGCACTCCATGCTCAGCTCAGTCTTTGCTCATTGTTGGAGTCCATCCAGGATGTTGAAAGGTGCATCATTGTCAGTCATGTCGGGTATTTCAAGCATCAGGCTATTAAACACCTTTATATATTTTATAATTGTTCATATTTGCTTGAGCCTTTACAATCAGACTCTGGCCTCTTCCTCTATATTTTTGCGATATAATTTCCTCTTTTTAACAGTTTCTTGAAGTCATCAAAGGTGGATATGATGCACATACCTTTCTCTATATTTATTCTCCTTCTTATCCACCACAACATAAAGATGTCTGAGAAATAAAGAGTTGCAAATTGTATTCTTGCCTCTTCATCCATGATCCCACCTCTTTGAAGTGTTGATTAGGTCCCCATAAGAAATTGACCACTTCCCTCGCGTTGTAGGCTCCTCCAAAACTCTTTGGTTTTACACTGATGTGTGATTGGCTTTGCAGCTATGATGGTTGGGGGCTGTCACTAATTCCTTATTGCATAGCAAATTGTCTCCACACATCTCTTCCAAGCTAACATGTTTGTTGGTTCTCTCATCTTCTTGTGCCCTTCGTACCTCCTGCAGCTCCCTCATCAAGTCCTCATGTATCTTTTTCATTTGGTTCCTTAAGGACTATTCCAATTGGAGCCTTATGCCTCAATTCATCGAATGGATTGTAAAGACGTCCCCCTCGAGTCCATCAATCTTTAAGCCAAGATCCTCTATGTGGGCCTCTATGCCATTCATAGCCTCCTCAAGCAAACCAAGGCGTGAAACAAAGTTGTGCATGATCTCTTTGAACCTCCCATGTGGTTTGGATGTAGTTAGATCTTATTGCTCCCAACGATCCTGGCCTTGCTAAGATGGATCTACATTTGGGGATTCATACTCCATTACAAGCTCCTTGATGCTTTTTGTCATACCTTCAAACCTTGGCTCTGATACCAATTATCGCAGAGTAACTTATCACAAGTCACCCGTGTAGCTTAAACGCTCTTCTTTAGCACTAAATCATCATAACCCTCACAAGGCTTGGACTTGTAAGCACAAAACACTCTAGAAAAAGAAAAGTAGGGAGAAGTATTGGAGAAAGAAACATTTCACTAAGAAAGAGTGATTACAACTCTCGAAAGCTTGACAACCTAGAATAGTACTTGAATGGATATAAATGAGGGGGAGAGACTCCTACTAATAGTCCTCTCCAATACTAAGGGAATTTTCTATATTATTTTAGAATATACTATTTTTTGTGTAGTTCTACATCATTCGTTACATATATATGATTCTAGAACTTTTCAGAATATTCTGGAGTTCTCTTGAAGCTTGTTTCTTTCAGTATATTTCTGAAATTATATGAAACCTTCTAGAATTCCTTAGAATATTCTCATTCTTTCTAATTTTTTTCTAGAATGTCGTGGAATCTTCTAAAGTCATTTGGATTGCTCGCAACATTCTTATCTTCTCTAGAATCTTCCTTTATCATGGTTAGCTTGTCAATTATTCTTGAAGATGACATACTGTGACATGTGGCTCGCAATCTTGTAACTAGAGAATAAAATGAAGCTAAAGGCATGTTGATTAAACCAAGTCAAAAAACTATAACAATTAGGGTTTCTAAATTGCAAATGATAGTAACACTGACTTAATTTTTAAAATCAACCCATTATAACTTTTTTAATAAGTCAATTAAAAAAAAATTAAAAATAAATACTTAAAAAAATAAACGTAGGTGACCCGTTCAAACCGGTGATTGACTGCTCTACAGTGAAAATCGCAAGTTTGAATTCTGAATTTATCCCATGTAATTTTTTTAAAAGAAAATTGGTAATGTAATTTTTTTAAAAGAAAATTGGTATTTATCTGACTGATGTTATTTTTTTATTATTATTAGTAAACTTACTTATTATATTTTACCGTTATTATAATTATTACTTTTAATATTATTTTGTCATTAAAACATTATTATCATTACATTTCCTAATAATCATAATAATAATAATAAATTGGATATTTAGAGGGATGGGATAATTTGACAACTTTCACTCAAACAAGGACTTTAAAAGGCTCACAAGCTTTCCCGTTGGAAACAGAAATCCTTCAAAACTCTGGGCCTAGTAGAAAATATAAGCTATCCAAGAATTAAGAAATCCTAGAGATTAGACAATGAAGGGATGCACCAAGGTATTCCATTATTATTATTGTTATTTTTGTTGTTCCTATTGTTATTATTATTATTATATTATTATTTTATAAATATAGTGAACAATAATAATTAAATATAAAATAATATTTAAAACATTTATAATAATTAATATAATAGTTAAGTGGCATTATTGTAATAATATAAATTTTATTGATTATTAATTATAAAAATTGAAACATAGAGTAAAATTTTAAAAATATTTATTATGATTAATAGTAAGAAACAAATATTATTGTTATTATTATCATTATTATTACTATTATTATTAGCATTATTACTATTATTATTATAAAAGTAATAATTACAATAATAATAATAGTTTAGCGAGAAGTAAAATAATACTAAATGTAATAATAATAATAATTACAATAATCATTAATAAATCAAATAAGTCACATAAACTCATGGCATTCAAAGAAAAAATTATCTCGTTCGGACAAAATTAGAATTCAAAATGACGAGTTTCACTACGGATCCGACAAAATCACCCATTTTAGTGATGATTCTGTCAGTTTTTAATTTTTCTTTTAAGATGTCAATTTATTAGATAAAAATTTTTAATTGGTTGATATTTAAGATTTTCATGAAGCAACACAAAAGCATGTTTTAGCCTGTTGGTGCAAGAAAAGTGAGCTATGGAGCCAGCTAGAATGTACAAAAGCTATTAAATGATCATCTCATTGGATATCACATTCACTCATGGTTCATTTCTTCCATCTACCAAAAATTTGGCTTGACTCGTTGCTTTGATCTTGAAGAGTAATATAGAAAAGCGAGGACCATGGAAGTTATCCCCTCAAAATTGCACGATAGAAGGAACAACCAAAATCAAGACGAGACGAGGGAGGGAGAATGCAGTCGGTCTTATGATCGTGAGAAATCAATTCAATGAGACTGGTGTTTTGTTTGGGCTTCATTTAATCTCTATATCAAAAGCGAAGAAGAGGATGTCGGAATCAAGAGCAAGCAAAACCAATAAGCAAATGAATGCACTCGGCCTTATGATTTTGAGAAATCAATCCAATGAGACTGGTGTTTTGTTTGGGCTTCGTTTTAATCTCTATATCAAGAGCGAAGAAGAGGATGTCGGATTCAAGAGCAAGCAAAACCAATAAGCAAATTAATGAAGATTGACTCGAGATTTGATAAGTTCTTGAAGCTTAGTTTGAGCATCTTCGATCTTTATATAAGATTTAGATTGTCGCTTACTTTCTCGTGCAAATTAGATGATCTCTTTTCTCTAACGCTTCTTGCTTATTTGTCTAATCTTATATTCAATAGTTATATTAACCAATCGTCTTATGGAAAGTCTTTAATTTAAATTTATTTGAAAGGATTTTAGACAGTTAATTCGAATCTCAAAGCAGATTCAAGTTTGGGCATCTTTATTCCTCCGCCAAAAAAGGTGTGCCGAAGCCCGTGAAAGCGCCACGTCATCCACATGGGTCTGCGGCTGCACTGCTCGCCTGACGCCTCCTCGTGAAGGAACGCACTCATAATCATTAGATTCTCTAGTCAAAGTCAAGCTCATAAAAGTCCCAAACGCACGGCGTCGAAACGAGCTCAATATCATTTCCGAAAATTAAAATTAAAAAAAAAATGCTTCTAAACTTTTTGGATTAATTTTTTTTCAATCCCGCTTTATGTTATGTACAAATTGGCTTAAATTGGCTCGGGATCAGCTTTAAATATTTTTTTATTTATAAAATTATTTATAATATTAAACAAAATAGAATATAATGAGCTAGGAGACTTTGAATCAAAAGAGCTCAATTTGGGCCATAGTTGAAAGATATGGTAATAGAATACTATGTGGGTCATAGATGGTGACTTAAGAAGCGTCGGTTGGCCACATATATCGTATTTGGGAGTTGCACGAGCTATGAATCATATATGTTCTGTTTGATCATATTTGTCGTAAAGTTGAGTTGTGATAATATCCATAGGTCACAAAAATCGGAGTTGGGATCTGGATGAGTTATGGGTTGTGTAGATCGTAGTTGCTCACATAGGTCGTAGCGAGGAGTTGTGATAACATCCATCAACTACAGAGACTAGAGCTAAGAGCTGCACGAGCTGTGATAACGTTTGTAGGCCGCAGAGATCGGAGTTGGGAGCTGCATGCATTGTCATAACGTTTGTAGGTCTCAGAGATAATGTTTGTAGATTGATGTTGGGAGCTGCACTATATGTGACAACGTATGTAGGTCGCGGAGGCCGAATTTGAGATTTGTCGGACATGTGATAAGGTACGTATGCAGCAAAGGCTAAAATTAGGAGTTGCATGAGCCAAGAAAAACGCCTGTAGACTGTAAAAACTAAAGTTAAGAGCTAGATGAACTGTGATAACGTTGATAGGTTACATAAGTTGAAGTTCGAAGTTGCATGAGATGTGATGACGTTTATAGCTTGCAGTTGGTGGAGTTGTTAGTTGTACGTGTTGTGCACAAAGTTGTGCGAAATTGGTTACGTAAGTCATAGTGGGTAGTTGCGAAGAGAGCCTAAAGAGGTCAAAAAAATTCATTGTATTATGAGTACATCTATTGGTTGTTGCACAATATTCCAGTTGCACTATATATTACATCGTCTTCAAGATGTTTGTGTCGTTGCAGCATATACTTATGTGGAGCGTGTCGATGTACCGTATTTGGGTCATGTTGTTGTACCGTAAGCATGGCGCGTCGTTACATAATTTTAATGTGCAATGTTGCACTATATTATATATATGTGTGTGTGATAAATTTATTATTTGAAAAAATCTGCGTATATACAACAAACATTTAGAATATTTCACATTTTTAATAAAGTTATGTATTTGATAAAAAAAATGGAGCAAAACAAAGAGATATATTAAAAATAAACCTTTATACACAAAATAAAATATTAAAAAAAAACTTTATTAAAGTTTATGAATCAAAAAGCCATTGATCTCCAGCATAAGAAATAAATATTTCTTGAGCTGTGATATTCTCTCAAATATTGATCAAAACAATCCTCCAATCCTTGAATTAATTTAATAAAATAAATCTAATGTTTCATAATGAATCAATGCCAATTATATCATACTTAGGGGTGTAAACGAACCGAACACAAACGAACACAGCTAGTGTCCGTGTTCGAAATGTTCGAACACATCACTATTCATGTTAGGTTCGATTAACAAACCGAACGAAAAATCGTGTTCGTCTCGTTTGCTTATCAAACGAATCGAACACGAACTTCCTGGCGAACTGAACAAGAACTGTTCGCGAACAACAAGCTTTTTTTGACAGCCCTAGCTTTGATAGCATACTTCCTCAAAATGAAGCAAATTGATCAGATATTCCTTTCACATCAGATAATACATACTTCCTCAAAATGAAGCTAACCGAATAAGACATTTAGAGTTTTATTTTAATATATATTATAATATATTAATTATAATATTATAATATTTATATTAATATAATTAATATTGTAATATTATTATTGTTATTAATAACTTATCATATATTATAATTTATAATAGTTTAATTATTTAAAATATAATAAATTTTTATAAAATATAATTATTTTTAAAATATCATAAAATTTTTTATATATAATTATTTTAAATTATTTTTTATTTCGAACAATAACGAATCGAATACGAACGAACACATCACTGTTCGTGTTTGGTTCGTTTAACAAACTTAATGAAAAAAATTGTTCGTGTTTGCCTCGTTCACTTATCAAACGAATCGAACATGAACTTCTTGACGAACCGAACACAAACTATTCGCGAACAACGAACTTTTTTGACAGCCCTAATCATACTCATTCAAAAATATATTTTATAATTTTGAGATCTAACCAAGCAACTAACTAGATCGGAATATTCCGTGCTAATGCAATTATATTGATCTCTTCATTCTCCCATCCGCTTTGCCAACTTTGATATACTCATCCCGACAGAATTTGTTTGTCCTCCTTTTCCCAGTCTTCTAGGTCCGCCTGACCATCTCCACAGCTGTGTCAAGTAACACATGCTCATCAACCCTAATAAAACTAACTCATAATGCAATACAAAAGCAGGTAAGCTTAATAAAATAATAAATTCAAAAGGATATGGGGACTACAGAGGATGAAGCCCTGTTAAAGTGGAATAAAATATCTCATGTCTTGATGGGAAAGATGGGGTTTGGCAAAAGGAATCCAATCCAAGTTCATCCAAGCCAAGCACTCCAGACAAAAGCCAGCTTCAGAAATCAGAGAAAAAGAAAAAGGATATTGATATGTGAGGGCAGAGCAGAAGCTACCCGCAGGCGCTCTCTCTTACTAAAATAAGAACAGGAGAAGATATGGTAATTAATACTGAAGCAGCTGCAGCTTGCCTAGCTAGGGTTTCGTGAACGAGGCTTAATCCTACTCAACGTGTCGTTTGGGTACATTTTTTGTAAGCATATAAAAACATATATTTTTTAATTCTGTGATTTATATAGTAAATACATTTATAGCTGTTGGGCTTCAGGCCCGCCTTCTTTTTATTTGTGGGTGGTGGGGTTTATTAGAGAGGAGGAATGGTTTTGATGGCAGAGAAAGAATGATGGGAGGGGAATGGGAAGAGAGGGAGAAGGGAGATTTTTAATGTCAGAATAGAGATTAGAGAAGATGTATGCTTGCAGGTGAAAAGGCTTGTGCCTGGCTCCCTGTATGCCACACATATGGCTCAATCTATTCAGATTAGCTATTGTGAGTGGCGTCCATGGAGTCAAGCATGCCTCTCTCTCTCTCTCTCTCTCTCTCTCTCTCTCTCTCTCTATCTATCTATCTCTCTCTCAACATTGCTATGTAGATTGAAGCTGGAATAAGAAGGGATTTGTGCCAGGAGTCATCAAACATATCCTTCCTTCTATCTTCGGCTGGTATATATATTATTTTCTTGCTTCTGTTTATTTATATTCATTAAAATAATGCTGAGTTATATTTTCTGAAAAAAGAAAAAAACTATTAGTGGTGCATTTTTTTTTAACTACAAGTAAATATATGTTTTTTTCTATTTTTATTTATTATTTTTTTAAGATGTTTTATTATTATTCGTGGCTAAAGATTTCATTTATTAAAAGAATTATTTTTAAGAAATTTGGTTAAATCACACCGGCCATTGTTGAGCTTTTGCCAATGAATACGACGAAGATGAAGTACACTTATTGATTTCAGACATATTTTTGAAGAAAAATGCGACTTGAATGTAAGGTATGTTAATGAAAATTTAAAATAATGTATGATCGTAATTTAAATTAATTATTTTATATATATATATTGTTTGGCCCTAAATGGAAGGTTTGAATCATATAATCTATTTATTACTGAGATAGATATTGTTCAGCGGAAATCATATGTTTTATCGTTCAATTTTGTACTCTGCACAATTTTCTCCTGCAATTATGGTCAACACTGGTCAATAATGCTATAATTTTATTGTTTAGCAGTTCAGTTAATTTAATAGAAGTCTTTGAAACATGTACTTATTACTTTTTTATATAACTCATAGTTCTAACGTATAAAGGACAGAACAGTGCGAGTGCCATGGTCTTTTGGTAGTGTAGACTCTCTCAAGGATGCGGGGTTCGAATCCCCTCTTATATGGGGTATTGTACTCGAATATTGCACACCACTCCGACTCTCAAACTGAGTGGGAGAATATTACGTGCGGAGTCATTGATGCATCTAAATTTTATGCAATGATATTATACAGTAATTTGTTAAACATTTAATATTTTTTCGCGGTGGAGACACAATAGTCTAGACCATTGTCATTTATAAATTTAGCACACTTCTATAAAAAATTCAAATTCTCACTGAAATATCAAATTTCACCAAAAAAACTCAAAACCATATCTTTCATTTTTATGATGTTCTCCTTAGAGCTCCTTCCTCATTGAATCCTTTGGTACATTTTAGTATCACTCCCCTTTTCTCTAGGAATAATCATTACGTCCGGTGAACAGTATCCGACAGTGGCGATGATAGACCACGTTACCGTTCAATTCGTGTGGCATATGTATTGTTGCAACTTTGCAAGTGGGAAAATTATTACGTCTGGTGAACCACACATCCGAATAGTGGCGATGATCAACTGTGTTACTGTGTTCAACTTTTTTTTAACTTTGAGCTAAATATTTTCAATTTATGTATTTAAATTATTTAGTAAAATTGAGTATATTTCTAATTTTGTAAGCAATGGAAGTACTTATACAAATTTATTTGTATTTATTTAATTTGTAGAATCATTATATTGTATTTATTTAATGTTTATTGTATAATATCCTAAAGTGATGCTCAATACTAAACCATATATTTATCTTCTGCTTCATGTCATGTCGTGTTACATTTCTGTGTCCCCTCTTATCATTAAATCATAGTATTATTCAGATAATAATATTCTAAAAACATTATAGTCACATATATACATTCAAATATATTAACATCACTGCTTTTTGTAGTAGTTTACTTTAGATTTTAGATATTAGATATTCTGATATGTTGATGTCAATGTTGGTCGACATATTGACATATGATTAAAGTAGGAAATCAATATTATTTAAAAATAAAGGATCGGCCGACAACATACCTAACATCTTTTAATAATAGTATATCATATGCCAAATATCAGTGAACCAAATAACTACTCCCTACTTACTTAATTTCTTTGTATGTCAAAATGATATCTTCTTATTTTCTAATTTTTTTTCTTTTTTCTTAGAAGGACGATTAGTTTCAAATTCATAATCTTTTTCTTGAATTCGTGCGAGTGGGCTCTCGCGACCTGTAGACTTTATGCTCGTAATTTCAGCAATTGCAGGAGTGGGACAAAATTTTCTTATTTCAATAATTTTATTCTAATTTTTAATTATTTTTTTTCCTTTTCGTTATTTCTAATTAGGATTCTTGCTTGTTTTGGGGATTTTTCATTTGGTTTGTGTTTTAGAGATTATATCTCTGATATTTATCCTCATATAAACTAAGTCATACTCGTATATTTTTCCCTTGCCAATGCACAACACCTCCCTACAAAACTAGATTCTTAAATACTTTCTAGAGTCCTAGAATGATACCATATAGTAGCAGAGCCAACAAGTATTAAATTTTTGTGGGTTTTGTTTTTTTCTTTATCCCAATTCTCACCACACCCAAGTCATTCCTATCAAAATTCCTAGTCTGAATTCTTAATTTTCAAAATTTAGCTTTTCCACCTCCACCAAAGTTTCTCTTCGATACAAAGATTTGTCATATGTTGTTATGGCCCGGTGTGCATTGACTTATAGGGATAACCTTGTCAAGATGACTTTGTTATTACATGATTCTTGTGAGATGATAAGTTGGTTACTCATGTAGGACCGTGAAATACTCACTCTCTGTCTTGTGGCATAGCAGGAGCTTTGAAAGTACAGAGCATCCCTACACGGAATCCATCCTTTGATAGCCTTGCGACAACTTGATAGCCCTGCGCCAGTTGTCGCTACTAATGTAGGCAAAACTTTTTTAAATCAACAATATTCTTGGGCAACTTTTAGGATGTGATTAACCAAGTGTCATATGTCTCATTAGGAGTACTATGTACCCTAAAACAGACAAACACACCTGAATCTCTGGTAGTAATTTTCATAAACATTCTTTCGTGAATATTTGACAAAAGCTATTTCGGTCCGAGCTTATTCGGACGTATATGCTTGACCTATCCTAGCGAAGTTTATCATGCGGAAGTTCTTCACGCCCTTTTTCTTGTTTGTTCGCATTTATCATATGTCCTGATCTCTGGTTCCTTGCAATCATTCACATGATCCGGAAAGGGAACTTATTCGAAAAATGAAAGAATAAGACGATAAACAAACTGAATACTTTTTTAAAAATAAAAAGAGAAATGAACAAAAACACTTCCAAGCAAAATTTTATCACATAATCAGGTAGTAGGAGTTGGGTGTGCCATCTAATTTTCTTTACTTTTTTTTTGTATGTCAACTCATATATAAAACATCTGGCAATCAAATAAATTGATAAAAAAGGAAATAAAAATGAAAATTATACGCTTGAGCAGACTCTCGATCATGGATCGAAAATGGAATGGTGATTGAGCCTAGCACGAGTAGAGAGTGAAAACCTTTAGCTTATAGGTGATATAATAGTAACAACCAAACTATTTGTAGGAGAGACACCAACAATGCAAACAATCTTCTACATACATTAACTCACTAAAAATTGCATTACATTACATAAAAAATCATATGACATAAGAAAAGTAAAATCACTTGTTCTATATTTTAAAAATTTACATACATACAACACAATTCCTATGCATTTGCATATCTAACGTCTAAAGTTTCAGATTTAAATTCATGTCATAATCCTATGCATGAAAGTTTTGTTCCAATTTCAAAAAGTTAGTAATACTGACATTTTTAGTGTCATATGTATGCTACGTGTGAGTATATATATGTAATTTCTGAAGTATTAGCAGCTGAGCTTAGCATCCTTTGAAAAATATTTTTGCAATAAATTTTCATGTGCATAACCAAGAGAAGAAGAAGTGGTGACATGTTATATTATAATTCCCTATTTCACTAATGAAAAATTGTTAAAGGAGTCAAAACACATAAATTGTTGAGTGAATAAGACTTCGTTTGAGAATGCGGTGAAGCTCTGATCCATTGCATTGAATGCTGATGGGTGAAAATATTGCAATCCGTTGCAATGATTGGCGGCGCTAGGAAAAGCTTTTGTTTAGTGAAGCAACATTTCACGAATGTCTTTCAGAGTTATTTTGTATGAACGATAATTTTTTATCGTTTTAGGTTGTAGTCGGCCTTCTGCAGACATGACTTTTAAAGAAGGCGATGCTCCTTTAATTGAAATCTAATTTTAATGTGAGTATCATTAATAATTATACTTTAATGATAGATAAATTGTCATCAAATATTTAATATGATTTTAAGACATTAGACTTAACTAATATCGAGGAAAACAAAAGCACCTCTTTTATTTAATGTTCTTCTACAGGAATGATTCTGTTATGCAGAATTTTAGCGGGGAAGATAGAAGAGGAGAGACTCATACATCACCAACAAAATTTCATCATCTACAGACAAATCTTGATGCAATCTTTTGAGCAAGAAATATTCAAATATTGATGAAAAGTTACACAGAGCTCTAATTTCAGCAAACTTATAGTCAAACTGACCAGCTCGATGAAACAGATCCAATGGTATCAAAACTAGTCCAATCCGAGTCAAATCAAGCCCGAATCAAGTCATTAAACTACTTTTAGAAGATTTTCGGACACATTGGAAGGTCAAATAGATGCCGACACTAGCAATCCCATACTCGAATCGAGCGTCTCGACAAGACGAATCCAACAAGCCCAAGATCACTCAATTCTGACATCGTTAAGGCCATCAAATGCCCCTTAAACACCGTCTGACTAAGGGGAGCCCTCTGAACCGTCCGATCAAAATGACTGTATTAATTGCACCTAGAACCTTATAAATAGACCCCAACTCTCACATAAGAGGGGGAGAGCATAGAGAGAGCTTGAGGCATTAAGGAGAAATTACAGTTTAGCACCACCGCCGACCGTCGTCGACTAACACAGCCAACCGCCGTCGACCACAGCTGACCTCCATCGACTACCACCGACTTTCGTCGACCTTCGTCACCGTCGACCTCCGTCACCGTCGACTTCCATCACCGCTGACCTCCGTCGACTACCGCCGACTTTCGTCGACCTTCGTCACCGTCGACTTCCATCACAGTCGATCTCCATCACCGTGGACCTCCACCATTCATCGTCAATCACCACCAACCAGACACCGTCAGTCGACATTATAGTCTGAAACAAATAATTACTCTCTCCCGTCTGTTGGACAGGGTATTTCTGTAAAACATCAATCAATAGTGGATTCTCGCAACTGGTCCAAGACCCGTGATTTTTCCCTATACGGGTTTTCCACGTAAAAAATTATGGAGTCGTCATCACTTATTTTCCATCTGTATGTGTGCTGAATTTTCGTACAACGCAAAGACAATAATCAACTACTCTTATCTCCGCAAATTTTCTAGCACGTATGTATTTATAAAACCCAAATATTTCATATCAAATAAGAATTATTATCAATTTTAATTTTAAAATAGTGAAATACACAATTTCATGCATTGGCCAGATGATATAAATGTAAGAGTAAAGTTAGGTAAACACATGTAAATAATGCATAGGAATGTAGTGGTATGTAAATCTTCCTTTTCTAGAGGACATTTATATAAATACCACACAATAATTACAGAATTGAATGTCTAACAAATAAACTTTAATTTTTATTTTATGAAATTCAAAATCCTTCATATCACATCATCAAAGATATTATCTTAATTTTTAAAAACTAAAAATTACAAATTTTAATGCATAAATAAAATGGTATAAACGTAAAAATTTTAATTTAAATATTACATTTATAAATACATAAATTTTATGTGAAATATATACATATGAAAAAATACTTTTATTTTATTATGAAAGTTAAATGTCAAACTTCAGATCACACACCAACATATGAAACATCAAATTCAAATTCATTTGGATAGTAGAGAATTATGTAAAATGTATGTGTAAAATTGCAATTTAGGTGTTAGATATATAAAAATTAAAATATAAATGGTAGATATGTAAATACATAGAAAGTGAGTGGTATGTATGTAAATGTAGAAAAGAATACAAAAAAATAAAGGGAAAAAGTGAAAAAGTTATCTGACAAGTCAATTACTCATTCCCAACCTCATAGCAGTCTGAGGAAAAAAATCTCACCAAAACAGCTCAACAATAAAGGAAAAGACTGTGACCAGTTCTCGGCAGGCTTTTTTGCCACTTTTCTGGGAGATCTGAATTGGATTTTGCTGCAGTTGCTTTCTTCATTTGGCAATGGCTGATCTGAATTGAACTCTGTTATTACAGCTTCGCTGTTTAGATGGAGCTTATTTATGGTGTCTTCTATCTCAGTTTTCTATCAGATTTTAATTAGTTGTTCTGTACCCTCAAAGCAATGAGGAATAATATGCAGTAAGAACTATATGACAATGGTTTTAGTATATCCTGTTAACACCAAAATTTAAGGCAAAATTGCATTTTTTTTAATATCTGGCTAAATTTAAGTCAAATCCTACTTAAATCCATTAATTCAATTGGCTATGTGTAGCAACTCTTCTCCTCCTGAATCGGTTTCCTGGAGCAGACCGAGCACATGTAGAACGCAAAAGGCTCCATCAGAATATAATGGACCAGTACAATTTTTAATAAAAAACTAAAGCAGAGACCCACAGGCTTCCCCCACAAGACAAAGGAGAAATCTTTGAATAAGGTTACAAAGGGAACCAGGGAATCAGCCCATATGTGTTGTGCATTCAGAGGTGCTCCTTTGTCCACTGGAGGAAAGAGAAACTGGAAGCCAGCTGAGTACGAAAATGGGATCACAGTCCTTCGAAACTTTTTTTACCTGCTCAGTTTACCGTTGAATTTTGGCCGCAGGTTTTGTCTGCTGATCAGATGCCTCAAACTGCACTTAAATGACATCAACATGGTACATTTGGAATTTACTGGGAATCTTTCTCTTCTAGAGAATGGTGACCGATATATTGGAGCTGTAAAATATTTGAAAATTTCTTGAAAAAATGGTTGTGATCAACGATGACTCCATTGAGGTTATTAACAGTTTTATTATTGGGTAGAAATGGAAAATATGGATCAGAAAAAAAGAGAAAATGCAATTTCAGATGGAAGTTTTTGTAGTAAAACTCGCGGAAAATGAAAATGAGGTCATACAAGCCAGATTTCTAAAGTTCATCAAGATTTCAGAACCGAGACTGGAATATCTGCGTATCAAGCTTGCTTTGCGCAAATTAAAGAGATCAGATTTCGCTCATCTCATTCAGAAGATTAATGGGCGATTAAGTGCTCGGGGTACTAGACATTTATACGGGACGGGTCACTTTGATCAATGCTTCACTCTTAGCCATGCCGATGTACATGTTAACACATACTGAGGTTCCAGCTTCCATTCTGACAGATATCCAAAAAGGATGCTAGCAGTTTTTATGGGGAGAGGTTCAAGGTTTAAAGTTCAGGACGAAAGATGCAGGTAGATTGGGATTTAACGGTTTTAAGAACTGGAGAGGCCCTCTAGGCGCCAGAATTACGTGGATGTTCCTTCAGGAGGAAAGATCGCTGCTCCATAAATGTCTTGTGGCGAACGTGACACTTCAATTATTTGGAAGGTCATCTGTGATGGTGGCAAATTTTTACAGCCCATATCACGATGGAAAATTGGTAATGGCAATAAAATCGAGGCAATCAACCACACTTGTATCCACGACATCCCCATTGCTAGATGGACTTGCTCATGCGATATCAGCCAAACCGAGTACCTCAAAATTTGGGGCAGATCAAGGATGGAACGTAGGATGCACAAAAATATTTGATTTTTGGCAGAGCTGGGAGATAAAATTTAAACTTCCAAATTCATAGTGAAGCTGCCGAGGATTGCATTGAACTAAATCAAGCTTACACAAGAGGGTAAAATTTTAAGTGTGGAGTTGTGGTGCACCATGGGGGGCCCACCACCATTAACACTGGCCAATGCCGGTGTGTGTGGCGGGGCCCACTTGCCACGTGGCATCCCGCCACTGGACTCTGGATTGACCAGTTTTAATGGTAGCGAGGCCCACTTGTCACGTGGCGTCCCGCCACTGGACTCCGGACGCAATAGGCGTCTAGAGTCCGGACCTAAAAAGCGCTCTCACAAGAGAGACTTTAACTACTCTTGCCTACAAAGCTACGTTCACCCCATTTGTCAACGACCAATCTTGGCTCCGTAAGCTTCATTTCCATCCCAGAGAAAGGTTCTTTAGGTAGAGAATATTACTCATGTGGGCTCCGAAAATTCATGACCACTCAGAGGGAGAGACCTTTGGAGGGTCAAATTTTCAAAAGACATATTAGATTGTAGATAAGAACTACCCAGAGATTTCGCCTGCATTTTGCGATGACTTTTTAATACGGTGTTTGAGGTTTCCTATAGCTCATAGGCGCAAGTTCCTATTGTTAATTATCTTGCACCTTCAATTAAGGCTAGTAATTAAAAATCGAGTATTTAACATACAATACCACCAGACTTGTGATTTTGAATTGTAAAATTTATCACTTGAAGCATAAAGTGGATGGTGGGGGAATGAAGACGAAACCCGATCAAGATCACATGGTTTCGTCATCCCGGGTCGTCGTGGTTCCTGATCTACTTAGTCATATGAGGTAGTTGACCCAATCTGACATAATGATTTTTCTCAACAGTTATGGGTTGCATTGCCCATGATATCCTTTGTAGATCTGGGGTGGATGTTTGTCTAAGAAGACAAATTTAAGTCAACCTTAGCTAACAAAAGGTTTTATGTCAATCAATTGTACCCTTATGATTCACAACTCAAATGATAAAAAACAGTTGATGAATAAATGGGCTGCGATCGTGACCGCAATATAATGTTGTCATTTGGAGGCAACCGCCCATCAAGGGGCTCTGGTCGTAACCGTTATTTTGTGGTGTCATTGAACGACATAACCACATGAACAGAGAACTCAGATCATATTCTTACTGACATGCAATTTCTTTGATTGTGAATATATTGATAGATTTGATATTATATTTGTTTTTTGTGAGCTAAAGTCAATCATAAGTTTATTACCCTTGACAAACTGTAGCGAAAGGCGAATGACTATTTAATTTTAGCTTTTAAGTGATTGAATTTTACTTGCATATTAGTTGGTTATTTTGAAATGATTGTTTTAAAGATTACACCCTCCAGTTGAAACATTCTAGTAACTCGACTATCATTGGGGTATTGAACATTTTAAAGCATTTATATTTGAAGAGAAAACATTTAGTTTTGTTATTTTAAGCTTTTCAAAATAAAGTCATGTCGACTCCTATCTTTATAGGTAGGAGAATTGAACTATATGATTCAGACTTGTAAAATTTAATCTTTAGGATTCAAACATTTATCTCAAAATTACTAGACACATCAACTCCAATTCTTCTGAGGAAGAGGATCAGACTAGTGGTAAATTCTTATTTCAAGATTTAAACATTTATTAAGGCCTGTTAGACTATTCTACTCCAGTCCTTACGAAGAGGATGATCAAACTAGTAGTGTCAAACTTACAATCATATCTTATAAACAAAGCAGCATGTTATATAAGGTTTTGAGAAACAGTGTTATATAAGGTTTTGAGACTACTCATAATTGCCCATAAATGTCTTAAAATATTTATAGCTTGCGTGTGTTCAACTTGTTATTCTTATACCTTAAAACACTTGTAAAAATTTCAAAACCCTGCATTTGACCTTAAGAAAACTTCGAAAGTTTAAGTTTACTCATCATTTATAATTTGGAATATTTGAAGTGTTGTGATTTTTGGGATAACATTTTCATTTTAGGCTTTAAGAGGCACCGTTTTCTGTTCGCTAGCAAATGTATTGCGAATCCAGTGGAAGTTTCTGACGTATTTGATCTTTATTTTGACATTTAAAAGGACATTCATCTTTAAATTTATCCACAATTTATGATATTTAATATTTAAGTCAAGCTTTCACGCTCCCAAATATGTCATATTTATATTAAGTTTAAACACCAATTTATAGAATTTGGTACTTGATTTATATTCAGCCCCCAATTTGCAGAATTTGATATTCAATTTAAGTTTAGCCTCAAAGTTTATAAAATTGCATATTCAATTTAAGCTTAGCCCTTCTAATTTATGATATCTCATATTGTAGTCAGGTTTACAAGCTTATCCCCTCCATTTTATGTATTTAAATAGATCACATAAACTTTTGGTTCACAATTTATGTTTCTTTTTATTTTTATTTTTATATCATTTCAAAGTCCAAATAATTTAATTTATTAAGAACATTTATAAGTTCATAATCACTTGAAATTTTGGCAACATCTCGGTGTCGTCCTTGTTTAAAGGGGCTGCATCAACGTGTCTGTCAAACCAGGTGTATATAAGACACGTTGGTCAATGTCGTGAGATACAACAGCCGGATGAGATTTTCTAATCCACTGGTCGATAAGACGCATGTTGGTCTTCACTTTTCCTACATAAAATATTATAAGCTCAATTTCTTTGCACTTTTATATTTGCTTGTGATGCGGCAACGAGGCCGACAAGATGAGATCGACAAGTTAATGCACTACCACATAATCCTCTCATTATTTTCCTCTTTTTTGTTTTACACTATTTTTTATAATATATATAATATATTATATATTATAAATTACATTAATAAATAGCAGAATCCTTTTTGTAGCTACCGTAAGAAAAAAAAAAAAAAATTCTATCTTGGTATGGCTTGTGAGGCAACGAGGAATTTAAGAGAATTCAGAACTAATTAAACAGGTGGTGCAGGCGAGGAAAGGCGCCTCTTTTTTTAATCAACTTGTAGGGCTCCCTTCAAGATTTGAATTTCCCTCCCATTTACAGTGATCTCGTCGTTATCTTTTGTGAAATCCAAAAAGCTGAGATATAAACCTGATCGCACGAGTAGAATGGAGATAAGGACTCTGATTTCATCGCGTGATACCGAAGGAGAATAGAGAGTTTCGGGTCTCCATACGCCGGCGATCCTGTTGCTGCCTTCCCGGTAAGCACAAATTGCGACCGTCTCGCGAGACCTTCGGGTAGGAGAGGGGTAGGTGAGGGTTTCGGCGCAGTGAAGCATCGCGGTAGAGGGACCAAGCTAGAGGGTTTCGATGCAGCAAATCGTCGCGGCTTGTCGGTGTGTCGAGATTCCGTCGGCCTTTCCAAGTATACTCGCCAACTTTCTAGGTGGGTCTCTCTATGCTTCTAGTATCTCCCCACTCCTCCCCCCTCCAAGGTGGATTAAAGTGAATTTTGATGGTGCACTTCTATGTAAGAAATTAATGTTTGAACTTTATGACACAAATTTCAAAAACAAAATACATAATAGCCAAGATCTTTTAGATTCATGATTTTTACATATCTATAATAAAGTAACGCATACCTGTATTCATGACGAAGAAATTTGATCTTGAAGAGATGAAGTTTCTCTCTCTAATCCCTTAAAACTTTCTGTACTTTCGATGGAGGGAAATGTACGTGGTGTGTTAGGTAGAGAGGACTCATTCTCAATTTACGCTCTATTTAACCACCATCCATCAAGTGAGTTACTAACCAATAGGATTTATGACAATTTAATAAATTAATTGATTTTTAATATTAAAATCAATGACATAAGTTAGTAACATTTATTTATTTTAGGGGTTATTTGAGTTACAAAAATAAATATCATGAGTTGTCATAAGTTATGGTTAAGAAAATAAATAACTTAAGTTATCAAAATAAATATTATAAATTGTCATAATTTATGATGTAAGTTGTGAGTTAAGAAAATAAATAACTTAAGTTATCAAAATATATATCATAAGTTGTCATAATTTATGATGTAAGTTATGAGTTAAGAAAATTAATAACTTAAGTTATCAAAATAAATCTCATAAGTTATTAAAATAAATGTGAGCCATAAAAAATATAACATTCTCCCACTTGGCTCACTTAATTTTAATAGTGCATAATATATTGCAATATAAAGCCTTCTTTATGTTGGTTAGATCATAAATTATTTGATAAGTATGAAATTAATATGAATCATGACGGTTGTGTATCAATTTATCGACACAGTCCCTTCTATGTATCACAATATCAATTACATACTTAGCATAATGAGAATTAACATCATGGTCTCATAATGTCTATTAGAAGACAAATCTTGTTGAACATCATGTAACATAAAGTGTACACTAACGATAAAAACAAGATTTATAAATATCAGAAACAAAAAAATTGAGCTCAATGTGTCAAAATACGAAAAACATAAAACTAATAAAGGGTTTTGGTAATGCCCATTCTCTTGACATGTTCGTTAAATGTCTTCGGTGGCAACCCTTTCTTTAAATGATCTGCAATCATGGGATTGATGCTAATATGCTCAATTGAAACCTTATGTTTCTGAACTTCTTCCTTAACAGCAAGGTATTTTAATTTCATGTGTTTAGCACCTTTGGAATACTTGTCGTTTTTAGAAAAGAAAACTGCTGCGGAGTTATCACAATAAATTTTCATCGGTTTGGCAATACTGTCGACAATTTCAAGTCCTGAAATAAAATTTCGTAGCCATAAATCCTGAATTGTAGCTTCGAAGCAAGCCACAAATTCAGCTTCCATAGTGGAAGCAGCTATGATAGTCTGCTTCGCACTTTTCCATGAGATCGCTCCTTCAGCCAAAAGGAACAGATAGCCAAATGTTGATTTTCTGGTATCAACACATCCAACAAAATCTGAATATGAATATCCTATCACTTCAAGATCTTTAGATCTTCTATAAGTGAGCATGTGGTCCTTCGTTTATTGTAGTTACCTCAAAACTTTCTTTGCAGCTTTCCAATGATCTATTTCTGGATTACTTTGATACCTGCCCAGCATCCCGACAACAAAACTGATGTCTGGTCTGGTACAAGTCTGAGCATACATTAAGCTTCCAACAATAGATGCATAAGGAATTTGTTCCATTTGTTTACGTTCCAAATCATTCTTTGGACACTGCATAAGGCTGAATTTATCTCTTTTTTGAATTGGAGCAACACTTGTTGAACACCCTTCCATATTGAATCTCTTAAGAACTCTTTCGATATATGTTTTCCGAGACACATTCTTAACAATCTTTGTGATCTATCACGAAATATTTCAATTCCAATCACATAGGATGCCTCATTCATATCTTTCATTTCAAAGTTCTTAGAGAGAAAATTCTTGGTTTCATATAATAAACCAAGATCATTAGTAGTCAGCAAGATGTCATCAACATACAGAATGAGAAATATGATCTTGCTCCCACTGACCTTTAGATATATACACCGATCAACAGTGTTTTCTTTAAATCCAAAGGACGTGATGGTATCATTGAACTTAAGATACCATTGTCGGAAAGCTTGCTTAAGTTCGTATATTGATTTCTTAAGTTTACAAATTATGTGTTATTTTCCTTCAACCGAAAATCCTTCAGGTTGACTCACGTAGACCTCTTCATCCATTCAGAAATGCAGTTTTCACATCCATTTAGTGTAACTCCAAATCAAAATGAGCTACTAGTGTCATGAAAATTCTAAATAAATCTTTCTTAGAAACTGGAGAAAATGTTTATTTATAGTCGATGTCATCTTTCTGAGTGAAACCTTTGGCAACAAGTCTGGCTTTATATCGTTCAATATTATCATTTGAGTCGCGCTTAGTCTTAAAGGCCCATTTACACCCGACTCTTTTACAACCTTCAGGCAATTCAACGATATCCCAGACTTTGTTGTGTTCCATTGATTTCAACTCATCTTTTATTGCATATAACCATTTAGAATAATTTGCACTTTCTATGGCTTGTGAAAATGAAACTGGATCTTCATTGACTCCTAAGTCAAATTCAGACTCGTATAGATAAACCACATAATCATCAGAAATAGCAGACCGTTTTTGTCTTTGAGACTTTCTATGTGCTACTTCATGTGGTTCATCTAAAACAACTTCATTAGTGACAGTTTCATTGTGGGGTGTTTAATCATTTATTTGTTGTTTCTGCAAGTTGTCAAACTATTCAACAATTGTAGGAATAACAACTTGAGAAAAAATTTTGGGTAAAGGAACTTGAACCCTAATTTTTTGGATCTCCACTTTACGTGGTTCCAAACTCCCACTAGCTTCACCATTTTCAATGAACTTAGCATTTCCAGCTTCAATGATTCTTGTACTATGGTTAGGACAACAAAATCTATACCCTTTAGATTTTTCTGGATAACCAATGAAAAAACCACTGATTGTTCTTGAGTCTAGTTTCTTTTCATGTGGATTGTATATCTTTATTTCTGCCGGACAACCCCAAACACGAAGGGGCCTTAAACTAGGTTTCCTTCCTGTTCACAGTTCAAAAAGAGTCTTTGGAACTGCTTTACTAGGAATCCTGTTTAACAAATATGCATCAGTCTTTAAGGCATGCATCCACAAGGATGAGGGTAAAGAAGAATTACTCATCATTCTCCTAACCATTTCTATTAGAGTAAGGTTTCCTCTTTCTGCAACACCATTTTGTTGTGGTGTTTGTGGCATAGTGTATTGAGCACATATGTTATTAGTTTGAAGGAATTTAGCAAATGGATCTGGACATTGTCCAGATTCATTTTAACTTCCATAATATTCACCGCCTCTATCAGACCTGATAATTTTCACTTTTCTGTCTAATTGTCTCTCAACCTCAGTTATATACACTTTTAAGGCATCTATAGCTTGAGATTTTTGATGCAATAAATAGACATAACCATAACGTGAAAAGTCATCAATAAAGGTGATAAAATATTTTTCTCCACCAAAAGATGGAACATCAAAAGGTCTACAAATATCAATGTGTATAATTTTAAGGAGCTATGTACTTCTTGTGGCAGTTTTCTTAAGTATGTGATTTGTGTGCTTTCCTTTAATACAATCCACACAAAGGCCAAGATTAGTAAAATCCAATTCATTAAGAATTTCATTATTTACTAATCTTTCAATTCTTTCTTTAGATATATGACCCAAACGTTTATGCCACAAATAAGCTGAATTTTCATTTATAAAACCACGTTTAGTACCAATATTATGATGCAAAGTTATCAGAGTCTCAGCTAAAAGGTTATCAAGTTTAAGCTTATATAGACCATCACAAAGGATACCAGAACCTATGAGATGATTGTGTTTAAGTAAACTGAAACAACCATTTCCAAATTTAAAAGAGTATCCAATAGAATCAAGTTTAGACAATGAAATCAAATTACGATAAACAGAAGGGACAAAGTGTTTGAAAAAGGTCTAAATGATGTCCAATATCTAAAATTAAATGGTAGGTTCAATGACTTCAACTGGTGCTTTGACTCGGTTTCTCATGAAGACAAACTTTTTATTTGGGTTTATGATTTGGGTTGTAAGGAATCCATGCATCGTATTAGAAACATGAGTGGTACAACCAGAATCAATTCACCAGGTATGATAAGGAACTTTTGCCAAATTTGATTCGAAACATACAGAAACACCATGTTTACCTTTCTTTTCGAATCAGTCTTTGCGCTTTTGACACTCATTTTGATAGTGTCCAGACTTTCTGCAAAAGCGACACTTAATTCCTTTATGTTCCTCTTTGTGAATCGGGCGTAAGACACATTAATCTTTAGTGGTCCTTGTCATTGCCCTTTCCATTCTTCTTTCCGAGTTTCTTTACAGCTCTTCTTTGGTGACCCATAAGATTAATGGAGTGATTTGCTCCTTTCTTAAGTCTTGCTTCCTCTTGAATGAGCATACATTGTAGTTCATTCACATTTCACTTATCTTTCATAGTGTTGTAGTTCATGTGAAATGGACCATACTCAGGAGGCAAGGAGTTAATGATAAATTGCACAAGGAAATTTTCATTCACTTCCATTCCCAGGGTCTTAAGTCTTGCTGTTATGTTCGTCATTTCAACGACATGCTCATTCATAGTACGAGAACCATCAAATTTCATGTTGGTTAACGTACTCAATAGTGTCCCGAAGAAGAGACTTATCGAAGAGTCGTATCGAGAACAATTCTCAGCAAATTTCATAAATTCCTTAGCACTTTCAGTGTTAGAAAATGTATATTTAATGTTATTTGCTTCAATCATTCGCATAACATCAAGTTCAATCTGTTCGATTTTTCCCAAGCTTTATAGAAAGATACTTGCTCAGTACTGCTAGAATCAGTAAGAGCAGGGGGTTTCTCAGTCGCGAGTGTCAAATCAAGATCCAAAACACCAAGGTGAAACTGGACTTGTTCACGCCATTCAAAGAAATTAAGCCCATTGAATGTTTGAACATATGTAACTTGCGAATGAAGAGAAATATGAGTAGTTACTGCAAATGAATAAAACATGCTCGCACATTAATGCTTCGAACATTAAACTTACATAGATATTCACATAAAATCAGATTAAAATAATAATTATAATAATAATAGTGTATTGAAATCTCCTCTGGGTGATATAACAATACACGGTAATAAACATAACTGATGCTTAACTTAAATTTAATATTTGGTAATTGTTTATACTCAAATTAGATATGTTTATTATCTTTGGAAATATAAACATATCTTAACTAAGTATATAAACATACTAAAATTATATTCAAAAATTATAAAACAAATTATCAACCTTTGGGCGATCCAGAAATATTTTATAATCAATGAAGTTTAATATTTTCGTGATAAAATATTAAATCATTTCATAAGAAGCATCACAAACTCGTGAGTAATTGAATTTATTTAATTTGACGTCTATTAAACTTACTAATTTGGTCACTTTGGTGACCAACAAATTAAACATAACATCGACATCAAATAAACAATAATTTCAATTACACCAATTTACTTTAGTGGTATAATTCAAGATCTAATTCGCAGCGTAAATTTAATACAATTAACATAAATAAAATTATATGAAAAATCATAAATTTAGTAATCAATGCTCTGATACCACATGTAAGAAATTTATATTTGAACTTTTATGACAAATTTCAAAAACAAAATACATAATAAGCAAGATCTTTTAAATTCAATGATTTTTACATATCTATAATAAAGTAACGCATATCTGTATTCATGACGATGAAATTTGATCTTGAAGAGATGGAGTTTCTCTCTCTAATCCCTTAAAACTTTATGTACTTTCTGATGGAGGGAAATGTACGTGGTGTTTTGGGTAGAGAGATGACTCATTCTCAATTTCATGCTCTATTTAACCACCATCCATCAAGGGGATTACTAACCAATAGGATTTATGACAATTTAATAAATTAATTGATTTTTATTATTAAAATCAATGACATAAGTTAAGTAACATTTATTTATTTTAGGGGTTATTTGAGTTACAAAAATAATTATCATGAGTTATTATAAGTTATGACATAAGCTTATGAGTTAAGAAAATAAATAACTTAAGTTTATCAAAATAAATATTATAAATCGTCATAATTTATGATGTAAGTTATGAGTTAAGAAAATAAATAACTTAAGTTATCAAAATAAATATCATAAGTTGTTATAATTTATGACGTAAGTTATGAGTTAAGAAAATTAATAACTTAAGTTATCAAAATAAATCTCATAAGTTATTAAAATAAATGTAAGCCATAAAAAATATAACATTCTACACTCGGGCATTGTCAGTACGAGAGTGATCATGCGAGACGAGATTGATCGTGGACTTGCGGCCATAGGGCAATTCTTAGAGCATTGGGACATCAGTCAGGTGGAACTCCGAGCAGCTTTTTCTTTCCAACCCATTTGTGAGGCATTGATGCAAGAGTGCAAAGGTATCATTATTGAAGAGGACAATATCAACATTATCCATTTTTTTGCAAGAACTTATAAGGGAAATTGGCAACAAGCGCCTAGTCTAGCTCCCGACTTTGTGTTCCTTAGTTCCTTTAAGCAAGTTCTTTTTTGTCCATAAGTTACGTGAATGTAATAAGGCAGCTCATTTTTGTGCTAAGCACATCTTCAATGGTTCATTTGTTTTGATGCAAATGGAATATGATAAGGAACTCTCTACTATAGTTATAGTTGACAGGGCTCATTTTTGTACATGATAGATGCATTCTTGCATAATTTTTATATGTTTTTGATATAGTAATGTAAATGCATATTTTCACTTTAATGAGGTCATCCGATCAGTAAACAATGGATGCTTAATCTATAACATTTTTAAATCGATTAAAAAAAAGAAATGCCAATGGAGTTCATGATTAGCATTGGCACAAAACTATTTCCTTCACATAACATAAACAAGGCACAACTATATGTTGGAAAGAATAAAAGGATAATTAATAATACAAGAACATTAACTACATGATGCTTAATCTACATTATAGTTGATGTATCATTCTCGATCAACAATTGCAGTGAAAGTTATTGAGGGGAGTGTAGGGTTGCCTGAAGATTCCTCATTAGATGTAGCAGATGAAGATGAAAGAGCGAATTCATTGGCCTTCTTCCTCCCAACCTTTAATTGAGTGAAGTCTGAAATAAGACCAGGTGTGTTGATCTTGATGGAATCTACATCCATCAGACCCTTCAGCATATTTAGAACAGTGGACATGGACGGACGGAGCGTCGCCTCATCTTGGGTGCACATAAGGCCAATCTTTAAAAATCTGCATGCCTCTTCTGTGTCTAGGTCATCAGAGAGTGTTGCATCTATAATCCTTTCAAGCTCTCCTTGCTCGTAAAGCGCCCATGTCTGCAAAATGAGAATTACATCCTATGACATTTGGGTACCCTACTTCAGGGGCGCACAAACCAGCAAGAAGAAAAGAGCTTTTTCAAGGGAAATAATGGGAATAAGTGACTTAAAAATAATGCAAAAGCAATCTGAATTTTTAGTAGCCCAGATGCATTATATAAATATATTAATAGTACTTGGCACAGAGAAATAATCAAAGAATGAACACATAATTACAACATTAAGCATTACGCAAGAATTTTAGAAATGAGCTAAGTAAACAAGTGCCTTGTCACATTAAAGATGAAAGCTACGCATTAGCTGAAAACATGTCACGACAGCCCAAAAATTAGATAGCCTCAACTACGCTTGAAGTTTCATGCCCTATCAGAATGTCCGTCTCCCAACAACTTTCATCCGTGACTCAGAAGATGTGATTACCTGATATTGTTTGTTTAGGAAAGCATTGGAATCATTGGGTGGTTTGTCATAAGATCTTGCGTTTCTCTTGAACCAAATGTTGTAGATGAGTATGCAAACAATAAAAGATGACAATTTCTTAATATAATTGTGGCCTGAAATGAAAAAACGTAGTTGAAGACTTGCAAGAGAAAAGGTTTAAGAAGTGATTATCCGAGGGAATGCACTCTCTAATTAAGTTGAGGGAGAAAGTGGCTTTAAAAATAAAGGAAATTTATAACTAGCGTGCAATTATTATGTATTTACATAGGTAACGCCTACATTTTCATATTTACATTTATGACAATTTGGTATTATAAACATATGCATGAAGAGGTGTATTTCACTTTTAAAAAGTAATACGTGGTATAGATGTGAATTTACAAATTTAGGGGTTAGATATATAAATACACAATGTGGTATGTAAGTAAATGCCCCTAAAAATAAATGCTTGATGTTCTCAATGGTATCTTTAAGGATTTAAGTAAAAGAGTGGTTGAAATTTCTAAAGATAAGTTTATTAGCACTTATGAGTCTATTGAGACGAGCTTGTCATGTGAAGATGCAAATCTAAGAGAGAATCTTTTATGCCAAAGGTGTGTCCAAACAACATTACGAATGTGAGTAAAACGAACCTTCCAGCCAAGGGATGAGGACAAGAGTTTGATATTGTACCGCATAAATTGGGCCATCCACCAAGGGGAGAGAAATGGATCTGGTGCTACCATATATTTCCAAAAAAGCATTGATCGAAGTGAGAATGTTCCAAGAATCATTGTCAATGATCAGAAAGAGGAAATAAACTAAAAAATTGATATAAATCTTGTAGCCCAACATTTTTAACAGACTTCTATAATTAAGCACTGAAAAGTGGCAGCTCTTGTCCAAACTTTACTTGAGGCCGCATGCTAATAGCTATACAAGCAAAACCATTACAAATATGAGAGGATGTTCCAAAAAAACCTTCATTTTACTATTTGCGTTTAGGATAGACGGACAAGGGATCGCGAAACCTCCTTTCTTTTAGAAAGTGAAGTTTGCAACTATGAAATAAGGTGCAACATTTTATCAGAAATGTCCCTATCATACAAAAAACGAGATAAAAAACACTCAAGCTTTTTTTCAAAAACACACGTACAGAGCAAATATAGATTCAAACCAAAAAGATAGAATGCTCCAAAATGTATTTTTAACAAATTGGAATCTACCTGAAATCGACTAAAATTTAGGTTTCCACTCAGCTCGTCTCAGATGAGACTGAATTATGCCATGTAAAGCTTGCCAATCATTCATTGTGATCATGCTCAAACAAAGGTGAATGGCAAGGAAGGTTAGGGACATAGTCAAAGTTTGAAATTGATCAATTGGGCAATAGCAATTTGATCAAGAATAGACCTTGCAAGCAAAATAACAGTCTCCAAATTAACAGCAAGCACAGTGATATTGATTTAAGCAAGAATTAAAACTTTGAAGATTTCATAAAAAGGTATGACAAATGACAAGCAGGTCATCAGTAAAAATAAAATGAGAGATGTCATCAATTTTTTTTTTTAATAGCCATAAATTAGTCCTTAGCAATGTGAATACTAAGCCTCCATAACAAAAGCAGAGGTATGAGGAGAACAGCCAGCCTTAAACCCATTGGTTAATGCAAAAATAAAATGAAGGAAAACATTGGTAATAAAGAAATAAACACTCATAAAACAACCCACAAAATGAATCTATGACGAATCTCTTCGGAGGCAAGTCCGTTGACAAGCAATTCTTGGTTGACATTGTCGAAAGTTTTGTTTATATCAATCTTGGAACAAAATAAAACCTGAGATTTTGAGGATAATTCTTCAATAACTTCAATTATTAAGAGAGTATTTTTTAGAAATCACCATATTCCTAATGTAAACAACTTTAGGAAAAATGAACAAAGCTAGCAAGAACCAATTCAAAACTAACAGCAAGTAGCTTTGTAATGATTTTGTAGAACAAGAAGGGACTCAAAATAAGAAAAAGTGTTAGCATGGAAGAATTTTGAAATGTAAGCAACAGGGGTAGGTCTTAATATGTTAGGCATCTGAAAAAATGATTAATGGCAGAGGAAACTTAATTGCCTATAATATCCCAAGTGGCAATATAGAATTCAGAAGGGAAACCATCTAGACAAGGGGATGCATCCTTGGTTGAGGAGAAGACGCTTTCTTAATCCCAACATCCAAGAAAGAGATTGTGAAGATATAGCTTAGCAGATATAGTACCAACTGGACAATTAAAATTAACAGTTAAATAATCAATGTTCTATAAGCTAGAGAAGAAGTTCATACCAATATTTGATTTTAATTTACTAGATTTCAAAATGAAATAGTTCAAGAAAATCTGGAAATATTGTGTGTTACAACAGACTTACTGAACTCAATGCTTTTATATTTTATGTTGGAAACATGGATCCTCCTAGCATTGGTATCTCCTTACCATGAAGAAAATCGTATTGATTCAACCAACAAAGCTATAAATTGGACAGAGTTCTTCGCTTGATCTTTTCCAAGTTAACTGGACTAGATAATTTTTATACCACCCATAGATTTAAATTTAAAACTATTGGAACTTAATCATCAAATTAACTCCCTACTCCGTCTGCTGAGACTTTCATCATAGGTGGCCCCATTAATATGACAATCAAAGATACTAACTTCTGTCAAAGAAACTTTCATGTATTCTTAATGGAATTTTACCTCTCAACTTTCAAGCTCATAGACACTCGCAAAGAGACGAAATCTATGATTTACACAGCTACTTGAAAGGCAATCCACCCAACCCAAGCCTGCTTTTAGAAGTTAAACTGGTTCAAAACAATACATCTTTTGTGTTAAATAGTGAACTAGTTGGCAAAGGCCAAAACTCACTGGCATTCAAATAGAGAGGACAGTTGATCTAGTAAACTGCAAAGACAGGATGTCTCCAAATTCCAAGCCACAAGCACATTCTCATTTAAAAGTAATTCATTTCGGTTTCTTTTTAATTTATTTAATCCTATTACAGGTAATGATGCTTCTATCGTAATTTTACCATAATAAAGCCGATGACCTCTTTCATAAAGAATAGGTATAACATGCATGGCTGCTAGTACAAGTTCTTAATGCTTCTTTTGTATCTTATTTATTAGGTCTCCCTGGATAAACAAGATATACTTTTAGAGCTTAACGTAAAAATCAAAACCTAAATATTGAATTCTATTGTTTTATGAACTATCGAAAGTGCACACAGGCATTGCCGGGTTCTTACAGCCACTTCAAGGAAACACGTATATCTGCAGAAGTCTACTTTAAATTTAAGATGATAAAGAATACCTGGAAATTGATACTTTCTTAAAATTCGCACAATCTTTCAGATAAATGGATATTGATTCAAACCTATTTGAGTTGAGCTTCTAGCTAGGTTGCTAGTTAGAAATTCATTTCGAATTTACGTCAAGTTTAAGATTACTTGGCCAAACTTCTGACTCAAGCCATCCCTACTTGTTAATAATTTAACACATTTAATGTAAGTTTAAATAAACTATCAGTTTATATACATGTATGTATTTTATGATGCTTGCAATAAGCCATAATGGGTTTAGTCCCTCCCTCCAAACAGTGTTCATCCTAATTTCAGATCAAGTCCAAAATTGTTTTGGGGTCATGTTTGAGTCACACTAAACTAGTTCAAACTTAACACATTATCAAACTTACCCAATCATGCATTGATGGTTCTTTCAGACAACATGTACCTCACCCATCATCTTAAAAGCAAGATTGCAGTATCTGCTTAAGCTGTCATCCCTTTCTCCTTATATAGCATTAATCATAGAAAACCAAATGTTAAAATATCCAATGTAAAAAGGTTAAACTGTATCAAAAAGTGATCATTAAACTTTTCATCAAGAAAGAAAAAAATATATATGATGAAACTAAACAGTGGAAGAATCTACGATGATACTAACCCTATCGAGAAGAAATTGGTCTTCATCAGGCAGCCTTGTGTTTGTATGACTTCAAGAAAGAAAAAAGAATACATGATGAAAATAAGCAGTGGAAGCCTCTACCATGATACTTACCCTCTCAAGAAGAAATTGGTCTTCATCAGGCAGTCTTGTGTTTGTATGACTCCGGCCACTAATTATTTCCAAAAGAAGAACTCCGAAGCTGTAAACATCGGACTTCCGTGTAACTTGCCCACGGATGGCATACTCAGGTGCCAAGTATCCTCTGGTGGAAAATTAGAAATATTTCAGGGAAAAACAATAGAGAATATCCCCAAGAGTTCAACCATTACCATTGCTCTGCAACAACTAGAATTAGTGTCAAAAGTTGATTCCCAAAAACGTGCAAAAAAAGTGGGAATGGCATATTCCTTTAACAATATCAATTGACGTTCATACTAGTCCATGAAGAAACTCATATGTAATAGACTATAAATAAGCATATTCAGAGCCCATAAACGTGCACATTTGTCAAAAGTAGGACTGATAAAAAACTTCGCAATTTTCAATTCAAGTATCATACTTGTCCTGGAAGAATATCACATACAAAAAACTAGATGAAAAACATTTTGGACCAGAAATCACCGTAAATAAACAAAGAAAATAAACTCACGTTGTTCCTGCAACTCTTGTACTGACATGGGTTGCATTTGGTGGCAACAGTTTTGCTAAGCCGAAATCTGATATTTTTGGAGTGAAATCCTTGTCAAGTAGAATATTGCTTGCCTTTATATCGCGATGAATAATATGCGGCTCAACATCCTCATGAAGAAATGCAAGACCACGTGCCACACCGATGCAGATTTTACATCTAGTTCTCCAGTTGAGCTGAATACTGCTGCGATTTGCACCTAGGTGCCAGGAATACAATAATGAAAGCAATCTATGAGACACTACAAAAGCAAAAGGGGGAATTTACATACACACCACCTAATTCTTATGTATTGACATATCTAACCCCTAAACTTTAATTTTTACAATTATACCACCAAAATCTTTCATATCACATCAAAAATACCACCATTTTAGCTTTTAAAAATTGAAATACACCTTTTCATGCATAGGAAAGCTGGCATGTGAGTAAAAATCAAAGTATAAGTGTTAGATATGTAAATACATAAGAATTGAGTGGTATGTAATTAAATCTTCCAAACAGAAAATGACATTATTCATGCAATGGTATAAGGATCATACTGGGGATTTGAATTACCAAGAAGAATTTGAGCTAGACTATTGTTCTCAAGATAATTGTAGACTAGTATTCTTGACTTTCCCTCCATGCAGACACCATACAGCTTAACAAGGTTCTCATGCACTATATCTGAAATTGCAGTAATCTCTGACAAAAATTCCCTTGCACCCTGTGTCGACTGACTGGAAAGAACCTTTATAGCAACATTAGTCCCATTCTTAAGTGTTCCCTACACAAACCAATAGCAATAATAAATGTGATGTCAACAAACATAATACTGACATTTTGCAAGACAAATTAGCCACCTTGTATACAGGTCCAAAGCCACCCTCACCAATTTTATTGCCTAGGGAAAAGTCTTCAGTGGCCACTTTTAATTCTTTGAGAGAAAAAAACTTGAGATCTACTGAGGCAGAATAAAAAAAAAAAAATTCTAAGAAAATGATTTGATATTCTAATAAAGAAACAATTGAAAAAATGAAGATGTAATCAAAGAACTCCAATTGAAATACAGTAGCTGATTCGGCAAAAGTGTAGGAGATGATACGCTTACCTTCGCCAAGTTGGAAATTCGGTTGCCTAGAAGTACCATTGGTTCGGCAAAAGTGTAGGCAACAACCCATTAATGTTCAAGTGAGTAGCCAAATACTGCTTCTAAGCCTATAAGAGTGGTAAATCGTTATCAAAATATTACACCAGAATGTATAAGGAAAGTAATTTGTCAAATAGACATTAAGCTAAAATACAAATGGAATCAATGTTAAAAGATACACCATGGTTCTATGTAAATGATTGCTAGACATTCGTTGATTAGCTGATTAACTTTAGTTATGTACCAAATAATGCGCCAGCAATCAGTATTATAATATAGCAAAGTTTCCTAAGAAAAATAAAATAGAAGATTTTAGTTCCATTCAAGTGTCTATGCCCTCAATCTATCAATATGAAACAGTGATTTAGGGTCTGTTTGGCGCAGCGGTGAGGCTGCGGCGCAGCACCCTACGGGCGTGTTTTATTAAACGCGACCGATAATCCCCACCGCAACCTGCAAGGTACATTTGCACTTTCTTCGGTTGGTTGTTACTCCCATGCACCAGAGACATCCTTTTTTTCTTTATTTTCAAATGCCTTTGACTCTTTTGGTTTATATTTTGTGATTTCAGTTTAGTTTCATTTTGGTCTGTTTAGTTTGTGGATTTGCTCTGTTCATTTTAGATTTATTGGGATAATTACATACCTAGCACCCCAAAGCATGGTTTGTGGTATGCTCTTTCCGATACCATTTTGACATTTGAGTGGGAATTTGAAGAATAGATACAAGTTGGTGTTTGATTTGTGAATAGCAATGTTTCAAGCATGTATGTTATGAATATGGATTGAGATTTTATCATGAATTTTGATATTTGAGTGAGAATTTGAAAAATGAATGAAATATGGTGGTGGATTTGTTAACAACAATCTTTTGGGTGTTCTGTATGACATGAATATGAATTGAGATTTTATTATGAATTTTGATATTTAAATGAGAATTTGAAAAATTGATGAAAGATGGTGGTGGATTTGTTAATAACAATGTTTCAGGTGTTGTGTATATTTTTTTTGCATGAAAAATGAATGAAATGTGGTATAGTTTGCTGTGTAATAGCAATGTTTCAGGTGTTGGGTATATTTTGTTGTGTATATTTTGAAAAATGGATAAAAGATGGTGTTTTGTAATACCAATGCTATGCCCTTTGATTTCATAGTTATTGAACTTCATAATTAAGAAGCTCATGCGACATGGTGAGCTTTCCATAGTTCAACTTCCATTTTGCTTTTAGTGTTTCACTTGTGCTTTCAAAATCTGTTGCCACTACTAGTTTGGTGTGGAGTTGGAGTGTGGTGTGGGGGTGGTGGTGTGTGGCATGGAGGGGATGGTGGTGTGGAGGTGGAGATGTGGTGTGTGGATGTGGTGTGTGGATGTGGTGTGTAAGGTGGTTTGTGCGGAGGTGGTGGTGTGTGTTCGAAGTTGGTGGTGTGGTGTGTGGCACGAAGGTGGTGGTGTGGTGTGGTGTGGTGTGGTGTGTGGATGTGGTGTGCGGTGTGAAAGTGATGGTGTGTGGATGCGGTGTGGTGTGGAGGTGGTGGTGTGTGGTGTGTGGTGTGTGGTGCGGAGGTGGTGGTCTTTGATGAGAGGGTAGTGGTGATGTTATTATAGTAATGCTATTTTTCTTTAAATTGTCGTAATAAATTTTTGTGGAAAATATTTATGTTGTGTAATTCTTTTTGTGCTAGTAACACAATGGTTAAGACAAAAGAGCTCGATTTATCTGCTATGTGCGATGAAGAAGTCAAACTAATATTTTGCGTCATCTGCCTTAAGGAGTATAATTGGAAAATAGGCCCGCAACCTATTTTAACAAGGAGGGCTAGCAAAATATTATGAAAATTTTCAAGAAAATTACAAGAAGGGAATATGGTAGAATCGGAATGAAAAACAAATGGGACCAATTAGAAAAATGAGAAATTTTGGAAAGAATTGAAACGAAGATCTACGGGTTTGGGTTGGGATCTGATTAAGCGAATATTTCAAAAGAAAAGTGGGTCCAGAGATTGGAGGTGAAAATTGATCAAACCTACATAATAGAATTTTTTTTTCAAATACATTAACATATCCATCTCCCATTACTTTGTAAGTGCTGCCAACTGCAAAAAAAAAATTCAAATTCTTGGCATTGATCCTGAGTTGTAAAAGAAGTTGGACTGTATGTTTGGTAGGGTCGTGGCGATTTCAAATCTATATGGATCCCAAATAGCACCGCACCATCTACATCAAATTTGGGTCGTCCATCGGTTTATCGTCCCAAATGAGAGGTGAACCGATGATCATCCACACAAAAATGGCTCGATCTCCCTCTTTTCTCCATGGAATTAAGAAATTTAAAATCCTATAGCTTCATCTCAAGAAGCTCTATCATTCTAACGATCAAGATCTGATATCATGTATTTTTAGTTCACAAAAGATCAAACCCGAGACAAAACTAAAAAAATAAAACGCATACCTTGATCCGATAAGATTCTTTAAGATTCAATCCTTTAGAAAGCTTCTTTGATATCCAATAAGAATGCAACAAGCTCCAATTGCAGGCTTCTAAGTTGTTGTGTATGAATTTGATCGAGCACGTCCACGGTTTGATCGAATAATGGTATAGACAGCTTCATACTGAGTACAACTGATAGGGGGGAACTAGTTTTCTCACACAAGAAAGTCAGTGGAGATATGGAATGGAGAAACCGAGCTAAATATAAGGAAAATTGGGTGTGTTTAGGTTCTATTCACGTATTTTAATGGTGCAATTACGTGCTTGAGGTGGCAGAAACAATGGAGAAATGATCCTAAAGCTTTAAGGAGGAGCCAGGGGTGAAATTAGCAGGGCTTCGCCGAGGAATGAAGTGGTGTCTCTTGAACCCGAAAAATGAGCTCTATTTATAGGCTCGGGTAGGGGTTGGGTTCAATCCATGTTGGTCAATGAAGGTAAGCCATGTAGAGATCAACTTTGGTGGGATTCCAATTGGGATGAGCCATTTGGAGAAGGTGAAGCTAGCTTGCTTTAGAAGCTATGGAATTGGCTTGGGCTAGCTCGGTTAACCTCACCCATGAGCTGTTGGGTTGGTTATGAATCAGTTAGGGAGGTTTCAAGAGGGACCAATAAAGAATTGCCAAGTGTGGAGAAAGTTATGCCAATTATTGGTCTCTTTGGATGAAGCTCCTAGACTGGCTTGAAAGGCTAACAATGTACCTTGTAGTAAACTCAAAAAATGAGTTCAATATAAGGCTTAAATGATTGGGAAAGTTCAGCAAAGAATGTAGCTTAAAAGCTAGCCAAATACTTCTGAAATTGATGGGTTCGAATGAGCTCAAAAATGGGTTCAAAGATGACTTGAGTTCAGCTTGAATTTGAAATAAATTTAAGGTGAATTTGGCAAGCACATGGCAAAGAGTTCCAAGACCAAATTTGGGTGACTTTGAATATGATTTGTGAATAATAGGAAGCCTTCGAAAGATTATGTGTGGGTTTAGGAAACATCACAAAGTGAGTGAGTGTGTGAGCGAGCAAAAATTTTGGGTGTTCTTATTTTCTTTATCATTTTTTCTTAAAAATTATTGTACTTTGAAAATTAAGAAGAACAAAATAATTGTTTAAAAAGACTTTGTGAATGTTTTAAAGAGTAAATTGCATATTTATTTTTTTATATTATTTTTTTAAATCATATTTTGGATTAATTGGATTTGAGTGAATTTTAAAGTAAAATAAAGATTTTTCAATGATATACTGATTTATTTGACTTTATGAAATTTCCATTCCAATTTTCTTATTTTTAAATTTAATTTTGAATTTTGTTTCATTTTGAAATATTTTTATAATTTTCAAATTTCCATTTATTTCTTTGTATTTTCAATTTATTGATTCTTCTTTAAAAATTAATTAGTTTTTTTCATTAATGTTGTAAAAATTTATTTATACATCTTAAAAATTCACTAATTTGATCTTAGATTCAAATGATTTAATGATTCTTGAATGAGTTTTTTCTTTATTGAAAATCTTGAAAATTTGGTAATTTTATTATTTCAACCAAAATTTTTTATAGGATAAATCTTCATTTTAACCTAAGGGGACTTCATAATTAAAAGAGTTTTCTAAAAGTTAAAAGAAGAGTTATCAAAAAAATGACTGAAAATGAGTGAAATGCTCGCAAGATGTAAATTTCTAGGGTCAAAGGGTATTCTAAGACATTTCAAACCTATAGAAACTCAAACTCGAGCTTCAATAATTAGGCCTCAATCAACTCAACCAAAGTTTGAGAATTCAAGTCAAATATATGAAACCACAAGGAGTCAAGAAGTGGTTGAATTTCTAATTCATATAGGTTCCAACACTAATCCTCTAGGAAAGTCATTAGAAAAATCCTAAGGCTAGATCCTAAGTTCTAGAGAAAGACAAATAAAAGAATTCATAAAAATGAGGTCGGTGTGCATCTTTTAATGACATAAATAACCAATAAACCACGCAAAGATCACTAATTAATGTCACATTTTAAAGGAGAATAAACACATACTTTTACCACTTTTATCACCATTGTATTGTCAATCTTACCTTTTATATTTTTAATGGTGACCAGATAAATACTAGCATAGCTTGTCAGAAATATTCATTGACTTCTGCAACACGTCCTTGTATTTCTATCTCTTCCATCATGGCCTACAACCAACTAATTCTCTTTGTATTAGAACTAAAATCATGATAGAAGGACTCAAAATGCTACAACTTTACGATGACTTGTCTTATAGGATTGCAATACTCTATACTTTCTTTTATAATTGTTCATTGTCATCACTTGTAATATTCTCTTGCACCAAACTATGATATATCTTGCCTCATGCAATCCGCATATCGAGCTTCACCTGCACCAATCACATCTTCAGGCCTGAAGGAATCCTCCGATGTTTTAGAATTTATAGCTCGTTGAACAAAGCAACTTTTTTTATAACCACTTTTGTAGTATTGAGTCCCAAAGCCCATAATCCTTCATCTCTTTCTACCATTTAATAAGAAGCAGAATATTAAGGAGGATGCTTTAGTAGTCAAGCATGGTTAATTAGATAGAGGAATTAGCTTTAACTAGCCGAATATTCTATAAATTCTCCCAAGTAGGGAGGAATGTGATGCGAAAAAGAATGAATTTCCTTTCTCCTATTTAGTTCTTCTCATTTCATTTGAGAGTTTCAAGAAACAAGATATTACAAAACCCTTTAAGTAGAATGAATATAAACAATTAAACATCGAGACATGTTGATGTAAAAGTTGAACTTTATCAAAAACTCTAGAGGTAAACATGGTCCAATGCGAGTACTCTCGAGATAAGTGACCTCCTGCGAAGTTATACTAATGGGATAAAAACATGAGGCCATTCTGCCAAGGCAGACGATATCTTAAAGGATGAGAGTTCAGGCAGTTAGAAATAGTATTAGATCATCGCACTAGGCTGAAGATATGAACTAAGTGTCAGAACAAATTGTTGTACTATGAGAGCCACTACTCGAATCCAACATGGGGCAATTTCTTATATGGAGAGAACCGCCACTTTGTAGTGGGCAACTCTATAATCTTATTTGTTTGGTGACTAACTAAAGTTTAAATATACTGAAAAAGGTGTCAATTATTTAACTAGGAATATTGAGAAATCCCTCATGTAGAATGAAATTGAACTCTTAAACATAGGGCTTACTTTGATCGACCGATAAGAATTTCATTAAAAAATCCTAAACTAAGTGTGATCGTTTAGAAGCACTCTCAGAAAGGGTGGCCACTTCAGAAATCATACCAATTCGACAGAATGTGAGAGCATTAGATCAAAGCGGACATAATCAAGATAAATGAGAGTTCTAGCTATTACAAAAATGATATCAAAGAGTTGCAACAGTTAAAAGATGAAAAGTAAATGTCATACAAAAAAATATATATATTCTGCATGGGAGCTACTTCTTGAACCCTAAATGGGACAAAGTGTTGTAAGTTGGGAATCACCTCTTGAATTTGTAGGGGCTACATTTGGAACCTTATCTACATGGAAGATGATTTTGGATTAAAAAAATCAAAAAAAAAAAAAAAAATGTCACGTAAATCGAAGAGGTTGTGAAAACCCTTGAATAAAATAAAGCGGAGAGCTTAAACACTGAGGTACCTTTCACTGAAAAGATTAGAACCTCATCAAAAACTCCAAAGTTAAGCATGCTCGCATGGGAGCCCTCTCATGATAGGTGGCCTCCAGGAAAGTTACACCAATGGAACAAAACCATAAATCCATTAGGCCAAATAGGGTAATATCTCAATAAGCAAGAGTTTGGGTTGTTACAAATGGGCAACCTCCTGGAGGTCCTCGCGTTGCACCCCTTGAACCCAATATGGGACAAAGTATTAAATGGCGGGAGCCACCTCTTCAATATATAAGGGTCACATCTAGAAATATATCTTTTTGTTGGATGTTTATGGGTTAGGAATATTGATGCAAACGTTAGTTACTCAAGTCGGATAGATTATGAACCCCCTTTAGAATAAAGTTGGCCTCTTAACCATTAACGGGATCTTTTAGACCAAAACAATTAGAATTTCATTAAAAACTCCAAAGTTAATCAAGATTGAATAAGAGGACTATTAGGATGGGTGACCTCACAATAGGATACATCAACAACAACAAGCATTTATCCTACTAAGTGGGATCTGCTAAATGAATCTTTTTCTCCATTGTGTCCTATTGAGTGTCATATTTTCATTTAATTCTAATAAATTAAGATCATTTTTATACAACATGCATGAGTTTTTTTGAGGTATACTTCTACCTTTCTTTACATAATTCAAATTTAAAACATCTACTCTTCTAACCGAATCATCAAATGATGGACGCTTAATGTGACCAAACCATCTAAGACAACTTTCTCTAATCTTGTATGCCACTGGAGCTACAACTACCATTTCACGGATATATTCATTTCAAATTTTGTTTCTAAGACTCAAATCACTCATCCACCTAAGCATTCACAGCTTAGCAACATTACACTTAATTTTATGCTTCTCTTTTATAGGCCAACATTCTGCACCATAAAGCATTACAGGTCTCAGCACCATCTTATAATATTTTCCTTTTTAAGTCTAAGCGGTACTTTTCTATCATACAATAGGCCCAATGAATTCCTCCACTTCAACCATCCAACTTGAATTCTACAAATAATATCTCAACTATATCACCATCACTTTGAACAATAGACCCGGGATATCTAAAATGTTCACTCCTTTTAATGATTTGATCATCCATTATTACAGCTCTGCAACTTAATCTGCTACTACTAAAATTACATGCCATGTATTCAGTTTTAGATATACTCAAATGAATGTCTTAAGACTTTACTCCAGACCTCCATGACTCAAGTTTATCTTGAACTCTTTCTCTAGTCTTATCCACCAGAAGGATATCATCAGCGATAAGCATATACTAAGGTACATCAATGGGATAAAACCATGAGACCATTAGAACAAAACAAACAATATCTCGATCAGTAAAAGATTAAGTTGTTACAAATCCTATTATTGGTTCTTTTGTTGCATCTTCTCCCTCCTTAATCTTATATCCTCGCTTTTTTCGTAGAAGCAAACTACGCCAAGCTACACTCAAAAAAACCGTCATCATTGACAGTGTCAAAACAACCATTATTGACTTGATAAATCATAATATCCATCGTCTTTGTAAGATATTTTTATGCAGTTTTACAAGTGTCTACCTTGTTCATAACAATATTTTCTCTGTTATGCAGGAAGCTATTGCCACAAGATTTCCCAAGTTCGTCAAACACCAATTTTGCGATCATATTTTAACAATTCTTGAATTTTAAAATGAGGCTCACCATGAATAGACCATGCTAGGTGATGGTCACCGCCTCCACTTGAAGTCTCCACCCCTTCAAAGTCTATTGCTAGTGACACATTTCGCCTGCCATATTGACGCCTCTCGTATATTTCTCTCACATCTTTCGCAATTTCATCACCAATCTCTTGCCACAATTTTGACACCTGACCGCAATCACATGAACCTTAAATAACGTCTCCATTGACGCTCGGGTCAAAACACTTCTCAGCATTCTCAATAATCCATCTAACTAGCAAAGAACCATAACATTCCCACCAACATTGTCCCTGACATCTCAAATCTCTAGCTATGCCATCACAACCTCATATTTCAGAAACCTCAACATACCGTTCAAATGAAATTGAACAATCATCACTACTCCTCTAACTCAACCCCAAATACACCAACAACGTGAAGAAACCCGTGGCCAAGAAATTAACAATATGATCCGCAAGGTTAAGTCTCCATCTTAAACAAAAAAAAGGTAGCAAACAAACCCATATTTTCCATCATATATGACTCTTGTAGTCATGCAAGATTCTATGATCACATCTCCGTAAATATCTGCAAAGTCACATATCCAATCAAGCTTCAATGATAATCTATTCACACGTCTCAAAACCCATGAGAGCAGAAATTGCTGCATCTAACCCTTATGACTATTTGATTTGTTCACAAGTTTGCTTATTTGTGCATGTTTAGCTGACAAACTCAACATTTAAGTGCAGAACTCTAAAATCAACGAACCACAATGTGACAATAACTACTTGGACGTTGTTCAAGCCTGATAAGCAATTCAGTGTTAATTAAAATAGGTGTTCATTATTTCAATGAGGATAATCCACATGAATGGCTTTCCAAGGTTGATTAGTTCTTTTCGTAGCACATTCTATCTGCTATACAATATTTTTTAAATTCTCTCAGTGCATGTGGATGTTTGAAATTATACTACAATTACATAACGTCTTCAAACAATTAATTGAGTTCTTAGTATTCATTGGAATTCATTTTAAAAAAAACATTCTCCAACATTTTAGCCATTCTTGTAAGATAATAAAACATCCTCCTAAAATCATTAACCATACTCTTGAAATCACCTAATGGGCTTTGAAGATCAAACTCCACATCATGCAGACCATAATATCACAAACCTTGTTGAGGAGATTACAGAATAGTGGTCAATGCTAACAATTGAAACAACACAGCCAATCCACAACACTGCTCAATTAGATTTTGGTTGAATGGAGAATCAATACATGCATGGTCACCAAGGCATGAACACAAGGATTGTCTTTAATTGTATCGGTCAATGTTTTCTTGGGTGACATCCTTGTTATTCAAGCACACCAACTTGAATAACTTTAGAGATTGTGGCTGCATGGACGGCCGCCAGGTCCACCTTCTCCATTGCATTGGCTTGGTATTTCAACCATAAGAGCAAGACATTGTAAGAGGAGTGATGTTTTCAATGTAATTGGAATGTTAAGGAGGATGCTTCAGTAGTTAAACATGATTAATTAATTGGAGTAACTAGCTTAAGGTAGCCCTCTCCTCTAATAAATTCTCCTAAATAAGAAGGAGGGTGGATATTAAAAGGCATGAACAAATTTTCCTACTCCTGTCTGATCTTATTATCTTTATTTTTGAGAGTTTCGACAGCACAAACTGATTGATTGCATCAACAGCTCGGCATGTCCGTTTACAATTGAGGATCTATGGCATTTTTATATAAAATCACAACCAAAAGTCGGAATTATCCCTTTGCCTCAGTTTCCATGTTATGCTACTCGTCTAAACTCTGAAGTATACGAGCATGAACCAAAAAACTTAAAAACAATAAGAATTGTCACCATCTTCAGTGCAAGGATTCATCACTCAGCATGAAAGACACCTTGCATCCCATACAGCCCCAATTTCTTGAAATTATAAAACAAGAAAAAAAGCGTCTGCATGACTTAACACACCCCATGAAGGAAAGGAATAGTTTGCTTTTATTTAAACTATTCCCATCCCTGAACCTCTGTCTGCAAGGTTTCCATTCAACATCATAAGATTCCTAAACTCGAATCTATCTCCTATAGTAAATCTTCATGACAAAAGAAGAATCCAAACTAAAAAAAGGGGCTTCTATTTGTTTTCCTAAAAGTTCGTCGAGCAAAGATTTTTCATTAGAAATCAGTACGCATTTTGGAAACTCAAACGCGAAACGTAAGCGAAATCAAAACAAATACGAAAACATTTGCATCTTAGTGGTTAAAGAGGTTGAAACTACAGCTATACTTTCTCGCGCAAAAAGTTAATCTGAAAGCATTACAACGAACAAATGAAACCAAGATACAGAAAGAACCCGGGAACCATACACATACCTTCAAATCAAAACTGAGCAAGCCACATATTTCCCTAAATAAATACCTAGCGTGCTGAAGATTTTAAGCCAGCGTTGACAGTTGGTGGAAGGAAGAGGGAAGAAGAAATGGTGAAATTCGATTATTAGACGCACGCGCCCGATTTCCACGAGAATGGGGCCAGCGAGCCCACCAAGTGGCAGCTGGTTCTTCCACCTCGTAAGGGATAGTATTTACCTAGTCTTGCTCTGTATAAAATGGGAAAAAACTTTGCCTACACACGTACGTCTTTCAATAGAAGATTGTCATGTCAATATTGAGGGCCCCACCGACAATTTAATATATAAAAAATCGTTTTTAAACTCTTCTGACCCGACAACCCGGCCTGGAGCGTAACGCGTTAGCTAACTCCGTCGTACCTCTCTCGTACACTCCCGCGGTAGAGGCTTATAGCCGTGTTATAACCTGTACATATCCTGTGTGTAACATACCCGGGAGTGTAACGCAGTTGTAACCCCGTTGTACCTCTCTCGTGCACTCCCGCAGTAGGGACTTATAACCGTGTTGTAACATGTACGTACTTCGTGTGTAACATGCCCGGAGCGTAACGCGGTCGTAGAACCCGTTGTACCTCTCTCGTACACTCCCGCGGTATGGGCTTATAACCGTGTCAGTAACCTGTATATACCCCGTGTGTAACCTGTCAATTCCGGCGCGGTACGCCGGCTGTAACCCAACCGTAACCCGGTCCCCACTGTACCCCGCAAATAACCTTTGTATAACCCCGTTGTAACCTGGTGCCTGTGGTATCCCAAAAATAATTATAACCCCGCTCGATGCTGACATGACAATCTCCTATAAGAAGACGTACGCAGCGCTGCGTCTGTCTTCCATAGGCAAGTTTTTTCCGTATAAAATGTGCGAAAAACACTGTGAATTTAATTTAGGGGCATTTATATACACAGCATATAATTTAAACTTTCATTTTATATATATTGCACTCAAAATTTTTAACATCACATAGAAAATAGCACTATCATCATTTTTAAAAAGTGAAATACACTTTCACAAACATAGGTTAAAAAATAACAAAGTGTTATGCTTATAAGTATAAAATTTTAGGTGAGATATGTAAATACAGTAGATTTGTGTGCTATGTATGTAAATTGCCCTTTAAGCTATTATGGTTGAATTCAGAGGACACATTAGAAATTCAGACTTAATATTTTTTATTTATTTATGATCAGTCAATTTGATTACATTGTTATGCAAATAATGTGAAAACGTAAAAATTCACAGAAGAACAATGAAACATAAAAGATTTACATGGTTCAACATAAAATTGATGCGCCTACATCCACGGGAAGAGAGATTTGAGTGACACGGGATGTGAGAATGAAAAATGACTTGAGGTTACAACTCAATACTTCTCACCAAACTCACCACATGAGCCCTAAGTTCCTTTTATAGAGGAGGACTATGACATGTAAATAAAGACAGAAGACAAAATATCCCTAAAAACGATAAAAAGTAATGTCATAAACACAACAATCTTCACATCATCTCTTACTTTCAGTTAAGTGAGAGATGACCAAATGAGCTTTAAAATCCAATTCAGTTACACAAAGATGGTTATTTATGTACCTCCCTCCCGAATGAATGAAGTCTGGTGTAGTTTTTCAAAATGTCTGATGGGCAACCAATCTTGTGCTCGAATGTTCACCAAAATCCTGTAATAGACGAATTTCTAGACGGGTAGTACCTTTGTGTGCATGTCTATTAGATTCTCTTTTGTATCTATATTTTTCAACTGAACTTTTTCTTCTTCAATCAAGTCCTGAATAAAGTGGTCTCACGTCAATGTGTTTGGTACGAGCATGATGAACGAGATTTGCAGCCAAGAATATCACACTCTAACTGTCATAGAACACCGTCAGAGACTCCTAATCAACTCCCAAGTCATCTAATGGGCCTACATCCATATAGCTTCCTTCATCGCCTGTGTGACTGTCATGTACTCAGCCTTTGTAGTAAACTAAGCAGTCTCCAACTGACTAGACCTCCTATCAATGTGAATAAAAGACCTCCAACTGACTAGACCTCATGGCAATGTAAATAAATAGTCAATCGTAGATCTTCGTCTATCTATATTACCTGCATAGTCTGGTCAATTTAGCCTACACACAAATCTGTAATGGATAACTGTCTCTCAAAAATCATGTCAACATTAAATGTACTCTTCAGATACCTCAGAATACTCTTCATGGTCTATCAACGACTCTTTCTGGATCATGCATAAACCTGCTTACAACACCAACTACTTGTGCAATATCTTGCCTAGTACAGACAATGACATACATCAAATTGCCCACTGCACTAGCATAAGGAACCGATCACATATCTTTCCTCTCTTGATCATCTACAGGACACTGGTCTGAACTCAACTGTGTGAGATGTAATGAGTTGAATCACCACATTGCTTTAGTCATCAACCCCAAATTTCTTCAATACCTTCTGAACATAAGCTTCTCGTGAAAGTCAGATCCTTCTAATTGTTTTGTTCCTAAGAATCTCCATGCCAAGAACTTTGTGAACTTCACCGAACTTTTTCATTTTAAAATGTTTGAAGATTTGATTCTTCATTCTATCAATTTGAATCTGACTGACATATGCAATAAACATATCATCAATAAATAGAAGCAAGTAAATGAACTCAATGTTGAACTTTTTATTGAAATATGCACAATGATCATACTGGCTCATTATGTACTCCTATCCCCTCGTGAACTAATCAAATATTTTATACCACTACCGTGATGACTGGTTCAAAACACACAAAAACCAGTTTGCAGAACAAGTCTTTTGTGCTTCATATCTAGGTCGCTACAACATGTACGTAGATTTTATCCTGCAATTCTCAACGTAGGAATGCAATTTTCACATCAAACTGTTCCAAGATCATAATATACTATGCTGCAAGTACTAAGAGAACACAGATTGAGGGATGTTTGACTACTAGGGAGAACACCTCGTCATAATCAATTTCTTCTCATTACGCAATACCTTTTGCCATTAATATTGTCTTGTACCACACATCCATGAGATCCTTCTTTCTCTGCATACACCCATTTGCACTCAATGACTTTCCTTCCAAAGAGGAAGCTTCACCAAACTCCAAAAATCATTCTTTTGAAGAGACTCCTTCTCTTCATACATTGTCGTTCTCCAAATATAACAGTCTAAACTCTCCACCACTTCTTTGCAGTGACAAGGAATTTCTGCCTCTATGGCTTAAAGTGGAAATGTATTGTGATCTCTCAACCAAGATGGTTTTGGAACATTCTGGAGTCTGGTCCTGCTCCTAAAAATAGATTCCTGAGCAGAATTTTCATCCTTAACATTTTCTTCCACCTCCTTCTGAGAATTATCAATTGATACCTCCGTAGCTGCAACCAAATCAGATATTTGAATCATAGTAGACGAACCCTATTAAACAAATGAAGTTGCATCAACCTCCAACTTCCGATGCATATATGTGATCCCAATAGAACTATCCACTTGCTTTGAGTACCGATTTTTCAACAAGTTTGCCTCGTATAATTTAACATCCCTGCTACTCCCTTTTTAATTGATCATATATCTTGAAACCCTTGACTCCACGCCTGAAGCCAATGAAGATTATCTTCTTTGCTCATGGTTTTAGTTTATAATTCTACACGTGGTAGCAACTTGGACACCCAATCACTCTCATGTGCTCACAATCATTAGTAGGATGCCTTGGCCACATCTCCTTCCGAGTCTTCTTCCTAATAGTTTCAGAAGGCTTACAGTTCTGCAAGTGACAAACATATTCTATGGTCTTGACCCAATAGATCTATCCAACCCAACATTGGATAACAAACACCAAAGTTTCTCCACCAAAGTCTAATTCATCGTCTTTGTCACCCCGTTTTATTGTGGCGTCTAGCGAATAGTGAAGTGGTGCTCTGTCTCAACACTCTGACAATCTTGCAAGAATGCATCTGAAGTGTATTCGCTTTCATTATCTTATATGAAACACCAGATCCTTTTACTGGTTTGAGTCTCAATCGACTTCTTCCAAGTTATGAAATTCTATAGCATTTTGATTATGTGTTTTATGGTGTACACCCAAACATACTTGGTGTAATCATCAATAAAAATGACAAAATATCTCCTCACACTGAATGATGATGTCTTCGTCGTGCCCCAAACATCTGTGTGAACACACTCTAAAATACATTTTGTACTGTGGATAACAATCCCAAAAGAAACCAGCGTATTTTTGTCAAACACATAATATTCACAAAAATCTTTCTTTCAGTGCT